>OU795041.1:64549104-65033514 GCA_917208275.1 Patella pellucida
GTCATTGAGTCAACTGGCGTTGTTTCGAATCCTTGGTTGAACGTGACAAGGAGTAGGGTCACCTGTCCAACTTCGTTGGTTTTCTCCGGGTCCTCCGGTTTCCTCCCACAGCTAAAGACCCCTACGCACAAGCGAATTATTGGAATAAAATTAAAACATGTTTAGTCCCGAAATGACCTAGTATGCATATTGCACAGTTAATATTTCTGATTTTCTATATAAATTCTATATACTCCAGTCTATAAACCAATCTCATGGGTTTTCTCCGGATCCTCCGATTCCCCCCCCTACACGCAAGCGAATTATTGAAATAAAATTGAACCATGTGTTAGTCACGAAATAACCTAGATTGTGTCGAGTGGACATTAAACCCTATCTCTCTCTCTCTCTCTTACATAATAATAATATATGTATTATGTACTGTGTAGTTTACAGTGGAATTAGAGTATTGAACCATGTGTTAGTCACGAAATGACCTAGATTGTGTTGAGTGGACGTTAAACCCCATTTCTCTCTCTCTCTTCAGTCTATAAAGTCTGTTAATGTAACTATATATATACATTATACAGGTATGTATAGGTATGTAATTATCAGGTGATATATATACATGTACATGTATATACCTGGGTTAATAATGAAGGTGTGGAGATAAATAATTTATTAATTGATAAAGTCGACATCTGTTGATTTGAGTAATTATTATATCAACTTGTTTAATTATTATATTAACTTGTCTAATTGTTTCAGTCTGGTGCTGATTTATACAGTTAGGGTTACCTGCTGAGATCTTGATTTATATTTAAATGAAAATGAAATGAAATGAAATGTGGTTTTATGGCACGTAAATGTAATATTACATGTCTTCGTTTATACGGCAGCAAATGAATGCAAAATTATGATCAAGTTTTCGTAATGCGATAAAATGAAAGTTTGCCGATCTGTACCTGCTTCAATCTCAACCAGTAATTCTTCCAAATTTACATGTCTTGGTTTATACGGCAGCAAATGAAGAAAAAACGTTCGAAATAATAATACTTGTGGTGATGACAAAACACCCTTTCCTTCTTCAGTATTTTAAAATTACATTGATAGTTAAATCAGCGAACGGCGTGTCTGACTCACAGCACACAACTTACTAGTAAGCACTGCCTAATATTAACATGTTAAGCAATATTTGTGAGGCGCTCGATATCACAGGATCGTGCCACTGTGGATGAGAATTTCTACATGGAGTCTTAAAAGACGTAAAAGATATCGTAGACAATATGACTGTTCATTGATTTGGGGTGTAATATACTCTTACGATATGTGACATCTATGATTAGTTTATACATGTAGATGCTGTCGGCTCACTTCAACGCGATTAAAATGTCTGACAATTGAGAAACTAGGAGTGAAACAGGTGGATCAAAATTATAATCACTTTTACTGACTTGATGAATAGTCCGACAAAGGGAAAGCAATGACTTCTGTTTAAGATTAGATTGATGACAAAGGATTAAGTCAGTCAATGAAGGCAGATTAAGTAGTTAATCAAGGTAGGTTTAGAGACGGTATAACACGATAAATATGTTGATCCCTTAATTACCCCATAAATCCAGCGTATTATCAACGATAATCGGGCTGAGTGGTACATGTAGTTATACACTCAGTAAACTATATTAGTTTCGGAAGTTTGAATATAATTCACCATGTCTTGATGTCCGATTGGGGATATTCCCGGTCGGACAATTTTGGTCGTTTGGAAAAAAAAGATTTAGTCTGGAATATACGGGAAAAATCCCATCACTGTTGTTTATAGTATAACAGAGTGAAATTACAAAGTACATTAATATTTTGATTGAGCAATCTTTGTTGAAATGGCGCTACATGTATATTTAAGAGTCTAACAATAATAGTAAACCATGAGAGAGACCATCTGTATTTTAGATTTTCTGGGATATAAAACCTTTGAATTCTGATAATAATCAACTCTGTTATCATTAAGATAAAGGTAAAGTTAAATACCATATACAATAAGTATCAGTGACTGTTATTGTATTATCCGTAGGACTATTACCATCATAATAAAACATTTTAACATCATAATAACAAATATACATCTTAATTTTAAAGCATTACCAATTTACCATCAACGTATAAAGTAATGGTGTCTCCATTTCTGCTGCTTAGCAACAGGAGAAATCTCCGATATAAGACAAACTCGTAGACAGGACACACAATCAACTAAAAATGTGAGATATAGAGAGAAATGGGGTTTAACATCCACTTCGACACAAACTAGGTCATTTCGGGACTAACATATGTTTGTTTTTTTCTCAATAATACGCTTGCGCGTAGGGGTCTTTTAACAGTGGGAGAAAACCGGAGGACCCAGAGAAAACCCATGACGTTGGACAGGCGACCCTACTCCTTGTCCCGTACAAAACAGGGGATTCGAAACCACAAGTTTGACTCAATGACAGGCTTTATGATACAGCAGGACGTGCTAACCATTCGGCCACCCAAATGAAGTGAACAGGTCCAGCTGGGGACCATGTACAGTACATGTATTTAGTATTGCCAGATTTAACAGTATATGTATTCAGTATTAGCAAATTTAATAGTAAATTGTAGAAATGCTCAGAATTCTTGAATTGATTATCAGTTTTGTATGTCAGAATGACCGGCTGGCAAATCTTGGAAGTAAGAAATTGAGAATTAAAGTGACCTTAGCTGGTTTATAAATATAATTTTAAATTTGATGTGATTTATCTATACATGTACATGTATGATGGGAGTGTTATCCACAGAGGCATCCATTTTTTCGTGGTTATTCCAAGTAGGCTGTGCTTGGAGAACTATTGAGCAATGAAAAAAGATATGATGGAAGTTTGCTACAAAGATAAAAGAGTTGGTGGGGATGTACACCTCCACTTCTATCCCTCCCTCAATCTGCACCAAGTTAATATGAAACGCATGATTCAGATTTAAGATCCAAATTCAAAAAAACAGCAAGAATTCAGCTAATTTTTTCTATATTCTATATTTGGCTGGTGAAAAGTATGGGGTTTTCCCTTTTTCGAAAAGTCGAAAACCGCTCATAATACAAAAAGCTCCTAAATGTGCATGAGGTGAATAAAAAGGGTTATATGAAATAATGTATGATATATATATAGGGAATGATTATAAACTGATAAGGCACTCAATAAAAAAACTCTCCTAGATCCAGATCCAGATTAAGGCGCTCAATGACTGAGAATAAACTCACCATCTGTACAACAATACGACAGATATCTCACAAATTGACACTATTAAAGTATTTATTGTTATATATATAAATACAGTTAAATGGTTAATAATGGAGTAGAATGATGTGAATGTATGAGAGAATTACCAGCTGACATTAATAACGGAATGTTGAGTATCCAGTACATGTATATTGTTGTTCAATGTATTTATATACATGTATAAACTGGTCTATATTGTTGTTTCAATGTATTCATACACGTGTACAAGCTTTTCAGTGATTAATGATTACATAATGCTTTAACTATACTTGATTTAGAAATGAAATGAAATGAATTGGGGTTTAACAGTTTAACATCCTACTTTTCTGCACCGACTGGGCTTATTAAGACGGGAACACAAAATATGGAGTGTGCTACATATATGAGGAAAATTACTTTCAAATTTTAACTTAATACACAGGACCATGGTTTTTGTCCCATCCTACCCACTAGACACTCTTCTCACCAGTCCCTTCATCCTGCACAAACTGACTTTGGGAAACAGGGCTGGAAAAACCAGATGCACTTTATCGACCAACAGCTAGAGCAAACCTGAGAACTGCTGGTTAAGAAGCCAGCGTCCTACCCACTGAGCCACAGTAGCAACTGACACAGGAAACCATGTTTATGTGCTGGAGATGTTTCACCTTGTTACGCCCATATTAATCCCATGTTATTTGTCAGTAAACCTAACAGTAGTTTCAGTAATCTTAATCCCATATTACAAATGTACATATACATGTAATGATACTGGATATGGTGAAGACAAATAAGCCACCACCAGTCCACCATAAAACTCAAACAGCAGCTAGGGTTTAGCCTTTCATCACTCTGTGTGCCTTATTACAATATGATTTTTATACAAGAAGTCGTATCACTCATATATTTCATCACTCTACACCCATAGTACCTCCTACACATGTTTACATAATGCATTTCCTTGTACATACATCAGTTGGTCATACATGTTTGTGGTATGAGAAACCTGCCTGACTAAGAGGTCTGTATAATAATACATGTGGTCTGTTATTATATTAGGTGGGAGTTATTCTATGTCAGTCTTAATCACACACTGTGTGTATTGATGATTGGTGATATATATTTATGTACATGTATATTGTATATATTGTATAATGAATGGACCAGGTTAAAGTATTCCTGATAGATTTACTTGTAAATACATGTACATCAATAAAAATAAACACACTTGTGTTATACGGTACTACTTGTGGATATACTACTTCTGAATTTTATTAACATGCTACGTTTCAATACACATACCTACAGTTATCTTATCATTCAAGTGTTTATTTTTAGTGAAATCTATTTCTATATGTATTATAAGGATTATGTATATCAATGTATCTGTATATGTATAAATATAATGTTTTAAGTATTATCTGTATTAGTATACAGTAATGTATTTTTTGTTAATGGTCAATAATTGTATATTCAAAACTGTATAACAAATTGACAACATTCAAATATTACTGATAAGATTTGATCATAGATCATTACTGTTTATAGTCAAATAATTGTACATACATAGTCTACTGTATAATAAATGGACATGATTAAATAGTAGTAATACTGAGTGATTAATCATTAATCATTACTGTTTATGTACATGTTTTAATGTTTTAAATATTTAACATACAACATGTGTAATAATAGGTAATGTATTATTTCTTTATGTACACGGAGTAAAAATAACTTACTCTGTGCTATATATATTGATGATTAGAATATAGGAGATACTGAGTGATTAATCATTATTGTTTATGTACATGTTTTAAATATTTAACATACAACATGTGTAACAATATGTAATGTATTATCTCTTATTATGATTATACAATTGTAGGCCTACACATGTAATGACTGAACAAGGTTTGAATATTTGTATTTGTTTAGGTTACTGTATGCCTGAATCAAACACAGACCATGCATGGATTCATATTGGCAATTTCAATATCACTAGAAGATATTGGGGATGGTCTAGGGATTATCTTGCAAAGGACTAGGGCATTAAGGGCATTAAGGGGCATGTAATCTATTGGTGATGGTCTTAAGGATATTCTTGCTAGGGACTAGGGCATTAGGGGCATGTTATCTATTGGTGATTGTCTTAATGATATTCTTGCTAAGAAATTAGGGGCACGGAATCTAAGTCACTGAAAATTAAAAGGGTGTTTAAAGAAAGGTCTGTAACTTACCATTTCATCCAATGATTTGAGATCACAGGTTATTATTTGAGCAGGAGGTTCCCCTGCTATCTCCGCGTCAATTTCTTCTTCCATCTGCACAATGGTCGGCGCCAACATTCCAAGTTTGGCGCCAACTCTCGCTACTTCTAACAAACACAAAATCACACTTTTCTCATTTTTTCTCGTAACTAAATCCTCCGTTTCAAAACGGAGATCGTCAGGGATTCCAAGCAGACGACACCAAGATATGAAATTCGAAATATTGTCGCGGGCCAGAAACGACCCTGGTTTTACATTTTCTTTGTACTGAATTAAATCCTCTGGGATTTTGGTCACAAAATACGACTTCATCACAATTTCTATTCCCTTTTCACGGCGCTCTTTTGTGAAATTTATAACTTCGTTGGCATGGTGACAGAGTAAAATTCCTGTTTCTATGACTTCGAAAAAGATGTCACCATTTATTTCAATTTTGTATAAACATGTAAACCAATCAGCCAGATCTTCCCTCATGGCAAATAAATATTCATCTTTGTTACTAAAAGATCGAAATGATTTGGGTTGCAAAACCAGAAGGGTATTAGAACCCGCCGAACCAGTAGCATGTGAACTAACGTCCTCGGATTCCATTTTTCACTGACAGCTGACGTTTTGTGTCAGACCGAACGGAAACACAATTGAACTGCAGCGAGTAGTAGGCTATAGAACCGTTATTCCATGTTAAATAATGCTATTTAAAGATGATAGCAACTAGAACACTTTAAAACAATAACTCCCATCGACTCTTACCAACCATTTCAAAAACACAAAATCACTGATGAATGGCTTCGTCTGTAACTCTGCATTCTGTAGCCCTCGTGGTTACGGTTTCAAAACCGTTACAAATCTAAGATGTTACGTATTCCGCCATGGCTAAGTTAAAATCGCCAATATCCCGATATCGTCATACTCGTTACACATACTACACACCAACTGACAGACGATTGACTAGTCTAACACAAGCTTCACATTACAGTCACGTGGTTTACATTATCAATGAATATTATTACCTCCCTTTAAAAACCGGCGCCGTTATTCACGCACCGTCTTGCACGTGCTTTGTGATCCCGTTTAATATATCACAGTTTCTAATGTTGTTGGTCATTTTGATTTAACTGATGAAATAACTGGACAGTTTCTTTTTATTATTTATTTACGGTAAAGGATTAAACTATAATCTCTCTAACTCTAGTGCTACGAGACCCATTCATTTTCTACTTTTATTTTATTATTATTCTTTGTTTTTGCCAATTTTGCCTGTCTGGGCCACTATCCTTAACTGTCAAGTATTAACATTTGACCAACCATTCTGACCAAATATTTTTATCAACATATTAGGCGATTTTTGTTTATGGCCCTTTTCACCGCAACCCTATGGCTATATACCGATAACTGCTTTAAGTTTCCCTGTTATCTAAAACAAGAAATAAGATCGCTATGTTTGAATCCGAAATTTATTTTAGTACAATTTATTATAATTTATTTCGACTTATATATGCCAGTTTAAGAGACCATCATGAATAATTAATTTTATTAATAGTCTGACATTTAAAATGACTGCTTGTCTTTTTACTTCATAAAAAAAAAACATTTTATGTCATTTAGAATGAAATACCTATGCTTTACTTCAGGCCACAGAAAAACACGAAAAAATAACCTGTTTACGGTTACCCGAAAGATCCTACTTTTGAGCCAGAATCGCCGATCGTATAAACTTTTGTTTTTCATTCCCCACATCCAACGCCGGATTAACCATGGTAGGGGCCCTGGGGCCTGAAACATGTGGGGGGCCCTGATCACCGACCGCCAGCGCCGAAGGCGCGAAGCCCCGCAAGGGGGGTCTAGGGCAGGGCCGTATGTAGGATTGTAAAAGTGGGGGTGCAGCAGAGTGTTGGGGACGCCAATGTAATGCTTGAGTTACTGAGTGCGGAACAGTGCGTGTGTGTACGTGGGTGTGGGGGTCTGCAAGCCCCTCCCCCCGAAAATTTTGATAATAAGACTGTCATAAACGCGTTTTCCACCCACTTGGAGCTGCAATCAACGTCGCTCCTGTTTGTAAATTTCGGCAGCGCTATTTCTCATTTTGATGTTAAACACACCAAAATGAGAAACTCCTTATCCTATAAACTAGAACTAGTCCGAAACACCATAAGGCGACGTGGATAGGGCTACCAGAATAAAAATCTCTAATCGTGTAAATTGGTGGCGGCGCCCCCAAAGACGAACAAGGTCCTGTCAAGTGAATAAGGCGACCAAAACGTACCCTTAATGTCATGTGGTGGGTCAGACGCCGACCAAGAAAGAGGTGATAGGAGAGGCCCTTCGCCTTTGGGGGCGGCGCCCTTGTCTGGGGTCCACCCTCAAAAATTTGGAAAAATAACGATGCAGGAAACACGTTTTTCTGCCATTGGGGTAATATATGAGTGGTAATTTTGTATTTTATATGGCGGCAGATGTTTTGGGAGATGCATTTGCTTCTGGTGTCCGCACCTTGGGTCCGCGCCTGTGGTGGCGCCCGATAGCCTCCACATAAGAGATATAAGAACCAGGTGTAGGCGCCATTAAAACCGACCGACTCATCAGTGCCTTAGGAACATCACTATGTGATCATAATCAAGTGTATTATTTTATAATTAAAAGGTTGTCAATTTTTTTTAGAGGGAGCGCCTTAATTTTTCTGGAAATTTTCCGAAATTGAAGGCCGGAAACATGATTTACTGGCATTTCAGGCACTCGTGTGGAGCCATTTAGAAGTACCTCCCCCAGAAAATAATAAAACTCTGCCACAATATTAGCGCATTCTGGCGTTATTTCAGTGGACCAATCCATTCAAGTGCTATGAAATGGTGGCATTTCTAGAGGAGGGGGCTGAACCCAAGTGAGATTTTTTATGGAGGGGCCCCTAATGTAGGGGGCCCTGGGGCCTGTGCACCATGGTTAATTCGGCCGTGGTGATAAATGCGAGTGCTATGAAATGATGGCATCTCTAGAGAAGGTGGCTGGTCGCAACTGAGATTTTTTGTGGGGGCCCCCTAATGTGGGGGGCCCCGGGGCCTGTGCCCCATGGTGCCCCATGGTTAATCCGGCCCCGCCCACATCCTATAGTGGGGTTTTTTTTCGCAGACAAATTCCGGCATTATTTTTAGGAACCGTAATTAGGCTAGAAATCTAAAGAAATAAATAATAATTTTCATGAGAACAAGTAATCGGAAACACGAGTATTATGTTTTGGCCTTAGAGGGTAGGGGGGAATGGGGTTTAACGTCCACTCGACACAATATATGTCATTTCGGGACTAACATATGGTTTAATTTTATTTCAATAATTCGCTTGCGCGTAGGGATCTTTAGCAGTGGGAGGTAACCAGAGGACCCGGAGAAAACCCACGAGGTTGGACAGGCGACCCTACTCTTGGAGCCTTAGAGGAAGACAGAATAAATTTAATTTCCCAGTACAATACTAATAAACTTGCGAAAAACTGCTTTATTGTGTAATTGAAAAGACAAAAGAAAAACATCATTTGGTCAGAAGCTGCGAATTGAAAAGAAAATGTCATTTGATCAGAAACAGCTATACATCTATTTTAATGCGATTATTGTTAAACAATAGATCGCTAATTTGTCGATTAAGAGGCTTTACACCATGTCGAAGAATTAAAATAAATGAAATGCTATAAACATAATAACAACATTATTATAATATTTGTACACATTACATAATTTATATAAATAACAATAGGGGACCTGGTTGTAAATCATGAAAAAATCAAATGGGGTTTAGCGTCCTACTATTCTGTTCCTAACCTGGGCTAATAGAAGACGGGCATACGCCATACAGTGTGATATGAAGGAAATTTTGCCCAGACAGCGGCCTACTCTTATATCGAATTCCAACCGCCAAAGGATCTTTTACGTGCAACCCAATATGTACACGGGACTCAGTTTTTCGTATCATCCGAACGACTAGGCAACTGTTCTTGTCAGGCCCTCCTTCTGCATCACTGACAAGGGGAAATCACGCTGGAAAATCGAGATGAACTTTTCTCGGCCAAATCTGCCTGATAGAATAGAACACTGCGTGGCGGATGTCCTTCTTTATCCCGGCTGGTGTAGAAAATAGTAAACCACAATTTCATCACAATTATAATCTTAAATCGGAAAGTGATGAATAGGTCATGCGATAGCTACAATCATCTATAAAAATTAAAATAGAAAACGTTTAGCCCTGTTAGTGCAGAAAAGTAGGACGAAAAACCTCATACCATTTATTTTTTATTTAAACGTTTGATACTAGTGAGAAAGTCACACGGTCAGATAATAACTGAATGGATTTCTTTTCGTCTAGGGTCTAGGTGTGTGTATAAGAACGGTCATTTCTGGACTACCATATGTTTCAATTTTATTTCAACCAGTCGCTTGCGCGTAGGGGTCTTCAGTAGTGGGAGATACCGGAGGACGCGGTGAAAACCCACAATGTTGAACAGACGACCCTATTCCATGTCACATACCAGCGGGGTATTGCAACCATGCCACTTGACTTAATAACAGACCTTATGATGCAACACCCACGCGTCAATTATTTGGTCACTCAACCTCCCCATCGTCTATAGGTATACTTAGAACAATTGAACATGACGATGTTCACCATAACCGGGTGTTACTTCCGATTTGAAACGCAAGCATATACGTCACAACTGTTGTTATGGGGAAAAATTGTTTATTTTAAAGATCACCGTGTATAGAGATAGGCCCATTGACATGTAAATAGGCCTAGTTTAATAAGATTGGAATGTATAATCGAGTATAATAATATCTACGTTGAGTAAATAAAGTACACGTGTTTACATAGCTAGGGGTTATTGAAGCGTTTCGATACTTATACCTGTATAGCTTATTTATTAGACCATATCTATCATTAAACTATAGAAATATAATAGAATATAATTACCCTCAAATATCTCTAATATTTTGAATAGAATAAATGGATATTTGTTTGATTGGGGGACTTAAGTCTTTCTTCCACAGCATAACCGAAGTCTATGACTTTATTTTGCTTATAAACCGTATCTATGTGTACGTACATAATTCCAGTAAGAAAAACCTTTATCATGTTTTCTTAAGGGAAAAAAGACCATCCTCGGGAGAATAACCTGATACAAGTTTAAAGAAAAACTTTCAGAAAAATAACCCCAAATTCCTCTCTATATATTTAGACCGCAAGTTATTCCGGGCATAGAATATACCCTATAGATCAAAGAGATTTACCGTTATAGCTTTATAAAGCTGGATAAAGACGAGAGAACCCTCGTCGAAATGCCGCCGGAATAAACTCTTCGAGTAACTTGTATTCCATATAATTGTGTCATGTGTTATTCTCATCCAGTAACTAAATCCCGCTTAAACTATTGATTGGGGGACTTGACAAGGAACAAATGAAAATTTGGGAGGTCTTACAGGGAGTTGAAAAGTAAGGAGGGGGGGGATGAAATGAAATGGGGATTAAGGTATTGTCAACACAACACCCGTTAAAACTAAGATTTTTTCGTTTAACTCGACTTCATTTAGTCTCAGCCAAAGGAAGGTATTTATCGAACTATCATGACACCCTTGTTTGAAATATTGGAATGAATAAGCAGTTTTATTGTTATTGACACAGATGTCAATGGCGAATCTTATTTTTGTATTTAGCTTGCCCTTAATACACGTTTTGTGTATACTATTTACTGACTAAAAACATGTGTTTTCGTCCCCTTCAAACGATTATATGCTGTCCCTTTATGTTGGGTCGTCTCTCTATACATTTTGTGTATTTATCAACTAAAAACTTGTGTTTTCGTCCCTTCCGAACGACTAGATACTGTTTTTCTTAATGTTACCATTAAAACGTATTTTATGGTCTTACTTCACTTTCTCGTTCCATCCGAACAACTACATACTGTTTTTTTTTTTATGTCGGAGTCTCTTTAAGTTACTCGGGAAATACCTTTAATACATATTTAATAGTTATTTGAGGTTTTATTTTACTAAACATGCTGGGGTCTGGGTAATAAACACGGGTTTAATTTCACGTGCTATAATAATAACTAGGACGACGGCACGCGCTCTCTGATATAACCTCCTAGTAATCTGTCATTTAATTAAATATCTCACATAACTTCTCACATTCACAACCTCATTTACGGTTCGATTAATCTGGGTCAACAAGAGAGAGAGAGAGAGTGGATGGGGTTTAACGTCCACTCGACACAAGCTAGGTCATTCCGGTACTAACATATGTTTTTTGGGGGGTCTTTAGCAGTGTAAGGAAACCGGAGGACCCGAAGAAAACCCACGAAATCTCTCGGCCAACGCAGGAATCAAACACGGGAACTCTAGGTTAGCGAGTAAACATCTTACCCACTGAGCCCCCTTAGCCGCGAGAGAGAGAGAGAGAGAGAGAGAGAGAGGGGGGGGGGGGGGTGCTGAGGAGCCACGTACACTTACGGGGGTGTCCAGGTTCATTCCCGGTGTTGGCAAATAAGTTGATCGAGATATTTCAGCGTGATTTTCCTCGTCGACAAGAAATAGTGTGTAGTCGTTTGGACGGGACGATAATATGGAGATCCCATGTTTACCAATCGATAAAGAGTAGACGGAAAAAGTCCCCATGCATTGCTAATTCCTTTGTTCATTAGACCCCATTTTATTTCATTTTCATTTCAGTTTTGCATTAACTAAGCCTCTTCCTCAATCAAATTCAGAGCTGAAAAAAATAATGTTTTTTGTATATTTAAACGATGTAGTATAAATAGTACTCCCAAGATAATGATATAAATGCACGCGGACAGCTTCTGAATAAAAAGCCATTATTTCCAATAAGAGTTGAAGAGTTAGCTCCCTCTAACTTTAATGACAGATTTCGCGACTTTGATGAAGGGCTACCTGCTTACATATAGTTTACATTGAGAATAGACGGTCACGTCACAATTAATGTTGCATTACACGTCCTAATCGGAAATCACCCCTTTTCAAAATGTTGTAGCCTTATCTTCAGTGTGCCGATTTGGTATATTTTTGGACACGGTTATAGATTTGAATATCGTGTTTAGGTTGGGTACATTTTTAAAGATATGTTATGTCTGTTTACGGTCTTGCTGTGTCTAAAAAGATGGGATGGTACACAGCAGACTATTATTCTAAACAGACTACACAATTAAATTACATCACAACCGGTATAACGTCATGTTAATTATGACGTCACAATCATTCGAGGCATTCTTTCTACAAGATTAGCTGCTTTTTACGAATTATCTACAATATTTTTGCATTTCCGGTGAGAAAAATGTATAATTTTAACAATCCGTTATTATTATCTCAGAAGAGAGTTCCTGTAACATTCGAAGTTACGTATTATCCTGAATTCGAAGGAGATACACCACGGTTGGTGGGTTCTTTAGAGGAACTTGGTACCTGGAACTATCATAAAGGGATCGAAGCCAAGAAGATGGACAATAGTTTTGTTTGGAGAATCAAAATGAAACTTCCCGCTAAAAGTTTCTTCTTCTTTAACTGGTTTTCGTTTTCCAATACGAGAAAAATTCAGATGGAAGACACAGGTAGCCGTAAAGGTAACATTGGAGCGTATGGAGGGAACATTTCAACAGTTTTCGGAGATACAAAATCGTCGTTTGTTTCACGTGCTGGATGCATTGTGGAAATTACTACGAATTATATACTGAACTACAATGAACGAATTGGTATAGTTGGATCTGGTCCAGGTTTAGGTGATTGGCAAGCTGATGCCGCCACCACTGCCGTGAAATACTCATGGGGATACTGGACAGTTCGTGTTGAGTTAGAACAAGGCCAAAGACATGAGTATAAATGGGTTGTAATTGATCAAGATAGTAACACAATAATAAGATGGCAGGAAGGAGAAAATAGAGAGATAGAAATAGATGCTGGATTGAAGGAATTAAAGATTGATGTTCCATGGACTGGAGAAATAACTGACGAGGCTGGTGAAGAAAATAGGCGGATGGAAAAAGATGCTGGAATAAAGGAATTAAAGATTGGCAATGAAGATAATAGAGAGATAGAACTAGATACTGGATTAAAGGAATTAAAGATTGATACTGAAGAAATAATTGACGAGGCTCGTGGTGAAAGTAGACAGATAAATGATGGAATAAAGGAATTAAAGATTGATGTTGACGAAGATGATAAAGATATCTCAACTTTAAGTAAGTAACCGATTTATAAATTATTATTTATTCTGTTGTTTTTCTACATTCTTATTTTTCGAAGTGGTCAGAAAATAACTGATATTGAAAACTGTCAATGATATATAAGACAAGACTGGCCAACAGTGGATCGGGCATTTGTAGATACCATGATTTACTGAATGGATTCTCGGTTTAAAATTATTACCTAACAATGGACCAGTTTTAAAAATATAATACACTAACGTTTTTACCCAGTGGACAGTTCGTTGGTCACCACGATTAACCGTTCATGACTGGTATCCACGGAGGTGCGACCCCGCCCCCCCCCTTTCCCCGTCAGTGTTTCGGGGCAGAGAGATTGGCAAAATTGGGGTGCACGTAAAAGTACCCTTGACAATTGGAATTTGATATAACAGTATAGGTCATACTCATAGCGCCGCTGTCCGGGGATATTTTCCCCAGATCACACAGTATGGTGTATTTCGAACGACTTTAGCCCAATCAGAGAAGAACGGTAGGACGCTAAACCCCATTTCATTTTGCTAACTTTGGTTGCTTATTATTCCAGTATGTTGTAAGCTTAATTCATTTGGATTTTTTTTTTCTTTTTTTCCCAGGTTGTGACCAACCTAGCCAGACAGTGGAAGATAGACGGGAGAAATGCCACCAGATTTTTAAAGTTTTAATTAAAATTTACGATCAATGGAGATTCAATCAATAATTTAATATCGATGGAGATATAATCAATAATTTACGATCAATGGAGATTCAACCAACAAACAACCAGACCTCACCTAGCGTTTAATCATATAGTCCTGCTTCTGAATTTAAAACACTTCTTTTTGGGATTTGGAATTTAATTGCAATTAAATTTTAATTATACTATTGTAATTGTAAGATCATTAATCGATGTGAGAAGTGGGTTGGGTGGGATAGATAGATATGTCAGACATTTCTACTGTATGTACATCTACATTACAAATTGCAAATCGAGGACAGTCGCAGTAAAATTTAAAACAGATTATTATTAATATACAAAGTACTTATTCTAATATTTCTTTAATATTTATAAATATTTACATCTAAATTTATTTTAATATTAATAAATATTTACATATATTTATTTCTATTTTTAATAAATATTTACATCTAAATTTATTTTAATATTAATAAATATTTACATATATTTATTTCTATTTTTAGAAATATTTACATCTAAATTTACATAATATATAATATAAATAATTATATTTTTTTATTTTTATATTTATACATATATTTACATAAATGATTATATAATATTCTTATTGTAATATTTTAGATACTTATATATTTTTATTTTAATATTTAGATATATTTATACATATATTTAGATATATTTATACATATATTTAGATATATTTAGATATATTTACTTTAAAATTTATAAATATTTAGATATATTTATTTTAATATTTATAAATAATATAATAATAATAGATATATTTATTTTAATATTTATAAAGAATAATACATTTTTTTATATGGAATCAATATAAAATGTATAGAATAAAGCATATTGTATAATGTATCCTGTTCATTTATTAACGGGGGCCACGGTGACTCATTTGTAATACGTATAACGCTGCATTGTAGTCCGAACAAACTGTCACCTATAGCCCATCGCACGGCATTTTTCCGTATTGATAATCCCTTTTGGTACAGAAAAGTAAGAAGATAAACCCCAATGCATTCCATTTCGTTTTTATTTGTTAACGATTTTGGGGTAAAGGCGCGGGGGGGGGGGGGGGGGTAGGTAATAAAATTCGAGAGCTTCTTAATTTGTTTTTCTATTTCCACAATGTAACTTCGGCATTCCACTTCCAAAACAGTCTCGATGTCGAAAACACCTCGCCAACAAGCGGCCCTTGTGCAAAATGAACAATAAATTGATGTTCTAATGTATTGTCGTACATACAGGTCAAGCTGCCCAGTAATTATTTTTTAAAAAAAACCCCAAAACCCTGGACATTTTAAATCAAAGCACAACCATCATTGATCCGCGCTTGTTAGGCTTCGTTGTATTTTCGTGGGCGAATGAATTAAAGTTGCTTTTTTAAAATAAAAAAACCAAACTGATTATATGGTCGATATTTAAATAAACATTCCCAGAAAAGTATTTATCGGTGGGGGGGGGCTCCAATGAAAGTATGGCAATTTTGGTATATATGGAAAACATATATCCAATCTTACTAGAAAATACTGGATTTCCTGAAAACATTCATGGAGCGTATACATATGGCGGGGGAAAGCGGCAAAAACCTAATGTTATGTAGAAATGTCTAATTCAAAACACACATGTAACATAATGCCATACCAAATACCTAAAACGTTTAATGCAAAAAAACAAAATACAAGAAACCTCTAATACAAAATACCTCATACGTCTAATGCAAAATACAAACTACAAGAAACCTCTAATACAAAATACATATAACATCTTATGCACAATTGATTTTACAATCTGAAACATCTACCATAAGCATTAAATGACATATCTCGTTGGTATTACTTACGTTTCTCCACTGAAATATCTTTATTTAGGTCAATGTCAAGGTCATCGAACACAATTTGGCGAGCTATTCGGCTAGCGAGCTATTCGATCAATCCAGCTGGCAACCTATTGGTAGGCAACCTATTCAGAATAAATTCAAAGGTCGCCCAAACTCATCTATTTTTATCAACCAATAAAATCCATCGTAACGTCTATCAAACGAAAGTAGAATATATTGTTATTTTAAAGTGAAAGAACGTTAATATTCCGAATCAAAATTCGGGTCATCGTACAAAATTATGAGCATCAAGCTATAGGCCTATATATTCTGAGGGGATCACGGTGGCTAAGTGGATAAGGCGCTGGTTCGCTAGCCTAGAGGTTGAGTGTTCGATCCCTGCATTGGCCGAGAAAGTTCATCTCGATTTGCCGGCGTGATTTCCCCTTGTCAGTGATGCAGAAGGAGGGCCTGACAAGGACAGCTGCCTAGTCGTTCGGATGGGACGAAAAACCGAGGTCCCGTGTACAAATTGGAGTGCACGTAAAAGATCCCTTGGCAGTTGGAATTCGATATAAGAGTAGGCCGTAGCGCCGCTGCCCGGGCAAAATTTCCCTCATTGCACACTGTGGCGTATGCCCGTCTTCAATTAGCCCAGGTACGGTGCTTAAGCGTAGGACGTTAAACCCCATTTCATTCATTCATTCATTATATATTCTGAAAGGTAATTGAATAATCGTACACAATTCTGAGCATCTAGCTATAAATATTCTGAAAGGTAATTGAATAAGCTTTCCAAATCTTAGCAGTAAAAGTTGGCACAATCATATTATCGAAAACATAGCCAATTTTTCAATATTCTAACTGTAAAGAACGGTAATGTTCCGAGTCGAAATTCGGACCATCGTACAAAATTCAGAGCACCTGGCTGTATATATTGTAAAAGGTGATTCAATAAGCTTTCCAATATTATTAGTAAAAGTTGGCACAATCATATAAAAGGGGTGCGCTCTCATCCTAAACATTGCCAATTTTTCAGAATATTTATAGCTAGATGCTCAGAATTGTGTACGATGGTCTGAATTCGGACTTTAAAAAATTACCGGCATATCGTTAGTTACAATTAGAATAATGAACAAATTGGCTATTTTTAGGATGAGAGCGCACCCCTTTAATACGATTGTGCTAACTTTTACTAATAATATTTTGAAAGCTTATTCAGAATATATATAGCTTGATGCTCAGAATTTTGTACGATGACCCGAATTTTGATTCGGAATATTAACGTTCTTTCACTTTAAAATAACAATATATTCTACTTTCGTTTGATAGACGTTACGATGGATTTTATTGGTTGATAAAAATAGATGAGTTTGGGCGACCTTTGAATTTATTCTGAATAATTTTCCAACGAATAGGTTGCCAGCTGGATATATCGAATAGCTCGCTAGCCGAATAGCTCGCCAAATTGTGTTCGGTGACCTTGACATTGACCTAAATAAAGATATTTCAGTGGAGAAACGTAAGTAATACCAACGAGATATGTCATCTAATGCTTATGGTAGATGTAAAATCAATTGTGCATAAGATGTTATATGTATTTTGTATTAGAGGTTTCTTGTATTTTGTCTTTTGCATTAGACGTATGAGGTATTTTGTATTAGATGTTTCTTGTATTTGTTTTTTTGCATTAGACGTTTTAGGTATTTGGTATGGCCTTATGTTACATGTGTGTTTTGAATTAGACATTTCTACATAACATTAGGTTTTTGCCGCTTTCCCCCGCCATATATACAGGACAAAAATGTAAGGATTACCGTAGTCGACAATTCGACGATTAGGAATGTCTGTACTTGTTGGGGGCAAAAGTTTGTTTCAACCCAATTTATCTGGCGTTTTCGGACTTACAACTTTTCAACCAGCCCTATCCTTCTATATAACACCCGTGGCTCGCTCAGATGAGGTTCCGTGTTCGATCCCTAGCTGTGTTGAACGAGACACTTCATCGGGCTCTTCCGGCGTGGTTCCCCCTTGTTAGTAGTGCAGAACAGGGTGCGTGGAAAAATATATATTTTTGGCGTAAAACATAGGTCATCCGCGCACACGGAAGCCTTAAACTCAAATGAAATTCAATAACCCCTTTTCAAGAGTAATAAATTATTATTTAAGTTATGAATTATTAACGCGGACAATTTGAACATCAATAATTTAATAGGGGCATGCTAGGGGCGCTTTTCTATAGAAGCCATCCGACATGAACCACGGATCCTTGCACGGGCCTGCACCCCCTGACCACATTAACAAAACAATATTGAATATGGAATGAATACGGATCGAAGTTAAGATTCAATGAACACCAAATTTATATTTTAATGAAAATAGTTGTTTCCAGTACACAATTAAATTACACCACAACCGGTATAACGTCATGTTAATTGTGACGTCACAATCATTCGAGGCATTTTATCTACAAGATAAGCTGCTTTTTACGAATTATCTTCAATATTTCTGAATTTCCAGTGAGAAAAATGTATAATTTTAACGATCCGTTAATAATATCTGAGAAAAGAGTTCCTGTAACATTCGAGGTTACGTATTATCCTAAATTCGAAGGAGATACACCACGGTTGGTGGGTTCTTTAGAGGAACTTGGTACCTGGAACTATCATAAAGGGATCGAAGCCAAGAAGTTGAACAATAGTTTTGTTTGGAGAATCAAAATGAAACTTCCCGCTAAAAGTTTCTTCTTCTTTAACTGGTTTTCGTTTTCCAATACGAGAAAATTTCAGATGGAAGACACAGGTAGCCGCAAAGGTAACATTGGAGCGTATGGAGGGAACATTTCAACAGTTTACGGAGATACAAAATCGTCGTTTGTTTCCCGTGCTGGATGCAATGTGGAAATTACTACGAATTATATACTGAACTACAATGAACGAATTGGTATAGTTGGATCTGGTGCAGGGTTAGGTAATTGGCAAGCTGATGCCGCCATTACTGCCGTGAAATACTCATGGGGATATTGGACAGTTAGTGTTGAGTTAGAACAAGGCCAAAGACATGAGTATAAATGGGTTGTAATAGATACAGATAGTAACACAATAATAAGATGGCAGGAAGGAGAAAATAGAGAGATAGAAATAGATGCTGGATTGAAGGAATTAAAGATTGATGTTCCATGGACTGAAGAAAGAATTGACGAGGCTGGTGAAGAAAAAAGACGGATGGAAATAGATGCTGGATTAAAGGAATTAAAGAATGGCAATGAAGAAAATAGAGAGATAGAACTAGATACTGGAATAAAGGAATTAAAGATTGATACTGAAGAAATAATTGACGAGGCTCGTGGTGAAAATAGACAGATAAATGATGGAATAAAGGAATTAAAGATTGATGTTGACGAAGATGATAAAGATATCTCCACTTTAAGTAAGTAACCGATTTATAAATTATTATTTATTCTGTTGTTTTGCTCCACCTTTTTTTTTCGAAGTGGTCAGAAAACAATTGATTATCAAAATATGTCAATAATATAGACAAGACTGGCCAACAGTGGATCGGACATCTGTAGGTACCATGATCTACCGAATGGGTTCTCGGTTAAATTACCTAACCACGGGCCAGTTTACCATAATCAACCGTTAATGACTGGTATCCACGGAGTTGCCCCCCCCCCCCCCCCTCCCACCACGTCTGTGTTTTGGGGAAAAGAGATTGGCAAAGCATATGTACTGTTTACACATTGGGGTGGACGTGAAAGAATCTCTGGCAGTTGGAATTTGATATAGCAGTAGGTCTTAGCGCCGCTGTCCGAGGATATATTCCCTCAAAGCACACAATATGGTGTACATGTTTGTCCGACGGTAGGACGTTAAACCCCGTTGCATGTCATTTCATTTTCTAGCCTTGGCTGCTTATTATTCCAGTATGTTGTAAGCTTAATTCATTTGAATTTTTTTTTATCCAGGTAGTCAACAACCCAGCCAGATAGTGAAAGATAGACGGGAGAAATGCCACCAGATTTTTAAAGTTTTAACAAAAATTTACGATCAATGGAGATTCAATCAATAATTTAGGACCAATGGCGATTCAATCGAATAATTGACGATCGAAGGAGATTCAATCAATAAACAGCCAGACCTTGCCTAGCGCGTAACCATACTACTACTACTTCTTAATAATTTAAAACACTTATATTGGGATATGGTATTTAGTTTCAAATAACTTTAAGCGATTTAATTTTTATTTAAATCATATTTTCGAATAATGAATTATACTATTTTAAATTGTAAGATCATCCATTATTCGATGTGAGAAGGGGGTTGTTGGGATAGATATATATTTATGTCAGACATTTCTAGTGTATTTACATCGTGGATTACAAATTGCAAAACGAGGACAGTCGCAGTAAAATTTAAAGCAGATTATTAATATAAAAAGTAGTTATTCTAATATTTCTTTAATATTTATAAATATTTACATATATTTATTTCTATTTTTGTAAATATTTACATCTAAATTTACATAATATATATAAATAATTATATTTTTTTATTTTTATATTTTATATTTATAAATACACTTACATAAATGATTATATATAATATTTTTATTTTAATATTTATAAATATTTAGATATATTTATTTTAAAATTTTAGATAATTATATACTTTTATTTTAATATTTTAGATAATTATATAGGCTATATATAATTTGTTAAATATTTATAAATATTTTAATATATTTATTTAAATATTATAAATAATAATATAATTTTATTTGAATATTTATAAATGGTTAAATATTTATTTTATATGGAATCGATATAAAATGTATAGAATAAAGCATATTGTACAATATATCCTGTTCATTTATTATCGGGGCCACGGTGACTCATCTAGAATTTAAAATAAGAGTATAACGCTACACTATGTCCGAACAACCGAACAAACTGTCACTTATAGCCCATCGCATGGCATTTTTCCGTACTCATAATCCCTGTTGGTGCAGAAAAGTAAGACGGTAAACCCCAATGCATTTCATCCATTTCGTTTTCATTTGTTAACAATGTTGGGGTAAAGGTGCGGGGTGTGGGAGGGGTAGGTAATGAAATGGTCACATATTTCGAGTGCTTCTTAATTTGTTCTTCTTTTTCTACAATGTCTCTTTGACATTCCACGATTTCGGGGGGGGGGGGTACTGAATTAAAGTTGCCTTTTTTTAAAAAAAAAACAATCCCAAAAACTTTCTTGGGGGGGGGGGGGGTCCCATAACAGTATGGCATTTTTGGTATATATCCAATCTTACTAGAAAAATACTGGATTTCCTGAAAAACATTCATGGAGCGTATACAGGACAAAAATTTAATATTATCCTAGTCGACAACCCGACGATTAGGGATGTCTGTACTTGTTGGTGGCAAAAGTTTGTTTCAACCCAATTGATCTATCTTTTTTCCGGCTTAGAACTGTTCAACAAGCTTGATTTGGCGTTTTCGAACTTTTCAACCAGCCCTACTATTGTATAACACCCGTGGCTCGCTCAGTGGAGGTTCCGTGTTCGCTCACTGTGGTTCCCCCTTGTTATAGTGGTGCTGAATGGAGGGCCTGACAAGTGGCAAGGTACAACGATGGGATGAACAAGCGAGGTTCCGTCTACACGGCATGCACCCTAAAGAAACCTTTGTAGTTAGAATACGATATAAGAGTAGGCCGTAGCACCGCAGTCAGAGCAACATTTCCCTCAAAACACACTGTATAGCGTATGCCTGTCTTCGTTAGCCCAGTCGGAGCAGAACAGTATGACGTTAAACCCTCTTGTATTTCTATAACACTCGATACGACTCTCCTATTATTAAAGCCCCAATAACACTCTTGTTGTAACCGAATAATATGTTCCAATCTTTATTTTGGTCAACAATTTGTACTATTTTACAATATTTCAATTAAAAAATGATTCAAATTTCATCTTAACACACCTTATTTTAAAAATTGGAAAAATTCAACTACATGCGGTAACATGGTTTGAAAAGCCTTACATAAGCACTTTCAAATGCAACTTGGATTTTAACATATTTTCGAACCCTCTGGACAACTAAGATGGTTGTAATGGATAATTTACACAACAGGTAGGACATTTAAACATCTTGCAGTTAGAATAAGGCTTTTTTTTCTGGACCTGTCAAACCAGCAAGAGTGGTATTGTCCCTTTAAACATGTTTGTGCTGTTGGATGTTTTGTATATAGATAACATAACATAGCATGTCTTCTTCTTTTTAGAGCGGTTGAGTGGCCGAATGGTTAGCACGTGCGCGTTATATCATAAGGTCTGTCATTGAGGCAACTGGTGTGGTTTTGATTCTCGGGTTGTACATGACAAGGAGTAGCGTCGCCGTGGGTTTCCCTGAGTCCCACGGCTTCAACCCACTGCTAAAGAACCCTACGTAATTGAACAATATGTTAGACCCGAAATGACCTACGTTTGTGTCGAGTGGATGTTACCCCCCCCCCCTCTCTCTCTCTCTCTCTCTCTCTCTCTTTCTTCTTCTTGTTACTTGAGGTGTTACTAACGTCCGCTTCTATATTGGGTGATATCGCAGACAAGACTTAGCATGTTCAGATATAGTGCACCGATAACCTGTCTGTCACGTCAATGTTTTGATATCTTCTATGTTGCTAAGCTACGATATAAGATAAAAATCAATCCAGTATCATTGATTGATTGTTTATTCTGTAAATGCTGCACCAAATACATAAAATTATATACAGTAAAAAAAACTGTGATTCACTCCACCCATCCTACAATTAGACCTCGCTACATACTTATACCCAATTATATTATTATATATATGCCCTTCACCCGCTAACCTATTAAAATAGGTCAACTATACACTAACTATACACCTACATATAGGCTTATTATATATGTATAGGCCTACACTGACTCGATCCTCTTGGTGAAATGTAAACAACTGTCTTGAGATTGACGAACGACGATCTGTTGTATTTTGCTGCAGAAGAGTTTTTGGGTGGCGTGTTGTTTTGATTAATCAAGCAGAAGTAGGCCTTAACACTTAACCAATAGGTAGGCCTTGTTTTATGGTTTATATCTATCTATTATTATTTGATTAAGACAAGATTATATATAGCCCTTTATAGAAACGATTATAGTCACTCCGAGTTTTGTTTCATTCGCTAGATACGTTCGTTCTTTGATAATCAAACCAGGGCCCGGTTCCTAGAAAATTCTTAAAGTAAGCACAAAGTCATACTTCACTTTTACTTACGTAAGAATCTTACAAAAATACCGTCCCTAGAAAATTCTCAAGACCATTCTTACGTAAGCACAAATCAAGTACAAGTCTAAGCACATTGTGACTGGTAAAGCTTACCATACACTTAGACTACGATGCTCTTTAACGTTGTAAAATAACTTTGGTATGCGAATTACGTCATAAATTTGTCGTCTGCTTCATTGTGGTTGATTTTGATTGACATGTCCCCTGTATAGGCCTACATAATTATAAAATGTGCCAAAATATATTTTAAAAAAACGCAGACACATAGGCCTTCAAACTAACTAAATAATTGTGAGAGCGCATGATCAGCCTGTGTGTTTGTAGCCTATTGTTTACTAATTGGCAAATACATAAATTGGTTTCAGGGTAGGCCTATAAGGCCCTAGATGCAAAATTTTCTATAGCATTCTTAATTTCTTTTGAGAAGAATTTTCCCTGTCTTGTAATTATCTCTTTGGTATCAAAAGGTGTCGGAAATGCCGTCGAATAACTCTAAGGTCAGCCATCTTTTTGAAGCAGAAACAGACTTAAGGTTGGTAAGCAAGCCCTATACCTTGCTTGGGACTTGTGCTTAGACTGGCTATGTTTAAGAACGAAGTTGTGCTTAAGTTTTTTCTTGGAACGCATAATAACGTTCTTGTGCTTACAATGAAGTCTACTTAAAATCGAAGCACAAGGCCGTTCTTAAGATTTTTCTGGGAACACAAAATAAGGTAAGTTTACTTTAATGCAAAGTCGACTAAAATCTAAGCATAAGAACGTGCTTAAGAATTTTCTAGGAATCGGGCCCTGCAGGTTCACTGCCTGGGCGACCTTCGGTTGCACTGATTTTCGTACTATAGTCGAACCATCTGCATCCGAATGGCATTTAGTTCAACCAGTGGTCGTGACCAGACGTACCATGCGATAGAGCACGGTCGGGATAGTTCAAAGATGGCTGACAAAACTGACACTTGAGAAGATTTTCTTAAAATTATAATAAAATCTCCGATAGCCGTTGCGTTATTTACAGCTTGGTCGGTATTATAGGGTCCATGTTAACACCAGAAATTTAGTGAATGGGCATTGGAGTATAGATGTTAAGTTTGATATTTTTTGTTCGTCTTATTTTTTTGATGAATTTGACAGATTAGGAATATTAGCATCTTCTTATTCGAATATATATAGGCCCACGACAATAAACTGTACGCGTGAAATGATCTTGGTTAGGTGACATAAATCCAATGAAAATTATTCTGATATTGACTAGTCCTATTTGTAACCCTTTTAAACTTGCTTTCACATCGCAGGATGAAAAATTAACCAGTTTTTAAAAATACATGAGTAAATATAGCAGGCGGGGCAACTGACGTTGTCGCCACCATATTGAATAGTTAAAGGCTAGGGCCATTTGCGTTCGGATGCTGGTTCAGACTATAGTCGCGACCATAGTCTGCATCCGAAGGTCGCCCAGGAGATTGTTCTCACGATAACCTTCTTACGTTAGAGAGCTCTGATTGTTTGAATTCGTCCATAAATAAAACCAGAATATCGCAATTCTGCTTAAAATATTTCTGATTAGTGTATTAAATGTAGGCCTACGCGAGTATCATCTTTTCGATCCCTGGGTCGTTTGTGCGTGACGAGGAGTGGTATAGTAGCACATAAGTTAATATGCTGACTCTATTTACGTCAAGATCGCTGAGGTGTAAATAATTGTTGGCGAGATTGTAGGTTAGGGTTAGGCATGGCCGGATTAACCATGGGGCACAGGCCCCAGGACCCCCAACATTAGAGTGCCCCCCACCCGGGGGTGGGGGTGGGGGTACTTCTAATTGGCTCCACACAAGTGCCTGAAATGCAAGAAAATCACGTTTCCGGCCTCCAATTTCTGAAAATTTCCCGCTTTACATCCCATGACCTTTGGCCAATCTTGAAGTTGGCCTGTAATTTTCTCCCTGATCACTGCCCTAAAGAGTCCAGTTTAGCTCGAAAAGAGGTTCTTTGGATACACGTGGACGGGAATGTTACAGTTTCCGAATTCCTCGCCAACAGTAGTTGCACTGGTGGCTTAACGTCTGCTTCCACAGTAGTGATATCTTAATTAGGCCCCGCCAGTTACTGTGTTAATCCAGTAGACATGGTACAAGGGTTAATCATGAGATGTGTTGTTGACGTTTGGGAAAGTAGACGAGGGGAAATGTGTAGGGAGTGATAGTTAGATGTATTATGAATGGTAAGAGTGGCTGTGGTGTTACGGTGAAATACTATGCCGCCACCGTAACACCACACCTTTATGATTTGTTAGACAGGAGTGATGTAATAAGTCCGACAATAATAAATAACATATACTGATTTTATTGTCGTCTTTTCCCACTTGCACTGGTTGTACGCCATTTTGAAACTAGCTGACGAAGACAGCTCGGGCGGCGATTGTTCGACTCCGGGCTGCTCTGTCAGTCGTATCATGTCACTCGATATTCACTCGGTAATTCACGGAATTCCACGATAAAAACATGGTAATATCGTGTTTCATCAAACCTCCGCGATGCGCGTACTGTATGTTTTAACCTTGACCTATTACTTAGTGATAAGCCTCCGCTGCAAAAAGAGTTCTCGCCTTTTTGTTATAAGTATAATGACTTCCTCATGTGCGGCAGGTTAGTTTGCTTCTAAAAACACTGTTTACCGTTCCAAAAAATACAAAAGGAATTTCCTACCAGACAACCATGGTTCTATTCACCGAGACTAGATACTTTCTCTCGGTGTAAGGATATTATCGCTATGAATAAGTTCATACACTGTTGAGAAAATAATCTCGTTGGTTTGCTTAGCAACAATTTGAGCTTGAATCAACGCTGTACTGAAAATTCTGTGCGTAATAAATATTAACGGTCTTCAAACATTCGGTTTATAATTATAATTAGCGATACACAGGTACAGTGGCAAGTGTTATGCTTAACAGGCTAATACCTCAAAAGTACCTACGCGCGAAATCCCAGATTTTGGTACATGTAAAACAAAAAAAATAGTGCCCGTGCGCGTGCCAGTAATAGAAAAACTAAGAGTTCGCGCATAAAAAATGCACGAACGTACCTGGCGCGATGTCATCAAGACCAGGCATATATTGGTGGCCCAAGGGATTCTTTTACACGCACGCAACCATGGATACGGGACCCCGGTTTTATGTCCCATCCGAACGACTATACACTGTTCCAGACCGCCCGCCCATCCTTCATCATCACTGACATACTAGAGAAACCAACCTGGAAAATTACAAGGAACTTTCAAACAGGAACGAAGCCTTGGCCTCATCCATTGTGGACCCCATTAACCAATAATGTATCGATTAAACTCTTTCAGACTGACAAAGCCAAAGATAAAATCCAAATTTTTGTAGAGACTTCAATTTTGATTGGCTAAGCACTAACACAAATCTAATATTATCCAATCAAATTACCGGTGCTAACCATTAGGCCACCCCACCCCACCCCACACCACCTCACTTCATCGGATGTAAGTGCACGCAAAGAATATTTCACAAGCGGTTTATGTTGTATCGAGACCCTTGGGAAACGCATCAATTTTATCAAGGGAAGATTTTAAATCTCGTGTAAGCGAAAGTCGGAGCTTTACATACGCCTCACATTGTTCCGTTTGATAAAAGCCAGATAGGGATTTCTCGGGCCATTGGTTCAGGGGGGGCTACTGACCATACCCCCCCCCCCCCCTAACCTTTTTTCGCTTTTTTGAGCTTTTGGCGACATTTTATTTTCACTATTAAAAATTATTGCCGGGGCTAAAGCCCCCCTACCCCCCCCCCCGGCTCCGCGGCCCCTGTTCAGGAATATGGAGCTTTATGGAGCAGCGAAAGTCTGCAGTTGAACTTAAAATATTTAGACCTGACCCTGGCGTAGTTAATGTATTTTTAGCCTTTATTGTTTGTTTTGTTTTTCTTTCAGATAGATCGACTCCCGACGAATTAAAACAACCAAGTCAACCATCATGAATGTGTTTGGTCTAATTGACATACCTGTTTGGATTTTGTTGATAGCTTTCATACTGTCATTAGCTATCGTGTAAGTTTTCATTTAAATAACTGTCATGTCCATATATTTGGGTTTTTGTGTAAATTATTGAAATAAAATTGAACCGTGTCTTATTCGCGACATGACGTGGTAAGTTTCGAGTAGACGTTAAACCCCATCTCTCTCTCCCCCTCTCTCTCTCTCTCTTACTCTCTCTCTCCAATTAGTACTGACTTGGATTGTTTAAATTTCTCAAACACCTGATACCACGTCTCATTTGCGGTGGTTGGGATGGCCTAGTGGTCTAGAGTGCCGCGCTTCGACATCTAGCTGACCGACCACCTCTGGCTTGCGGTTGTGGTTTCGAGCCCTTGTGAAAGCGTATGTGACATGGAGATAGGGACGCCTTCTCCACTTTGTGAGTTTCCTCCGGGCACTCCGGTTTCCTCCCACTGCTAAAGACCCCTACGCGCAAGAGAATTATTGAAATAAAATAAAAACCATATGTTAGTCCCGAAATGACCTAGTTGTGTTGAGTGGACGTTAAACCCCATTTCTTTCTCTCGCTCTCTTATTTGCGGTGTGCACGTAATAACGAAAAGCAAACTATTATATTTTAGGTATATCACGTCGACTCATGGAATGCTTAGAGCAGCAGGTCTCCCTGGTCCACCTCCGGGACTATTTGGAATCGTCAATGAATATAATAAAAAGGTAAGACCGGCATCTCGCGTAGCATGTTTATTTTTGGCGGTTGGTATATAAGATAAACAAACAAGGAAAACGAGTTGCCTGGCAACGACCCTACCCTCCCCTCCTCACTCCTTGTTTTTAGTGAACGACAGTTGGAATTCGCCACAATTTTACGCTTCACTTTAAGATCCAGCACACACTAATACAGAGAAATTAGGGATTGATCTCGAACAATGTCGTTTTGCTTTTTGGCCATAGATACCAAAATATCACACAGATTTAATTATAACTGTGTTAACAACAGTAAAGTTGTCAGGAGCTTAACTATTTTTGTATAAAGAGATGTATTATTTCACGGGCACAACTTGCAGGCACACGAAAAGACCCAATAATAATGATGTCAGTCCTGATAGATTTTGGGGGTTGAAAAAGAATGAATGAATGAAATGGGGTTTAACGTCCTACTATTATGCACCTAACCTGGGCTAGACTGGTGGCCAGTCTTCTCCACACACCAAAAATTGGCCAGTCCTCTCCCCAAAACCCCGTAATCTCTAGAGACTGGGCAAATAGAGCTTCAATCTCCTCTAGTAGGTCAATCTGCATTATGTAGGTCGTGTGACGTCGTGCACGTGATCACGACATATCTAACAACAACGTGACATCAACCCTCAGACGGTCTCAGAATGAATGCTTTGCACTCCAGTCGAGACGCATGATGCATGTCACGTGACTCGGGGCGTGCTTGATAACTGTCAATCATTCCAAATAAGGTAGAACGAAAAACATGGCAAGAACGCCCATTTTATTGTGAAGTTCGCAAATTGTCCAGTCTCTGGTGCTGGTTACAGGTTTACTCAAAGTTTTTTTTTATACAAATGGAAACAAAAGTGTTGGTTTACTTAAAATTAATACTTTTATATAAATCGAAATGTAAAATAAATAGAAGAGACTGGGCCAGTCTAAACCTGGGCTAATGGAAGACGGGCATGCCAGACAGTGTGCTATGAGGGAAATTTTGCCCGGGCAGCGGCGCTGCGGCCTACTCTTATATCGAATTCCAACTGCCAAGGGATCTTTTACGTGCACTCCAATGTGTACACGGTACCTCGGTTGTTCGTCCCATCCGAACGACTAGACAGCTGTCCTTGTCAGGCCCTCCTTCTTCATCACTGACAAGTGGAAATCACGCCGGAAAATCGAGATTAACTTTCTCGACCAATGCAGGGATCGAACACCCGACCTCCAGGATAGCGATCCAGCGCCTCACCCACTTAGCCACCGTGATCCCCCGGGTTGAAAAAGATCCAATAAAAAACTAACTGAATCCTAATGTGAGGTTTTATTATATTTTCTATTAATTACTTCAGGGAGTCGGGCAGACGGATCTGGATTTAGTCAAGAAATATGGTCGACTTGTAGGGTTAGTGGTATTTTTAATTATTTTATAAACCAACAAGACAGAAAGGTTCAACACACAAAATTATTTTGTGATTTCCTCTTGTCATTGGTGCAGGGAACAAAGTCAACTCATTCGGATGAGAGGGAAAAACGAGGTCCTTATAAACGCTGGTGTGCACGTAAAAGATCCTTTAATGTTAGAATGAGATGAAGAGTAGGCAGACATGCCCCTGTCTCGGACAAAATGTCCCTCGCAGCACACTGTATGACGTATGTACGTCTTCACCATTCTTGTTGGTGTAGAAAAGTATTATGTTAAACCCTATATTTATTTCATTTCATTTAAGACAAGTCTGTCAATCCATTGCCGAGATGTAAACGTCGTAAATCCGCTGTAAGTGTTTTGACACGCGTGGTTTGGAGGATTTGGTAGTCCACAGACAAGTCGCAAGAAACCTGGTGAAAATTTTGGAAGTGCAGGACCAAAAGTCTCTCGGGCCAGTATGTGATCTTCTACGGTACGGTACCGAAGACACACGGATTTACTAGAATTTACACCGTAGACTGTCCGTAGTAGCACGTACGACGGGTTGTCAGCTAGACTGGTACGAGTCGTGTGCATTGGTTTGATCTGACCATTGCTTGGCTTTTCAATGACTAACTGGGTCTAATATGATATTATAATAAATTAATTCCATTTTGCCTTTTTGCCCTTTAAAAAGGACAATACCACTCACTCTTGCTGGCTTGACAGGTCCAGAAACAAATAGCCTTATTCTAACTACTAGATGTTTAAGTGTCCTACCCTACCTGTTGTGTAAATTATCCATTTCATCCTATTTTACTTTTCTACAGGGTTCGAAAATATGTTTAAATCCAAATTGCACTTGAAAGTAAAGCTTTACAAACCATGTTGTTACCATGTAGTTGAATTTTTCCAATTTTTTAAAATTCGGCGTGTTAAGATAAAATTTGTATCATCAATTAATTGGAATTTTGTAAAATAGTACAATTTGTTGACCAGAATAAAGATTGGGACATATTATTCAGTTACAACAAGAGTGGTATTGGGGCTTTAACCAATGTTAACCCACAGGTGTGTAATTATCTATTTTTAGTATTTATCACGTGCGACTACCAATACTACTAGTGGCTGATGTTGATATTGTTAAAGAAATTTGTGTTAAAGATTTTCCTCGTTTTCCCAACAGAGTCGTAAGTACAACATTACATATAGCACAGGAATCTGACCTTCTATCCGTCAGGCCCGTAGCCAGGAAGTTGTTTTTGGGGGGGCAAAGATGTTTTCGGGAGGGCCAACTAGCATGGGCATCTGCATGAATTTAGCGGTAAAGGCCAATTTTCTTGTGATATTGGGGGGGGGGGGGCAAGACTCAGTATTGGGAGGGCAGTTGCCCCCCGTGCCACCCCCTGGCTACGGGCCTGCTATCCGTATACATATGCATACACCATGTCGTACCAGACAATGTATTTTAAAATAATAAAAAAATATATTGTCTGGTACGACATGGTGTATGCATATATATACGGTGGAAGGTCAAATTTCTGGGCATATAGGGGGTACAGAAATGAAAATGACATGGGGCTTAACGTCCGTCTGTTCTGCTCCAGTATTTCGTCCGATACGAACGACTAGACAGCTGTCCCTGTCAGACCATCCGTCCCGCATCACTAACAAGGAGGAACCACGCCGAAAGGAGATACTAAATTGAACGTTTCGGAATTGAATTCTCTCAATTCCAAAAATACTGATAATCTGCCTATTGCAGGTCTTTATTTTGGCATCAAATGTTATATGAATTATTATTTAGCCATTTCTTAACCTGCCTTCGAGATTTTCAATGGGTTTAAACACGATTGGCGTTCAATGATTTAATCAAAAAAATGGATAATCGGGACTTTGTTTACTATCCTAGCAAAGATATCAATATCAATCGAGACTCCACTCACCAAACAGCTCCAACGTTGCTCAGATTATAGTAAATTTTAATAATCTTTGAGTGTCACGTAGCAATAGATCCTATTTCGTGTCGTTTATTATGAGAGAGAGAGAGAGAGCGAGAGGGTGAGAGAGAGAGAGAGAGAGAGAGAGAGGTTAACAACCACTCGACATAAACTAGGTCATTTTGGGACTAACACATGGTTCAATCTTATAATGTGTATAATCCAATGAGAGAGAGAGAGAGAGAGAGAGAGAGAGAGAGAGAGGGGGAGGTTAACAACCACTCGACACAAACTAGGTCATTTTGGGACTAACACATGGTTCAATCTTATTTCAATAATTCGCAAGGGGACTTTAGCAGAGGGAGGAAATCGGAGGACCCGGAGAAACCCCCGAGGTTGGACAGGCGAAAGCTCAAATGAGAATGTGTATAATCCAATGAATTTTGTCCATATAAATTGTGTTGTGTTTTTCAAATAACATAATGGTATTTTTTACTGACAGATTATGCTACCAAATGATAAAGTGAATCAACTTTCGGTGGGCAACGCTCGTGATGAAGATTGGAAATTCATACGAAGTCTTTTAAGTTCTTCGTTTAGTAGCGGTAAAATAAAAAGGGTATGTATTTGTTTATGTTTTTTTGTCTTCTCAATATAACCCACGGTGGAAGCGAATTAAAATGAAATGGGGTTTAAGGTGCCGGTTTTCTGCATCGTCTGGGCATACACCATGAATTGTGCTATGAGGAGAAGTTTATCCGGACAGTGACACTACGGCCACTTCTATTTTGAATTCCCCCCCCCACTACTGAAGACCCCTACGCGTAAGCGAATGATTAAAATAAAATTAAACCATATGTTAGTCCCGAAATGACATAGTTCTGTTGAGTGGACGTTAAACCCCATCTCTCTCTCTCATCCCTCCCTCTCTCTCTATCTCTCTCTCTTTCGAATTCCAACTGTCAAGTGTTCTTTTATGTGCACCCCAATGTATACACCATGGCCTCGTTTTTTTTTGTCTCAGCACAAAAACTATAGATTGTCAGGCCACCCCCAAAAGCTTCAGTCTTCTGTAAACACTGTTTTGGCATATTTTAACTTAAACTAAAACATCACACCAAAATATTGGGATATGTATGTACAGGTCTTATACAGCAGATCGAATCTTAACAAATCCCAATAATTGTTGTAAAAAATAGGGATGAATGAAATGGGGTTTAACTTCCTACTATTATGCACCTAACCTGGGCTAATCGAAGACGGGCATACGCCATACAGTGTGCTTTGAGGGAAATGTTACCCGGGTATCGTCGCTACGGCCTACTCTTATATCGAATTTCAACTGCTAATGGATCTTTTACGTGCACTCCAATGTGTACACGGGACCTCGGTTTTTCGTCCCACCGAACGACTATAGGCAGCTGTCCTTGTCAGGCTATCCTTCTGCATCACTGACAAGGGCCTACTATGTAAATGTTGTGGGTACACATTGGTGTCGCGTAAAATATCCCTTGATAGTTGGAATTCGATATGGCGTACGCCCGTCGGAGCCGAACAGTGGGACGTTAAACCCCATTTCATTACATGCCAGAAAGAGATAATTAATATTCCTAAAACAGTTTCCATTACGGAATTGTTTAACACAGATGCTGGTGGGCTTATCCTTAGTTACCTATATTTATTGTAGATGATACCACTGATTGACAACTGCAGTCAGACCTTGATAAAACATTTAAAGGACAAAGCTGAGGCTGGCCAGGAGTTCGAAATGAAAAGGTAGAGTATACATAATACGGTAACCAGTCAAAACGATTACCAACCGAAACCGGTTTAACAGTTCACCTTATTTTTTGTAGGTACAAAATAAGCGACCCTTGCCATGGGGTTGTGTCTAACAGGAACAACTACGTGGTTTCCACCCAGTCATAAATGGCTGGCTCCCTGCCCGTAGAGGGCAGTGAAGCTTGTAGGGGAGGGGGACACACCTGGGACAGTCTACAGTTGTTATATAACTTGCCTTCTGAATGGCATGAGAGATTAACCAATGAAACCATCTGTTACGGCGACTTCTTTAAGTCCAATGTACGAAACTGTGGATAAACCATTAGCTGTGTCAAAGCTGATTGATCAATTAATGTCTGACGTCATAGGGTCAAAAGCCGGTCGTTTGACCATTGACGTGAACACCCCCTATAACTTGTCAGATCTTCATGTAGTGTAGTGTGGGCCATCGAAAGTATAAAAAAACGAAACGAAATATAGATCTGTATTGACCTACAGAGCAACCGTACAAAGAAAATTTCAAGGCGAGGTGATCATGGACTAATTTATAGACTTAATATCATTCCAGGTATAATAATACCAACCTTGTCTGAAAAACTTTATAAAATATAAATAAATGGGAGGACCCCTGTGGTTACCATATTAGATAAACCCAAAACTATATATTATATACGTTAATTAAATATTCGTCTCATATCCGTGCAAGACCATAATGAGATAAATATATTTCTACTTTTACATTCATAATAAGATAGGAATGAATGAATGAAATGGGGTTTAACGTCCTACGCTTAAGCACCTAACCTGGGCTAATTGAAGACGGGCATACGCCATACAGTGTGCTATGAGGGAATTTTTAGCCCGGGCAGCGGCGCTACGGCCTATTCTTATATCGAATTCCAACTGCCAAGGGATCTTTTACGTGCACTCCAATTTGTACACGGGACCTCGGTTTTTCGCCCCATCCGAACGACTAGGCAATCGAGATGAACTTTCTCGGCCAATGCAGGGATCGAACACTCAACCTCCAGGCTAGCGAACCAGCGCCTTATCCACTTAGCCACCGTGATCCCCTAATAAGATAGGGGGTGGATGGCCGAATGGTTAGCACGCACTGTATCATAATGCCTGTCAATGAGTCAACTGGCGTGGTTTCGAATCTCCAGTTGTACGTGACAAGGAGTAGGATCGCCGGTCAAACCCAGTGGGTTTTCTCCCTCCCACTGCTAAAGACCCCTACGCGCAAGCGAATTATTGAAATAAAGTTAAACCATATGTTATTACCGAAATTGTGTCGACTGGACGTTAAACCCCATCTCGCTCTCTCCCTCCCTCTCTCTCTCTCTCTCCCCCTCTCTCTCTCTCTCTCTCTGATATTGGGGAATGGACGTTTATAATAAGATAAATGTATATCTATTTTCAGATTTATGAGTAGTTATACTCTCGATGTGATATGTAGTGTGGCATTTGGTATAGATATAGATTCTCAGAATGACCCCAATAACCCATATGTACGTAATGCACTTAAAGCTATTAATATCAGTTTTCGTTCTCCCGTTATGATTCTATGTTGTAAGTATATTTATCTTTACATTTGAGCCTACAATAAATATAGGTAGCTGCGACAACACTACCGCGCCACCATCTCCCTTTACCTTGGCCCTTTTAGGTTTCCATATTGTATTAAAAAAAAAGTTAGCGGAGAAGATGCGAAATGATCTCGGCCCTTTTAAGCTTCCGTAGGTAAAAAGTCCGCGGAGAAGATGCGTAATGATTTAACCAACGCCGAGGGCACTTGCAAGCATGCAATGCCATCAAATGGGGTTTACCATTTCATTTTGCTGCTCCATTCGAGCTAATGAACATTGAAATGCACCATGTACCGTACTTTGAGGCAAATTAACTGTTCTCGTACGTGCACGTTGGGATAGCCTAGTGGTCTGAGTGCCACTTTTCGACCTCTAGCTGACCGGTCACCTCTGGCTTGCGGCTGTGGTTTCGATACCTAGTGGGAGCGTATGTGACATGGAGATAGGGCCGTCATCTCAACCTCGTAGGTTTCCTCCGGGCACTTCGGTTTCCCCCCACTGCTAAAGACCCCTACGCGCAAGCGTTAGTCCCCAAATGACCTAGTTTGTGACGAGTGGACGTTTATCCCCATTTCTCTCTCTCTCTCGCACGTCAATGTGTATGTGTATACTCCTGTTTACAGTTCGAAGGACCCTCTGAAAATTGAAAACACGATGGCATGTTAACGATGGTATTCTCGGACAAAATCGAGAACGAACACGAGATCCTCCTATAACTATTTGAACACCTCTGAGCACCCAATAGTTCAACAAGGGGCGTGGCCAAAAAAGTGAGCAGCCGGGTGTCTAAAGTGAAGACAAAGTCAAGTGTAGCGTTACGTCGGAGGTGGGGTGGGGGTACTGTTATGTCTGAGTATATAACCATGTAAAGTGTAACAGACTAAGCCTCACTGTGGTGGGTGGTCACGTGGTCCCAACGTAGGCATACTTTCCCGGGCTTATTCTGGAGTGTAGTAGGCATACTTTCCCGGGCTTATTCTGGAGTGTAGAAGGCATACTTTCCCGGGCTTATTCTGGAGTCTTGTAATATTATAAAGCTATGACGCTCGCAAACGCTGAACATTACAGGTACTATCCGCAAATTTGATAAAATCAGAAACTTTGAGACATTATTACTGCTGATTTAGGTGATTACATGTCTTGGACTACAGTGCAGTGAGTCAAAACGACGGCAATACTTCACATGGTAGTTTTTAGATTTTCAACGACCTGTCCATGAATGTAGCAGAATAAAAAATATGCTATGTGCTAGCAGTGGGGTACGGGGCGGGGGGGGGACTCCTTTGACCCCCACCCCTCTGGACACTTGCCTGTTTGTTTCCAATCCGAAAGATTCATACGGGGAAACCACACTAAAGCAATCCGAGTGCATCTTCCTGTATCCGTCATGTCGTTAAACAACTAGGGCGTATTGTCCCGTGTCCCTATTGTCGTAAATACAACTAGGGTATTTTGTCCTTTGTCCGGCATGTCATTAAAACAGCTAGGGTGTTTTGTCCTGTGTCCGTATTGTCATCGTGAATTCAGCCCGGGTGATGTTTCCAAAGCATTACCGACACTGTTTTTTTTTGTCTGATTGTGAACACGCTAGAGAAACACTGTATTGCCACCTAGCTGATATACACAAGCTATAGATAATTGTGTTCATCAAAACAATCCGAGGACGACCCCCCCCCCATCACACTCAAATTACACTATAAATGTTATCTTTTCTAGTTTTGTTTCCGTTCATGAAAGACATATTCCAAAAGATGGGCATGACATTTCTGGACAGAAATAGTCAGAATTTTTTTGTTGAACAAACTTCAAAAGTTATAAAAGAGAAACTCCAGGATCCTAAGGTACGCAATTTATGTGTTGGTTGAATTCATATATCATACGATAAAATCTAAGGTTCTGTTACGTAATTTATGTGTCGATTGAATTCATATATCATACGATAAAATCTAAGATTCCGTTACACGTTTTTATTTTCCTAATATAGCTTTTTTTCATACCATGCTACTGCAATGTATTCATATTCCTAGTAACTTCGGACATACCAAATTGGTCCCCTCATTATTCAAGACGGTCCTGGTGAGTTGTATAAGACAGAGGGCGGGTGGAGCTGTCGAGGACAGTATCTATAGAACGCTCAAAGCCATCTCATTTCTCCTGTTCTATTTATAGAAACGCGATGATATTTTACAACTTATGATGAATATCAAGGAAGAATCTCAACAAAATGAAAATTACTCAGTTGGTGGAGTTCATAAAGGTAATTAATCATAATTTATTTATAGAAAGAGAGAGAGAAATGGGGTTTAACGTCCACTCGACACAAACTAGGTCATTTCGGGACTAACATATGGTTTAATTTTATTTCAATAATTCGCTTGCGCGTAGGTTTTTTTTTTAGCAGTGGGAGGAAATCGGAGGACCCGGTAAATACCCACGAGGTTTTATTTATAGAATCACCTGCTGTATCCAGGAGATGCAGGGCGGAGGGCCTGAAAAGGACAGCTGTCCAGTCGTTCGGGTGGTACGAAAACTGGGTCCTGTGTACACGTTGGCATGGTCGTAAAAGATCCCATAACAGTTGGAATTCGATATAAGAGTAGATCGTAGTGCCGCTGTCCCGACAAAATTTCCGATACATCATTCTGTATGGCGTAAGCCCGTCTTCATTAGCCCAGTTCGGAGCAGAAATGTAGGACGTTAAACCCCATTTCATTTGGTATTCAAGAGAAAATATATAAATGTGTTAATTTTAAACAAATTCGGCCATTTTAAAGTAACACCAATCTGATTAAAACACAGACCCTTTTTCGTTTTGATGTGAGGGATTAGGCAATGAAACACACTGGTATCCCACCAGAAACATCAATGCTGATTGGTTAATCACATTAATGTCTGTTGTCGTGGGGTCAAAAGCCGCTTGTATGACACATAATGCGACCTCCCACTACATCTGGTCAGGTCTTCATATAGTGTAGGCCATCTAAAGTATAAACAAACCGAAACTAAATAAAGATCTGTATTTGAATCCGATTGAAGTGATACGGGAAGGTACATTGGATGGCCGAATGGTTAGCACGTCGGCGCTGTATCATGTTGTAGGGTCGCCTGTCCAACCTCATGGGTTTGCTCTCACTGCTAAAGACCCCCACGCTAATTATTTATGTATGCCCTTACTTAAATGAAAAGGTGAGTATTCAACACTAATTGTTTGTGTTTTGTATTTTTTTCAGTATTTACAGATCTGCACATTATATCGAACTCGATCACGTTTCTTATTGCTGGGTTTGAAACGACGTCAAATACCCTCAGCTTTATAAGTTATTTACTGGCAACCAACCCTGATCTTCAGGACAAGATGATACAAGAATTAGATTACTTTGCTGGCGAGGTAAGGGTGTTGCACTGAATTACCACTGGTCGTCATGCTCTGTTGTTGACTTTTTGAAACTCAGAGTGTTGAAACAGGTAGATTAGGGGTATCCTAAACTGGGCTAATAAAGACGGGCATACGCCATGCAGTGTGCTATGAGGGAAATTTTTCCCGGGGCAGCGGCGCTACAGCCTACTCGAATTCCAACTGCCAGGGTATCTTTTACGTGAACGCTAATTTGTATACGGTGCCTCGGGTTTTCGTCCCATCCGAACGACTAGACAGCTGTCATTCTCATGCCCCGCCCTGCATCACCGAGGGGAAATCACGTCGGACAATCGGGATGAAATTTCTCGGCCAATGCAGGGATCGGACACCAGACTTCCAGGCTAGCGAGCCAGCGTCTTACCCACCGTGACCCTCTAGGGGAATCCGGAAAGACCTTTATTCTGATTATCGTCCAACAACATAGATTATAAAACTAAATTTCGATGGTAGACCCACTCAGATATAAATTTTGGCATACATGTCCTAGCTCTATATCACTTAGGTGGAAGCGGACGTTAAATAAAGCTATTTCGCACACACTCCTATCTCTTATTCGTAACGAGGAGTAGGGTCGCCTGTCCATCCTCGTGGGTTTTCCCCGGGTACTCCGGTTTCCTCCAACGGATAAAGATACCTACGAGCAAGCGAATTATTGAAATAAAATATAACCATATGTTAGTCCTGAAATGACCTAGTTTGTGTCGAGTGGACGTTTAACCCCATCTCTCTCTCTCTCTCTCTTTCTCCCTCTCTCTCTTTCTCTCTCTTTTAAAATCCTTACCAATTAACAGATACACGATTGGTTAAAACATTCACTTATTGTTTATCAGGGGGAGATAACTAATGACAACTTGTTTAAGCTACAGTATATGGACAGATTTATTAGTGAAACGTTGAGAGTGTATCCTCCAGCCATCAGGTAGGTATTATTCATACTGTCATAAAGTTATATGAACGATATTGTTGTGGTTTAGTTCTAATTTAACGCCCATTACGCAGTAGCGGATATTAGTGAGGCTGATGAGGCTGCGGCCTCAGACCCAAAAAATTTGTAAAAAAAAATAGTTTAAAACGCATAGACCATGAACGTTAGTGGGATGGGGTTCAGGCCCAACGGGAATCAAACAGGCCCTGTACCGGAATTAATTAGGCCGACGTCATTCTAAATAGGCCCTCCAGCAACTGCCGCCTCAGGCCTTCGTGGATCATAATCCGCCACTGCCAATACGTCATACCTGATACTATGGACATACTGATTAGATTAAAGATAATAAAGAGTTTTAAAAGAGTTGTCCATTGTTGCTATAATAATTCAAAAATAGAAACTATTGAAAACTACAGTCAAATTACTTTATTGTGAACGGAGTTGTCACTTTTGGAAGTTTGGACTTGAAATAGGCATCAACTGTGTCTGCACCGTCTACGAGATTTGTCGATCGTTTGATTGACAGACGATAAATCCACCCACGTAAGATTCTTTATTATCAAGTGACGTTCTCTTGGCAGGCCCTTCGTCGCCATTTTCTAATAGTGATGTCACCGAGGAACAGTGCACATTAGCTTGGTCAGCCATTTACTGATTTAATTTAAGTTGTACGACTGTTTAAATCAGACCCAGAGGAAGACCCGCAAAATGCAGACAGAGCTCTACATAATGTACCTTTAATCCTTTTTACTTCCAAGCAATATTATATTAGGTTTACATTTAACGTAAAGTAATTAATTCATTTTAGAGTCGTTCGAGAAGCGTCTGAAGACACCGAGATAGGGGGTCACAAGATACCACGTGGTACAGAAATAGACGTAGCAGTATATGCTATACACCATGACCCCGAATATTGGAATGACCCGGAAACATTTGACCCAGACAGGTAGGCTAGACAGTTCAATTTAAAGGCACACTCCTTTGAAAATTGAAATCTATATTCTTTTTAGAATTTAAAGGTGTGTTTTTTAGTTTAAACATCTTTTATTACTTTAAAGTAAACGGACCGGACAAAAATTACTAAAACTTACAAAAGAGTCCTCTCCAATACAATATAAATGTTATAGATGATCAGTGAAATAAGTCAATAAATGTACATATACAAATAAACAATAAATTAACGAAACGAAATGTTTTAATCAGATTGAGTAATTACAAACTGCTAACGGTGGGGCGTTTTTTTATAGAATAAAATTGATCTGTATATTTATCTCTTATCTCCGTTCCAGAACAGTTTGAGGTTTTCATTTCATTCATTCATATTATTGTTTGTGTAAAATGACATGAGTTCTAATGGTGTGTTTATTAGATTCATTTATTTGTAGGTTTTTACCTGACAGAATGGGCCCCAACCCTCCCTGTTTCATGCCCTTTGGATTGGGTCCCAGAAACTGCATTGGTATGAGGTTAGCTCTTACCGAAATGAAAGTAGCTTTAGTGTCTATTTTACGTCATTGCCGGTTTGTTACGTCACCATCAACACAAGTAAGTAATTTGTGTTTTACACTGGTAATTGCTCGAATAACCGAGAGAGAGAGAGAGAGAGAGAGAGAGAGAGAGAGAGCCTTTAACGTCCAAACTAGGTCATTATTGTTCAATTCTGTTTAAATTTTTTTGCTTGCGCATATGGGTATTTAGCAGTGGCAGGAAACCGAAATATCCGGAGAAAACCTACGAAGTTGGACAGGCAACCGTACTCCTTGTCACGTACAAACCGGGACTCGAACCACGGGTACATGTTAACCACTCGGCCACTAGCCCCTCGAATCTTTACATACCTACCCAATAAATCTACCCAGTGACCATATATGTGTAGGTAAATTTTTCAATTCTTTTCTCAAAGAAGTAAAACACATCGCCTAATTCTCCTTCACTCCCGCCCACTACGTTAGTTTGCCTGGTAATGATAGGTTAGATTGTCGATTAGAACTTGTTTTTTTATTGGGTTCCGATCGGAAGTACGCCTACGTCATGATATACTGTTCTTATCTGCGCACACGGGGACATTCTTGTCGGAAGCCCAGTAACGATGACCACTGACCTTAATAAAGGAATGAGGTTGAACTCCTTTAAGATGAAGTCAGTTTTATTTTTGTTTTGGACGTGGACTGTCAACTGTTGAAGGACTGTCTTATGGTATGGATTGTTCGTAGCCTACTTGGTTTTTATTTTATTTACATCAACATATATATTCGGTTGTAGCTCAACGTCAGTTCGATCTTCGAAAAATAAAGTGAAAATACTTCTATTTTTTTTTTACAGATACCACTTGTACTAGGGAAGAATGACATAATGCTCATGTCAGAAAAGGGTATATGGCTGAAAATAGAGGCTCGATAAATGAATTCTCACAGTTTAATCTTAATCATATTGTTAAAGTAGAAGAGGCGTGACTTAGTTTAAACCAATCATAAAGTGGTAGTAGAAGTGACGTGATTCAGTTTAAACCAATCATAAAGTGGTAGTAGAAGTGACGTGACTCAGTTTAAACCAATCATAAAGTTACAGTAGTAGTGACATTGCTCAGCGTTAAAGCTGAACTCCGGTTACAAAAATACCGAAATATTTAAATAAAATAAAAAGTTAACACCCCCAAGCCGCCATTCTTATTGCCAACTTGTGAAACAAAAATGGTGGATATGGAGGCTTATGACCTGGAGAGGTTAGCTGATCTCACTTCCAGTTCGTTTCTAGTTAGTCAGATGTAGACATCAGACTCTATTCTTATACACGCTTCACTGATTGCTCTATTTTCCCCCCAACAGTGAGTGACTCACTGACATTATACCAAATTATTGAAGATTGCAAAATGTTTGATAGATAAAGAAGCGTAGGACGTTAAACCCAATTCATTCATTCCTATATGGTGTAAGATGCCTTCTTTTTATAATCATAAATGGCTTAGTATTTTTTGTTATTATTAATATGATTTGTGGTTTAGATGTGGGTTGCTTCGCATTATTGGGGAGGGGTGATGGAGGAGGTTGATAAGGGGAGAGAGATTTTACTGGTGTGGAGTGGGACCGAATACTGGTCTGGGGGTATCTGTCGTGGGATTAGGAATATATGTACCGAATACTAGTCTGGGTGGGATTCGGAGTATCTATACCTTATATTGGTCTATCGTGGGATGTATCTGTGCTGAATACTGGTCTGGGTGGGATTAGGAGTATCTATACCTTATACTGGTCTATCGTGGGATGTATCTGTGCCGAATACTGGTCTGGGTGGGATTCGGAGTATTTATACCTTATACTGGTCTACCGTGGGATGTATCTGTGCTGAATACTGGTCTGGTCGGGATTCGGAGTATCCATACCTTATACTGGTCTATCGTGGGATGTATCTGTGCTGAATACTGGTCTGGGTGGGATTAGGAGTATCTATACTGGTCTATCGTGGGATGTATCTGTGTTGAATACTGGTCTGGTCGGGATTCGGAGTATCCATACCTTATTCTGGTCTATCGTGGGAAGTATCTGTGCTGAATACTGGTCTGGTCGGGATTCGGAGTATCCATACCTTATACTGGTCTATCTGGGGTATCTGTACCGAATACTGGTCTGCCGTAGCACTGGGGGTATATGTACCGAATCCTGGCGGGGACTGTGGGTAACTGTACCGAATACTGATCTGGGATGAGACTGGTAGTGTATCTGTCCTGAATAATTGACAAGCTTGGAACCAAAACAGGTGGATGTGTTTCGTCAGTTCTTTTGGCCGATTGAGGCCAGTCCGAGTCGCAAAAGGGTTTTCAAAGATTGCCATTTAACTGTCGTGAAATTGCATATTGAAATAATATTCCAATGACAATCCATAATTGCGTACAATTATACAATCTGACGAGAGAGCGAGAGAAGAGAGAGATGGGGTTTAACGTCCACTCAACACAACAAGGTCATTTTGGGACTAACATATGGTTTAACTTTATTTCAATAATTCGCTTGCGCGTAGGAGTCTTTAGCAGTGGGAGGAAACCGGAGTGTACCCGGAGGAAACCAACGAGGTTGAGAAGGCGCCCCGATCTCCATGCCACATACGCTAGAGGTCAAAGCGCGGCACTCTAGACCCGCCCCCAAACATTTTAAAACACCATAAAAGAACATGACATAAACCATTCGAGTCGACTGACTAAAAAAACACGGCTACCCAGATTTGAATGTTTTACTCCTTTTTGCTAGGACAAACCCTGTTGTCCTTAATATCCGAGACTACTGTTGCCAGTTGTGTCAAGCCAGAGTTATAACTACCGTGATAGTACACGCCTGGTTCCAGGCCTTTGTTAGCACGAGCTTGTAAGAAAATAAAGTCTGGATGTTTTTACTCTTTATTGCTAGGACAAACCGTGCTGTCTTTATAATCCGAGACTTCTGTTGCCATTTGTGTCAAGCCAGACTTATAACCACCGTGATGGTACACGTGTGGTTCCCGGCCTTTGTTAGCACGAGCCTGTAATAAAATAAAAAAACACATTTAGATGTTTTTACTCTTTATTGCTAGGACAAACCGTGTGGTCTTTAATATCCGAGACTACTGTTGCAATTTGTGTCAAGCCAGAGTTATAACCACCGTGATAGTACACGTATGGTTCCAGGCCTTTGTTAGCACGTGCCTGTAATAAAATAAAAAAAAAACACATTTACATATGAAACAAATAAGGAAATCACTCGGCAAACCTTAGCAGATTCCAGTACCCTACATCTATCCTCGGCTGTATGACAAAGTCCGCCATTAAAACTACTTTTAAGTTCCCGGATTACCAACGGCGTTGCCTATGAAAAATGTTTATCTTTAAAAAAATTCATAGTTTGAAGCTGTTTTTCTTTTAAGTTTATCCGATTTTCTTTAGACAAGGACAGTGTTGCACACTCTTCGAACGACGCAATGTAAAGTAGTGCCGCGTCGCAATTGTATAGGCGTAGGTACATATCACTTACTATCATACAGCCGAGGTAAGATGTAGGGTACCGAAATCTGCCGAGGTTTTCCGAGTGATAAGGAAATAAGGGTGGGGGTGTCCAATCTATTATTACGATACATTTTATCATGGGGGGGGGGGGGATGTGTGGATGGCTGAATGGTTTGCGTGTGGATGCTGTATCATAAAGTCTGCCATTGGAGTCAACTGGTGTGGTTTCGATTCCTCAGTTTACGTGACGTGGAGTAAAGCTGCCTGTACAACATCTTGGGACTTCTCTGGGTCCTACGACCGCCCCCTCCCCCCCCCCCCTGCTAAAGACCCCTTATGTCGAGTGGACGTTAAACCCAATCTCTCTCTCTCTCACGCACACATTTGATCATTACTAATATTTGTGCCTGTCGTTTGTTTTTGTTCTCTCGACTGTCTGTTACGGGTTGACGGCGAAACTAGGGCTGTCCCAAGGCTGAAATTTAGTGGACTACCACTTCCGCTTCGGGGGTTATGCTACTTCCGATCAACGGCTATACCCGTGCAACGCCAGGTCAACCGCTCGTATAGTAATAGTTCTCTAGTATAAGACAGATGAGTTTAACGTCCACTCGACACAAGCTAGGTCATTTTAGGACTAACATATGGCTCAGTTTCATTGCACCAGAGGTCTTTAGCAGTGGCATGAAACCGGGTTACTCTGAGAAAATCCACAAGATTTGACTTGTCTGGCCAAAGCGGGGGGGGGGGGGGGCAAAACCTCGCTGCTTATATCGAATTCCAACTGCCAAGAGTTCTTTTATGTGCACGTCTATGCGTGGTGGAACCACGTCGGGAAATTCAGATGGACCGTTCTCGTCTAACACCAGGATGGAACGCAGGTTATCGAGTCAATATCTCACACTCCGAACCACCGCGGCCCCAGAGATTTTAAATCCACGACTCATCGTTTTATCCTGGGAATTCTTGAGATGTTCCCGTGGCATGCAATACAATACTGGTGAAAACATACTAACCATTATGAATTCTTTAGCTTTCTTGACATCCGGTATCGACATTTCTAGTTTACAACCCCAAGCCGCCAGTGCAAAAGGCTGGAACAAACAGAGACAACAGTATAGTAAAAACGTGGAAAGATGATAAAGATGGCGAAATCACAGCGTACATCAACAAGTACCCTTTTGTAAATAAGAAACCCCTGAGCGTACCTTAGATGTGGAAACTGTAGCGTATCACCAAACAGTACCCTTTAATAAATTAGTAAAACCCTTAAACGTACCTTAGATGAGGAAGGCATAGCGTATCACCAAAGAGTACCCTTTAGTAAAATAGTAAAACCCTTGACAGTACCTTAGATTTGGAAACTAAAATGTACCCTTTAGTAAATTAGTAAAACCCTTGAACGTACCTTAGATTTAGAAAGTCCTTTGTAGGGTGTAATAAGATGGCGCCTAACACAAGACCGGAGGAGATCAATCAGAGGTTGAAGATCCTTTGTATCAACACATGGATGGTACACCAACAATATAGCAGCATGCTATAATATTATACAATACATGTATATAATTATAAATGCGAAATATTATAAATACTAAATATAATCAATTATAAACATGAAATGAAGCTAAATTTGAATTCAAGTCTGACAATCTAAAAGATTTGAATTTACTGTGACTACCCTGGTTTGTGTCGGATTGGTACGATATTAAAATACAGTTCTTTACCCAAGTTATATGTACAGTATCACAGTGTGTGTAGCAAGCAACGAACGACAAAGCGAGAGGTAGAGAGAGAGAGAGAGTGGAGTTAGCGTCCTCTTGACTCAAGCTAGGTCATTTCGGGACTATCATATGGGTTAATTCTATTTCAATAATTCACTTGCGCATCTTGAGCAGTGAGAAGAAACCGTCTAACCGTCTTGGAAATAAATAGTATAAAAAATAAATTTCCTTACCTCGAGTCCATGCAACCATCTTTGTGGAGGTAGATAACGATAAGTACCATAGGTTGGCCAGACTGGACGGTGAGAACCACTGTAAGAAAACAATAATCGTTCATATCTTGATCCTTTATACGGGCCCGTAGAAAGCTTATAAAATATTTTTTTTTGTTTTGGGGGGGGGGGGGGCTACATAATTTTTTGGAGGGGTTGAGGATGTGACCAGTTAAGAACACTCCTAAGCATAAGAAATAAAGGGGGCTGGCCCGCCTTTATACCATATTATATTGTACAGGCCCATTGGAACGAAATTCGTAAATACATCTGGTAACTACCTGCTCCCGAACTAATCGTCTAAGGGGGTGAGAGAGAGAGAGAGAGAGAGAGAGAGAGAGAGGGGGAGGCGGGTGGGGGTAACCTCCAATCGACACGAATAAGGTAAATTCGGGACTAACAGATGGTTAAAAAAAAAATTAAAATTGGCTTGCAGTGGGAAGGAACCGACGGACCAGGTGAGAACCCTCGAAATCGGAGAGGCGACCCTACTCCTTGCCAAGTACACCCGGGGAAACAAATCAACGCCATTTGACTCAATGACATACCCTATGATATAGCGCGCATGTGCTTTGCTTTCCCCCCCCCCCCCCTTATCCGCATGCTTAATAAAGGGTATCCCTCTGGATTTATTTGTGAAAATCTTCCTCTTATTCTTGAGCAGAACAGTAGGACGTTACACCCAATTTCATTTTATAATATTATAAGTAAATGAGACTTGTATATTATAATTTACCTTATTGGTAAGTGATGGTGATACGTTATACTGTCTTTTATACAGACGTGGATTGGCTGTCAAAAGAAAACAAAAACTCAAAAAACATATCCGACCCTGCTCTGCTACATAAAAAAATTTGTAAAACAACACTTAATTGTCTGCGATATCACTTATGTGGAAGCAGACGTTAAACGACAAACAGAAAGAGAGAGAGAAATTGGGTTTAACGTCCACTCAACACAACTAGGTCATTTCGGGACTGACATATGGTTTAATTTTATATCAATAATTCGCTTGCGCGTAGGGGTCTTTAGCAGTGGGAGGAAACCAGAGTGCCCGGGGGAAATCCATGAGATTGAGAAGGCACCAAACAGACACACAGACAACACTTCATGAGAAAAATGTAATGGTCGTGTGCTTCGCTTCATCCTTTAATATCAGATGTTGGGATGAGAATGGACATTCAAAGCGCAAAATAATGATATAGACATGTGTGATATCACAAATAATGTTTTGCATCAATGAATTTGAATCATAATGTAATCCTATTTATTAATGAAAAAATGGACGTCAAACGTGGGTGTTGGATTTCTCTCTTTACACGGCTCCTTGTGTATGTATTACATAATGCATTGTCAATTCAATTGTCGAATTTCCTTAATACCCCTGTCAGGCCCTGTCAGGCTGCTCCGGCGACAAAAATTGGTCTCAGAGCCCGTTAACATCGCCATGAGCCTGGTAAAAGCGTGGTGGAATCGCCAGATATCGTGCTAGGGTCTCCAAGGTCGCCAATGATCGCATTACCTCGGCGTTTGTTTTGAGCAAGTTCAAAGCAAACGCCAAGGTAATGCGATCTGGCCTGGAAAGCTGTGAGAAAGCAACTTTTTGTATGTTTGTAATTTTTCCGGACATTTTCTCGCGTTGAGTTCACGTTTGCCGGCGACCTTGTGTATTTTCTGGTCGCCATACTGTCGCCGTTCGGTCGCAGCAGGGCAGTAAGGACGTAACACCAGTCTGGCGGGGGCTTAACTGTAGCCTGGCAAAACCACCTCCTGCAAAAATTCCTGAATCCGGCCCCTGTTCATTTTTGGTACATTTATTCCATACATATAAACACATACATTGTACCTGTGCACCATTCCGTATCGGTAGGCTTCACACATTTCATACATAGTAACTACATTTATACACTTACTGATTTAGGTTTTTTTTCACAGAACATTTCAGGTTTGTATTTCGTCTGAAAGAAATCGAAACATTCATTATGCAAGAGCTAATTCTGTCTTTCTTGCAGGTCTTTCTTTGGATCTGAGGTGTTAGCTAAATTATTAATTAGACATTAATTAACTTATCCAGACTATAGTCAACTCTCGATGTCATCGCTAGTCTTATATATTTACTGGATTAGTATCTGATCTGCTGCTCAACGGTCATTAATGATTAAGTCAAGAAATGGATAATTAATGGATATGTTTTTTATCGTACCGACTTTAGTAATGATGATCGAGGATGGCCCAAAATTCAATCGCTAAATTATCGGTTCACAGTGGATCAATTTGGCTGAAATTTTTAGCAAATTCCCTAATGTTCGGGCAAACTGACTTTTGGAGCAGACGGGTAAAGTGCCCGAAATCTAATAAAACACTAATTTTACGGGCTGGAATAGCAATAAAACGCGTTTAAGGCCGTCAAATAATTCTAATTTTTCTTGGGGTGGGGTGGGGATACAAGATTAGCTCCGCTTCTTCGTCTCTCGAAGAAAACCCGCTACGCTGTCCGTAAACCTGAATTTTTTTTCGGACATTTCTAATTTTGCTTCCCTTTCATCGAGTCTTAATAAAACACTAATTTTATGTTTATTTTAATTGAATACCACGAATTTGTTCTGGGTTGACTATGGATGTCTGGGGCCTCTCTAATTTGTGCGACATTTTTGGGGCATCGATTATTATTTGTTAATGCAGATGCAACAGCCTGATTGGATGGTTTGAATTCAGAGCAGGATTTTAGTTAAATAACCATTGGATAAAATCGCGGTGGTTAAATTTTCACAATTGTTTCGTCGGGGGGGGGGGGGGGGTCTCGAAAGCATTAAACGACTTAAAATACAGACACTCCGCACGTGCGTTTACAGTGAAATTTATCACTCGAGTCTAATATTTTGATAACGTACGTTTGGCAGGTTGCCCGTAGATTTTTTGAAATAATGGTACGCCAACATCAAAAGGTGACGTCACATCTGTTTTTTTTTTCTTGTTAATCAGATTATTGTTACTGTTTTATCTACAAAATGGCTTCCAAAGTGTTCATCTATATATTGCATCACATTTTTGTTAATTAATCATTATTTGCTTGATAACGATCCAGACAAGTCTGTTTATTTTTAGTGCAATCTATTTCTATATGTCTTATAACATAAGGATTATACATATACGTCATTATATTCCCGATTATCAAAACGTATACTTACATCTTTTGTCAATACCACTCCGGGATCACAGGTATGTTCAGCAGTCGACCTAGAGTCCCAGTCTACTTCAAGATTAGTCTGTAATGAAAAAATAAATAGTTCAATAATCAGTCTGTATGGTGGCATTTAGCGGACATTTTACATTCTCGACTGTATGTGCCACAACTTGTCACCTTCACAACCCGACAAGTCGAGAAATAAAGTGAAATAAAATGAGAAATGAAATGAAATAAAATGGGGTTTAACGTCCTACTGTTCTGCTCCTAAACTATTAAATGGGGTTTAACGTCCTACTGTTCTGCTCCAAAATAATTGGGCTAGTGAAGACAGGCATAGGCCATACAGTGCGCTGTGAGGGAAATTTTGCCCGGGCAGCGGCATTACGGAATACTCTTATATCAAATTCCAACCTTCTGATGGATCTTTTTCGTGCTTGCCAATGTGTACACAAAAAACAGCTGTCCTTGTCAGAACCTCACTCCTGCATCATTGACGAGGGGAAACTACGCCAAAAAATCTGGATAAACTGTCTCGGCCAATGAAGGGATCGAACACCCGACCTACTGGCTAGCGAGTATGTGTCTTTCCCACTTAGCCACGTGATCTGAGAATGCTTTATGAACTCGGGGCTAGGTTATTTTCCCCAAAAATGCAAATCTTACACAGTTACTTTAAAGAAAATAACCGTATTCTTATTATTTTAGTAATCAGTGTAACCAAGTCACAAATAACCCACGGTTTGTCGTCACACGGGCATGTTCGTATGTTTTTTAAATATGAATATCATAAACCTGTCATTGTGGGGTATTTGGCAGGGGGTGGGGGGTAGATAACAAATCATCTATCATCCCTCTGTGTTTCGAGATGACTCTGGCTCCCCTTACACGTAAGGTTGCAACCCCCGTTCTGATTCATTACGGGGCATTTTATACAAAATTGACAGCATTTTTCATCGTAACAAAGATTGATTATTCTTATTTATAATATTTCCGCCACACACCACTATAATTGAGGTCTTTATCTTACTTGGAACGGGGACAAATCGTCGTATTTAAAATCGATGTGCTAAGTTTTTCCCAAGGCGGCCATCTTATATTTTGATAGTCTCTATCATCCAGACAAATATTCTACGTACTTTGAAGACTAGGGCGTTCTGGGTGACCGAGACTAATATTTTGACGGCTGTCATTTTTCAACGTGAAAATGATGGGTGCCAAGTGTAGCTAAAAACAAGCACATCAGTATATCTCAACGTAGTTAGCTACGTTCTCGTAGCTAAGGGGGGAGGGGCGGAAAAACGTAGTCTCAAAGCTGGGAATGGAAACCATGCCGCTTGACTCAATGACAGACCTTATGATCAAAAGCTCATGCGTTACCCCCCCCCCCCCAACTGTTTAATATCATAGAAAACAACACAGGAACTAATATAACCTACTTTCCCATCATCACAGTCAACATGGGGTCCCATGGATATACCACCATGATCCCTACTGCGACTGTCCGCGCCGCTGTTACCTAAGGACCGGCTATAGCGACTGTCCACATCGCTGTCATCTAAGGACCGAATATTATAGCGACTGTCTACATCGCTGTCATCAAAGGCTCGGCTATCAGCATAGCTGTCACATGGCGTCCACAGTACAATGCCGGCTATATATAATAACAGAAGCATTCCTGAAATGGAAAATATACCCAGTTATGTCTCCATGTGTGATATTAAGTCGTTCGGTGAATCAACTCGGTCAATTCTTTATGATACCATCTCTAACCCTGGAACATCCTCGGTCAACAGACTTAATTCTTGGATATCAAGCTTGCAGGGTGGAAGAGTTCACGACACATTTTAAGGGGGGGGGGGTAATTTAAAGCGAGAATTTCAAATTTTCTAAGAAAGTCAAAACACCATTATTGCTATGTCTTTTGCTCACTAGGTTATCAACTCACTATTATAAGACGATGGGCATTATTTGTGATGTTAGATATGTCGTGATCACGTGCACGACGTCACACGACTTACATAATGCAGATTGACCTACTAGATGAGATTGAAGCTCTATTTGCCCAGTCTCTAGAGATTACTTTTTTTTTTGTTTTTCTTTTTTTTGGAGAGGACTGGCCAATTTTTGGTGTGCGAAGAGGACTGGCCACCAGTCTACCACGCCAATTGACTCAATGACAGACTTTATGATACAACGTGCTTGCGCTAGCCATTCGACCATCCAATCCCCACCTTTAGAGTTTGATTGGGGGAGGGGGTGGGGGGTCCCTTGTTCGACCTGGGCCCGGAGTCTCCTTTCACAGTCTGTCCATAGGTCTTAAATCTGTTACAAAAAGATACCACGGACCCGATGGAGGTCAGATATTTTGGACTAAATAAAACGTGCGTTCCTTTAATAGAATAATACAATGACGGATTCATGACGCCAAACAATCGATGAAGTTTATTCCGGTGATGGGTCATATTAACCTCGACTATTACTTAATAATAGTGTATTATACTCCCCTATATGACGGAGTCTACACACTAGTAGGCCTACTGCAAGCCAAAGTCAATAAAATTTCGCACCGCTATATTGATTTTCTTCCTAGGGGGTTATTAATATGTTCTTTAAATTTAATTAGAATTGAAATTCAATGTACACACGACCCGAGAGCAACCATCTGAACCAAACATATGGTTATGTTATTTGTAGATTGTAGCCTACATTGTGCTTGATATCGTGGTGGGGTGATTTGAGGCGGATGGATTTCCATTGAAAGGACCTAAGTCCGTAACTCAAAATCCGCAACAATCATAACATCGAAAACACGAATTATTGGCCAATTTAAATCAACATTGATGATGTAAACTTACCGGGAAAAGATGAGCTTCTGTTATCCGATAATTTTAGATAAAATATTTTTTTTAAACATTGGTACACGAGTCGTGTACCATAATGTGCTTCAGTCCCAGTTTTAATAAGAGACTTGAGGAGCGAGGCTAGGCATATTGCACCATACCATACGGCGTATTTTGATTGGAATAACCAGACGCTATAGAAATTTGCACAAGATTGAGACTACATGGCTTATTTTGTCGAACATAACTAATTTGAAATTGGGAAAAAACGGAAACCGCTGAATGTAAATCAATTTATATACATTCATATTACAGTATTATATGCGTTGCGACCCACTTTTGTCAATTTCTAGGTCCCAAATGTTAGCGATTGAGCTTCTTTAACATCAACTAGACGGACTTTCTCAGACAAATAGGTGACCTCCAGGCTAATGACCCGATGCTTTTCTCTCTAGGTCATCGTGTCTCCAACTTTCTTAGGACAGTTTGAGAAAAAATTGGATATATTTTTTTTTATTTTGAAGCAAGTAGTAAACCCAACCAAGACAGCCTTCGTCTGCCTACCGGTGGGTTTTCTCCGGTTCCTCTGGTGTCCTCCCGCTGCTAAAGACCCTACGCGCAAGCGAATTGTATAAATAAAATTAAACCATATGTTAGTCCCGAAATGATCTGGTTTGTGCCAAATGGACGTTAAACCCCATCTCTCTCTCTCTCTCTCTCTCTCTCCCTCTCTCTATCTCTCATTGCATACCATACAGTGCGGCGTATACCCATCTTTATCAGTCCGATGGGATCATATATGTAGGACGTTAAACCCCACTACATTAATGTATTCATAAGTGTAAGCTATAATAACTGTTAATAACCAAAGAAAATATCTGATGGGCAAGATGCCCGGTTCACGGTCGTCACGATCTCTTGGTGTATCGACCTTCTAGACTCATGCATTGTCATTTCAATCATACGGTGTGGTAGTGATTAAGATATGGTCAGGGGCGCCGGAACGGCGTGAGGGCCAGGGTATCAAAAGATAAGGGGGCGTTTGTCCCTCTAGAAAATTTTAAAATTCTCAATTTGGAGAACGCTGTTTAAAGCAACTCTAGCATTCAAAATTCCAACATAAAACCCTTTAAAACACATGATAATGAGAGCAATTACATATCTATCATTTAAAAATGAATAGACTGAAAGGTTGCACACTTTCATCCTTAGGGCATGGGTATACATGTATAAATAACCCCAGAAAGGGCAGGGTACCATTTGTATACCCTGGTACCCGGGTTCCGGCGCCCCTGGATATGATGTTTTTTCTTCCTTTTCCACTAATCCGTATATTTCTCTCAGATTGACCAGCTAGGAGGATCCAAGTCGTGTAGATAGATGCTATAAATCCTCACGTGTCTCTACAACTTGCAACGCAATTCGCCCCGGTGCTGTCAAGGACCAGTCAATATCCTACCACATTATACACATACCGAGCTCATTATTAATGAAATAGATGAACCCTTTCGATGCTGACATGTCATCTACTTACCTTATAATATATATAGACTACAATATCGTAGAACTTATAACGTATTTCTAGCTTACTACAACACAATGGACGATACGTTGTTGTCTACTCTCTGTGCTATGATGACCGATGGGATGGGAGATAATACAGACGATACTACAGATTTACGACAAAAACTATCAAGTAGACATGGTACAAGGGTTAATCAGCGAAATGGATGTATGAGATGTGTTGTTGACGTTTGGGAAAGTAAACGAGGGGAAATGTGTAGGGAGTGATAGTTAGATGTATTATGAATGGTTAAAGTGGCTGTGGTGTTACAGTGAAATACTATGCCGCCACCGTAACACCACAGCTTTATGATTTGTTAGACAGGAGTGATGTAATAAGTGCGACAATAATAAATAACATATTTCTGATTTTATTGTCGTCTTTTCCCACTTACACTGGTTGTACGCCATTTTGAAACTAGCTGACGAAGACAGCTCGAGCGGCGATTGCTCGACTCCGGGCTGCTCTGTCAGTATCTAACAAACGCATTTAGTTCGCGTACAACTTTTAACGAGAGTTGCCAGGAAACGAAACATACGCCCACAGCAGCTAAATCATCCGGCTAGTAAACAAGGGTTGTCTCATATTTTACTTTTTTCGGTAATGAAACATTTATAATACACTAAAATATGATTATTAAAGTCAATTGGTTATTAATATTAGCCTCTAGAACGTCCACAAGATTTTTTGAAGTGATAAAGGGCCATAACTCTGACGGTAATTATCGGAAATTGCTAAAAATCAATAGGCTTCTTTGTCTCATGACCTTAAACACCGTGTATAAATTTAAAGTCAAATGAATATTAAATTTAGCCTCTGGAGCGTCCACAAGCAATTGTGGACGCCGGACCGACGGACGGACGGACCGCACTTACTACACTCGTCACTAGGCTTCCTATACATATTATGATATTCAATTTACACCTTTTTTAATTAACACACCTTGTCTAGAGTTATAATCCGAATGTTTTTTTTTATCGAGATTCGTAGGTATTTACCTTGTTTGCTAGATTTTTATACGGCAAACGTATAAAACCTTGACCTATTACTCAGTGATAAGCTTCCGCTGCAAAAAGAGTTCTCGCCTTTTATTATGAGTATCATGTGCGGCAGGTTAGTTTGCTTCTAAAAACGCTGTTCTCCGTTCCAAAAAATACAAAAGTAATTTTCTACCAGACAACCATGGTTGTATTCACCGAGACTAGATAATTTCTCTCGGTGTAAGGATATTATCGCTATGAATAAGTTCATACACTGTTGAGAAAATAATACCGTTGGTTTGCTTTGCAACAAATGGAGCGCGCATCAACTCTGTACTGAAAATTCTGTGCGTAATAAATATAAACGGTCTTCAAACATTCGTTTTATAATTAGCGATACACAGGTACAGTGGCAAGTGTTATGCTTCACAGAATAATAACTCAAAGGTACCTACACGCGAAATCCCAGATTTTGGTACATGTAAAACAAAAAAAATAGTGCCCGTGCGCGTGCCAGTAATAGAAAAACTAAGAGTTCGCGCATAAAAAATGCACGAACGTACCAGGCGCGATGTCATCTAGCTAGATTGTTCTAATGTATTGATATAATCATTAAAGGCACGGTTCTACCGTCTATTGAAATAGATCCCCACTAATCTAGAGAGAGAGAGAGAGAGGGAGAGAGAGAGCAGGAAGGGAAAGCGAGAACCGTCTATTGGAATGGTTGCCCAATAATCTAGAAAATGAGGGAGAGAGAGAAAGAGAGAGGGGGGAATTAAAATTCATTCATCACAACCCAGGTCATTTCTTTAGCAGTGGGAGGAAACCGGAGGACCTGGAGAAAACCCACGATGCTGGACAGGCCTATTTACTCCTTGTCGAGTACAACCGTGGAATCGAAACCACGCCAGTTGACTCAATGACATACCCGATACAGAGCACACGTACTAACCATTTGGCCACCGAATCCCCTGCTATTGCATTACTTAAAAGTCAATAGCTGAAATAACCGATTGCATACAATTAGTAAAGAAAGATCTGCAATAGTGTAGCACCATGGGCCTTTCTGTCTGAGGTGGAGAGCGGGGATCGAAGACTTACGAGACATGCATCTTTTCTTACTACATATTTCTGTAACCTTGTGCTCGTCTAGAAATTGTCTGTAGCTTTCTTTGCTTCTCCTTGCTTCACGTTGTGTGTTTGCTTCTTACTGGTTTCTTAAGACGTTTGTCCTCTCATTCATAACAATGCAGCAGCTCGTTTTTACATTTTATATAGCATAGCTGAATACATACAGGCATAGTACAGATTACAATACAGTCAATACTAGCTAAAGACGTTGTCAACCCTAGACAGGGCGAGTCGGCTGAATAGAAACTTCTACATCTTTCCCTTCTCGATGGAACATCTCTGGAATCTAATCGAATTCTGTTTGATAGTTTCTTATAGATATCTTATATAGGACCCACGTATATCACGCACTACAGAGCGTGTTAATGGCCCCGAACTTCTGTAATTAATAATATGATTGGTTACATAAAGCCCAATGACGCAATAAGTAAAATTCCAATCACATGTATTTTGTTGAAAGATAGAACTAAATTATTACAACTTTATTTTGCTATTAATTTAATATTACAGTAATATATTATTCCTAAAACGTATCAGTAACTCTTACTCTTAATTAAAATTAAACTTTTTCCATCACTAATAAACTTTGATGTGGCCCTTTAATTATACAACTTCAAACTAATTTTGACCTCTTGATCTAATCTGAGTAATGGACAATTTTAGAATTACGTTTATCTTTTACAATTCCACCCAAACAATTTCATTATATTTTATATTCTCCGTAGTAGTGTGACCTTTTTAACGTAATCGGGGGGGGGGGGTAGATGGCTAAATAGTAGGCATGCGCGCGCTGTATCATAAAGCCTGTCATTGAGTCTACTGGCGTGGTTTCGAATCCCGAGTTATACGTGGTAAGAGTGTTGCCCTCCGGTTTCCTCCCACTGCTAAAGACCCCAACGCGCAAGCGAATTATTGAAATAAAATTAAGAACCAAATGTTTGTCCCGAAATGACCCAGTTTGTGACGAGAGGACGTTAAACCCCATTTCTCTCTCTCTCTTTCTCTCTCTCTTTCTCTCTCTCTCTCTCCCTGACCTAACCATTTACAACTTCTATTTTACACGTCAACCAAAACAAATATACTGTTACCGTACACTTCTGATTACTGAATGTCTAAAACAAGCAGGGCCCTTGACTATTACCAACACTAATGTGACATAACAGTATTACATATAATTATGTTCAAACTAAGTAACGTGCACCTCACCCCCTAGGAACACAAGTCGATATGTATATATAAACTTGACACACCTAGCTTTTTAATTACACGTAGTTTACTATATCCTATAAATACATATTAACGCATTCCGTGACTTCTTTCACACATGTCAAATTTAAAGGACCTAAGTCCGTAACTCAAAATCCTCCAAATTCTTCGACATCGAAAACACATATTATTGGTCAATTTAAATCAACATTGATGTTGTGATCTTACCTGGAAACGGTAGGCCTCTGATATCCAATATTGAAAACAATAAAAAAACATTTTACCATTGGTACACGAATAGTGTACCATAGTGCGTTTCAGCGTCACTAACAAGTGACCAGAAAGACCGAGTTTAGACATATTCCACAACTCCTGTCAAACGGTGGGGCCATATCATATCTGGTTGGCATGCGCAGTAGGCTGGAATAACCAGGCGCTAAAAAAATTATATTTGGTTGAGACTCGCTGGACATAACTGATTTGAAATTAGAGTCAAGACGGGAACAATTTAATGTAATTTAGTTTTTATACAATCAGATTATATTATTATATGCGTTGCGACCCATAAGGGTCAATTTCTTGGTCCTAAATATTAACGGTTTAGCTCCTTTAACACAGTGTTAGAACCTATTGTTTATAATGATCCGACCTAATGTTAAATTACACATTCCTAACCACCTCGCATGAAATGAAATGGGGTTTAACGTCCTACTGTTATGCACCTAACGTGGGCTAATGGAAGATGGGCATCTCGCATGAACAATTTACAGCAAAATTTAATTACTGACACAAAATATCATTTAGCAAAAATATATTAAGCGTGTCTATTACGTTTCTAAGCAAAAATTAAATACATAAAATCATATACGGACAAAATGTACCGCATATCCCCGCACAACGCTTTTCTAAATGTGTCCTATTCTTTACTTTACATGTAACCTCCTACTAAACTCGTATCAATGACTCGTATTAATGACGCGCCATTAATTTAGATTTTTCCCCAGAAAAATTATACCTACATCCCTAGATTAACCATATGGGATTTTAACATAACCTGACTTTTTTTTAATCAAGAGCTAAATTATCATAACTTTGAAATCTGGACTAATGATCTCAATATTATTACACTGCCAACTTATCTAACCACATATCGACGACACAAAAACACAAATATTAGCAATTCAATTCTTTATTCAAAAGTTGAATTACCCAAATTTAGTCTAACTTGACTAAATCCATAATCTTTAAGACTTTGGACTAGAGTCCCCAAATTATATTATATACGAATAAAATAAAACCAAGTACGAACAATCCAAACCATTAGACAAAATTCGAAGTCCTAAAAAAACGGTATAGGCAAAATAGTGTAATATGGCAAAATAGTGTAATCAGCATATGGACTGCTCGCCGTGTACAAAATACACGACAAACAGTGGTAACAGATGTCGGGAAGAGTAAGCTTACCCTGCTAGCGCCACACCCGCCATAGCTGCATCCAATCTATTAGGCTAAACTTCGGTAAAATAGCGTGATTGACCAATGAACCATCGGTATGCAAAATGCACTTGATGAACAGTGTTAACAACGCAGTAGACCTATATTATCAGGGATATTGTGTACCCGTCAATTAAATATGTCTAGAATAATAGTCGAGAGAGGCATGTTATATTTTCCAATCAAGTCAATATGACGGCCATAAAACTTTTTAAAGGTTTTAATAAGTTTAGTTTGCAAGTATCCCTGTAGTTGAAGCTTAGATGACAAATCAGAAAAGAATGAACAAGCTCTTGCGTAACAAATTAGCTGAGACGCAAGCACTCTATAAGCTGGTGACATTGGAATGTTACTATCAATAACTGGAAAGTTAACAATCGGAAAGTCAAAGTCATCACGTTTATCGTACAGTTTAACACTTAGTTTATGGCAATTGTCAAAATGGAGACGCAGATCCAAGTAAGAGGTAAGTGTCACTGTCACTAGTGTTTTTAATTTCGAGCTCATCAGGTTATGTGAATTCTATATAATCACTGAATTTTGAATTATTCAGTAACAACGAACAACACACCTTAACGAATCACAGTAGAAAGCACGGCCATCTTGGAAATTAGGGTTAATCACTCCCAAACGTCATCCTTAGATCTGCCGTCTTACTACTGCAACCCGGAGACAACATTGGTTCCTTATTTATATTCCCTATTCCGTTTCCTTATTATTATCCCTTAAGACTATAAAACTTTAGCATGGCACCAAATCAAATATGTATTCTTCTTCCGGGGTCACGTGGCTAAGTGGGTAAGGTGTTGGCTCGCCTGGAGGTCGGGAGGTCGATCCCTGCATTGGCCGAGAAAGTTCATCTCGATTTTCCGGCGTGGTTTCCCCTTGTCAGTGATGCAGACGGAGGGCCTGACAATGACAGCTGCTTCGTCGAGCACGTAAAAGATCCCTTGGCTGTTGGAATTCAGTTGCTGCCCGGGCAAAATTTTCCTCATAGCACACTGTATGGCGTATGCCCGTCATCAATTAGCCCAGGTTAGGTGCAGAAGCGTAAGGCGTTAAACCCCATTTCATTCATTCATTCTAATCTTCTTCCAGGATACTCGATCTCTTAAACACGGCACCAAATCGAATATATAGCACTAAGGGCCTTTCTGTCTAACGAGGAGAGCGGGAATCGAAGACCGGTCGCCACATCTTTTCCCAGGCATCTTTTCTTACTAGTCTGAAACCTTGTGATCGTCTAGAATTTATCTCTAGCTGTCTTTGCTTCTTCTTCACGTTGTGTGTTTGCTTCTTACTGGTTTCTAAAGGCGTTTGTATTTTGTTGAACGATTGAACCAGTTTGTTATGCCTCTATAACTCTTTTTTATATGCCAATATGTCATTTATACCCTAAGTTGATTTTTAGTACACAATATATTTGAATAAATATATTAATTAATGAAATATACAGCTATCTTATTTCTCTATTCCTTGATTGCCTATAAATTTTAAAAACAATGTCGCCACGACTATATTGGTACAATAGGCAGAATTAGCTCTTACATAATGCATGTTTGATTAATAGTTTAGATAACATTACATTTCAGGCCTCAATACTTATGAGGTACTTTCTTCCGATTAAAATGTTTTGATGGAGATTTGAAATTAGTTTGAATATGTTTTTAGTCCAAATATATCTTCAAATGTCACAGTTCGTGCGTGGGTGGGGAGGCATCTTTAAGTGATTAAAATCCATAGCCATTTTAATCAATTTCAAATTAAAACAACTAGACCGCTTCGGGTCAAACATAAAAGCGAACCTCGTATTAATGTGTTCAATTACTATAATACGTATTAAGGAAGTTATCAGATTGACCATATGTTGCCTATGTCAATCTATTTCAATATAATTTGGGTCAAAAATCAAATTGTCGATTTCAATGGATTTTATTTGTTGATTTTATTTTGAGGATGACAATCTGTCTTCAATGAAAGGGGAGGGGGTATAGTTTCGATTCCCAGGTTGTACGTGACAAGGAGCAGGTTCGCCTGTTTAACAGGGTGGGTTTTCTAAGTGTCTTCCGGCTTCCTCACACTGCTAAAGACCCCTACGCTCCAGCGAATTATTGAAATATGTTAGTCCCGAAATGACTTAGTTTGGGTCGAGCAGTCGTTAATTCCTCCACCGCCCACTACCCCCCCCCCTCTCTCTCTCTCTTCAGTGAATTTTACGTCTGTTTATAACCGCTTTCATTAGCCCCGTTGGTGTAGAGCAGTAGGACGTTAAACCTCATTTCATTTCATATCGTTTATAGGCAGCCCCCAGTGTTTAGATAACCGATGTTGTGTTCCACTTTCGACAGAAAAAGAGTCGATCAAATGGAACAGATATTAGTAAATAATCTGAGATGACAAAACCAAAATGTGTCTCATAAAATCACCATGTTGTCGATTTATTCGAAGAACGCCTATTGTCCATGCCAACAAATGGAGGCCTATTGTCCAATGCCAGCAAATGAAGAAACTAACACCATATAGGCAGGAGTTGACATTTTGACATTTATCGTACATATCGATTGTCAGGTGATTTGAACTAATTGATTAACGAAGCTTACCTGTATTTATTCGAAGAGGGCCTATTACCCATGCCAACAAATGGAGGCCTGTTGTTCATGCCAACAAATAGAGGCCTATTGTTCATGCCAACAAGTGAAGGCCTATTATCCATGCCAAAAAATGAAGGAACTAACAGTATCGGATCTTGTCCGAGATAACCCTGTATTGGAAAGAGCTGGCATTTATCGTTTGTATCGATGGTAAAGTTATTTAAACTGATTGAATAACGGAGCTTACCTGTACTGTGATATGTTATTAATGATGAAAATGACAGGTATACACGAGTCTATCTATATACAGTAACAGGTGGTGAATATCACATTATTTACTAGTTCTTTATTAAACCTACACAAAATATTAACAATACGCATCTTCGTGTACCATTAATATAGGATAATCTTCGATATGATAAAAGACACACGCCATATCGATCAACCATGCACATCTTCGTTTACCATTAATATAGGATAATCTTCGATACCATTAAAGATAAACGCCATATTGATCAACCATGCGCATCTTCGTGTATCATTAATGTAGGATAATCTTCGATACGATTAAAGATACACACCATATTGTCATATTGATCAACCACACACATCTTCGTTTACCATTAATATAGGATAATCTTCGATGCGATTAAAGTTACAAACCATATTGATCAACCATGCGGATATTCGTGGACCATTAATATAGGATAATCTTCGATACGATTACAGATACACGCCATATTGCCATATTGATCAACCATACGCATCTTCGTGTACCATTAATATAGGATAATCTTCGATACGATTAGAGATACATTATAGGAGATTAGATAAAGAGCTAGCAGTTCCCATTGACACTATAATAGTTAGAAACAAGATAATGTAAAAGGAATTTCAGGCAAATTGATCCACTCTGAGCCGAGAATTTAGCCTAGCCTCGATCATCATTACTAAAGTCGGTACGATAAAAAATAGTCTCTATTGTCCATTTCATAATTAAAGGACCTAAGTCCATAACTCAAAATCCTCCAAAATCGTTGACATGAAAACACGAATTATTGGCCAATTTAAATCAACATTGATGATGTAAACTTACCGGGAAAAGATGAGCTTCTGATATCCGATATTTTAGATAAAATAATTTTTTTTAACATTGGTACACGAATCGTGTACCATAATGCGCTTCAGTCCCAGTTTTAAAATGAAACTTGAGGAGCGAGGCTAGATATATTGACCATACCATACGGCGTATGTTGACTGGAATAACCAGACGCTATAGATATTACACTAGATTGTGACTGCATGGCTTATTTCGCCGAACACAACTAATTTAAAATTGGGAAAAAAACGGAAACCATTGAATGCAAATCAGTTTATTTACATTCATATTACAGTATTATATGCGTTGCGACCTACTTTTGTAAAATGTTAGCGATTTAGCTCCTTTAAATCATGAATGAAAGTTGAGCAGCAAATCGGGTCCTAATCCAGTAAACATCGAAGGCTAGCGATGACATCGAGTGGTCTGGATAAGTTTATCTAATTTATAATTAAGATAACATTTCAGGCCCAAAGATGTGGGTGTATAATGTCCCGACACTGTCCGCCAACAATTGGCTTGTAATGACAACAGAGGTAACTGTTTTTAACGCCTTAACAAATTTTGACTCACGCAATGGGGGCGAACCCTGTAACAGAAGCATATTCAATACGATATTCTCAGTGGTTAGTTCAAAAGAGAGAGAGAAAGATGGGGTTTAGTGTCAACCCAACACAACTAGGTCATTCCGGGACTAACATATGTATTTTTTAACTTTTATTCAATAATTCGATTCCACGTAGGGGTATCTAGCAGTGGGAGAAAACTGGAGTGCCCGGAGGAAACCCGCGAGGTTGAGAAGGCGCCCCTATCTCCATGCCGCATATGCTCACACTGGGGCTCGAAACCACAGCCGCAAGCTAGAGGTGGCCGGCCAGCTAGAGGTCGAAGACCACTAGGCCATCCCAACCCCAGGGATTAGTTCAATTTGGGCATAAAATATAGCCACCCTGTCAACCGGCACGTCTATTAATAATTGGCTTGTGAACGTGACAGAGGATAAGGGTTTTTCCCCTCAAATTTCATTTAAAGCATTGGGGTCACGAGAGAAGGGACCCTATCAACGGTTATCGCTCTTGTATTCTGTTTATTAAGAAATAAATCATACATGTAGCAATTTGCTTAATTTATATTTTTATTTGACTTGTTGGGGGTTTGGGTTACTAATGCCTGTCACCGAGTCAATGACGTTATTTCAATTCCCCACTTGTACGTAACATGGAGTAGGGTCACTAGTCCACCCTCGTGGGTTTTCTCCGGGTCCTACGGTTTCCTTCCACTGCCAAATGAAATGACCTAGTTTGTGTCGAGTGGACGTTAAACCCCATCTCGTTAATTTGTGTATATAATATGTATTTATTTAAAGAGTATAAGTACACTGTAATGTATAAACAGCTGTGGGTGATAGGTACATGTAGTATATATATTATTATATTATATATTTATTCTATCGATTATGGTAGAGAAACTAGACAATAATTATATTATAACATACGCTTTACTTGTTACATTCACCGCAGAAAAACAATACTTCCATGTCCAATCTGATCATGTTTGACAGCCTATTATTGATCGGGTACATTTTGACATTTAAAAGTCAATTTCATCAGTGTTGGTAAACTGGCATTAATTTCAGTCATCTCTCAATCTCTCAATTGTTTATATTACTACATGTGCTTTGGGAACTGTGAAGTTGAATTAAGCCAGGGCAGCGGTTGACAGACTAGCAGTAATTTCAGTCAACTAATAATATTTCAATTTTTATATTACTATATTATGTGTTTGAATGCTTTGAGAACTGTGAAGTAAATTTTTGCCAGGGCAGTGGTTAATCTTTCAATTTTGATATTACTACATATATACGGTATCTGTTTAAATGCTTTGGAAATGTGAAGTAGATTCTCGCCAGGGCAGTGGTTGACAAACTGGCAGTACTTTCAGTCAACTCTTAATATTTCAATTTTTATATTACTATATGTGTTTGAATGCTTTGGGAACTGTGAGGTAGAATTAAGCCAAGGCAGCCAGTGACAGACTAGCATTAATTTCAGTCAACTTTTAATCTCTTAATTTTTATATTACTGTATACTATGTGATTTAATGCTTTGGGAACTGTGAAGTAGATTTTCACCAGGGCAGTGGTTAATCTCTCAATTGTTTATATTACAACATGTGCTTTGGGAACTGTGAAGTAGAATTAAGCCAGGGCAGCGGTTGACAGACTGACATTAATTTCAGTCAACTTTTAATCTCTTAATTTTTATATTACTGTATAATATGTGATTTAATGCTTTGAGAACCGTGAAGTAGATTTTTGCCAGGGCAGTGGTTAATCTTTCAATTTTGATAATACTACATGTATATCTGTTTGAATGCTTTGAGAAATCTGAAGTAGAATTTTGCCAGGGCAGTGGCTGACAAACTGGCAGTACATTCAGTTAACTCTTAATATTTCAAATTTTATATTAATTATGTGTTTGGATGCTTTGGGAACTGTGAAGTAGAATTTCACCGGGGCAGCGGTTGACAAACTGGCAGTACATTCAGTTAACTCTTAATATTTCAAATTTTATATTAATTATGTGTTTGGATGCTTTGGGAACTGTGAAGTAGAATTTCACCGGGGCAGCGGTTGACAGACTGGCTGGGAGTGATTCCGGTTAACTATTAATCTTGCGATTTTTATAAATGTTTACATATGTTTTAATGCTTTGAGAACTGTGAAGTAGAATTAAGCCAGGGCAGTGGTTGCCCAACTTGGCGTAAGTTCAACTCTTCCACCCAGTTTCATATTATTACTATGTTTTAATCCTTTGATAACTGTGAAGTAGACTTTCGCCAGGACAGCGGTAGTCAGCCTGGGGTGATACATCCTCCTCGCAGTGTTCCGTTTGATTAGAGCTAATCTGACTACTCCCTGCTGGACTGAGTGGGTATTATTGTCACTAATTATGACTGGCCAGTGGTCCTATTACTGACCAATCACTAAATTCGTTACAAAGGTATTACCTTTAAAACAAGACGTTTAATTAGGACAACTATGTTTACGTAACGTTACGTCATGCTATATTAACCAGCGCATAGCAGGATATTGCAGCAAAACTAATTGCGTGACAAACGAGACTATCGGTATTGACGTAAAGTAAACACTACGGTATGGTAACGAACAGACTTTCAACGTTTTTAATAACTTAAATCTTTGTCCAAAATATTAAGGAAGACCCAAGATTAAACGACGGAATGTCATGTTACTGTACGTAAGTAGTAGATTTGATTGAACGAGAAGAATAGACACATTTACTTAAATGTCAAGAATCCGAAGCGAATCCAGCAATGGCCAGAGAGGGATTTCTCGGGCCGTTGCTTCAGGAATATGGGGGTGATAGGAGATAACTACTATTCTTGTGATTCAGATATTAACATATTTGTTTATGCTTTGAGTACCGTGGTGTAGAATTTTATCAGAGCAGTGGCTTACATACTGACAATGATTTGATTTAACTGATTTCAATATATACTTTGCGAACTGTAGTGTAGATTTCGCCAGGGCAATTTTACAAGCCCGACATTCACAGATCAGAGCACCGACGACACTGATAAGGTAAGCGTGCCTAGTTTTTCGAAAGGGACAAACATCGCCGTCCATTCGTGTACATATTGGTGTACACGTAAGAGAGCCCTTGGTAGTTGAAAAGTGAAGAAGAGTAAGAAATGCGTCCATCTTGACAAAATTCTCCTTCCTCGTATTGAAAACGTAACCCCAGAAATAAAGATTACCACATGAGTTTTTGTATCCCCGCCTACTCTGGAATGGCTATGTTTCGCAATGGCTATGTTTCGCAAAACAAGAAAAACTAACATATGTATAAAATGAATTGATTGCTTGATTTGGTTGATTCTGCGTTCATTTTTTTCATGTGTACAATGCTTATGTGGAATCCTGTTTAACGGTTTCATTGTTACCGGAAGTGACATAAGTTCAAGGATAATGTGGCACCGGTGAAACCCGTCATTACTGAATCGCAGTTCTAGTTTGAATTGAAATTGTCATATTATATTTATTTACCCCATAAACCAATTATTGAATAACAACAAACGTAGGGACATAAAAAAAATACTAGAGCATAAAATACTAGAATATAAAATACTAGAATATAAAATACTAGAACATAAAATACTAGCATATAAAATACTGTAACATAAAATACTAGAACATAAAATACTAGAATATAAACTACTAGACCATAAAATACTAGAATATAAAATACTAGACCATAAAATTCTAGAACATAAAATACTAGAATATAAAATACTAGAATACAAAATACTAGAATATAAAATACTATAACATAAAATACTAGAACATAAAATACTAAAATATAAAATACTAGAACATAAAATACTAGAACATACAATACTAGAATATAAAATACTAGAACATAAAATACTAGAACATAAAATACTAAAATATAAAATACTAGAACATAAAATACTAGAACATACAATACTAGAATATAAAATACTAGAACATAAAATATAAAATACTAGAACATACAATACTAGAATATAAAATACTAGAATATAAAACACTAGAATATAAAATACTATAACATACAATACTAGAATATCAAATACTAGAATATAAAATACTAGAATATAAAATACTAGAATATAAAATACTAGACCATATAATACTAGAATATAAAATACCAGGACCAGGAGAAAAAACACTCCTTGTCAGGCACAACTGGGAAATCGAAACCCTGCCAGTTGATTCAATGACAGACCTTATGATACACCGAGCGCACGCTAACCATTCGGCGATACAACCCCCGCATTAAATATTGTGCAAAAGATGGAGCAACAAAACCGCCATGAAAATGTTGCTATCAAACAACAATGGATCTATTATCAAATTGACCGACATATTGTGTTGACGAGACATTCACCCCTATTTCATTTACTTTTTCTAACTCATACATAATCGTTTGCCTTAAAAACACTAATTATTATCAATTTAAATCAGCATTGATGTTTGGAACTTATCGGGATATGATGGGCTTCTAATCCCAAATACTTACAGAATCGCGTACCATAATGTCATTTGTAGCAAGGGCCTCGAAGAACGAGGCTGATATATTCAACAAGTTATGTCAAACGGTGGCGCCATAATATGCTTATCTGGTGCATGCGCAATAAATACTTTCGGTGTAGACTGGAATAACCAGATGCTAGAGATTGTCATCTGATTGAGATTTCTTGCATATTTCGCCGAACATAATTGATTAGAAATTAGAGTTAAAACAGAAACGATTGAAAGTAAATCAGTTTATATACATCCATATTACATTATTTTATGCGTTGGCACCAATTTGTATTTATTTCTAGATCCCAAATATTAGCGATTTCGCTCCTTTAAATAATCAAACTATTTAATATATTGTCAATAAAAGCTACGCCGGGTTTATAAAAAATTGGCAATATTATAATTTCATACGCTACATCCTTACGGCCTTTGTAACGTGTGAATAAAACTTTAATATACATACAGTCCTGTTTTATTTAAAGATAGGGGGGGGGGGGTTAGCGCGTGCACGGTCGCCACGGTGAATCATAAGGTTTGTCACCGAGACAACTGACGTGGTTTCGATTCCCCTCCCCGGTTTTACGTAACAAGGAGTAGGGTCACCTATATCCAATCTCGTTGGTTTTCTATGGGTCCTCCGGCTTCCTCCCACTGCTAAATACCCCTACGTGCAAGCAAATTATTGAAATAAAATTAAACCATATGTTAGTCCTGAAATGACCTAGTTTGTGTCGAGTGGGCGTTAAACCCCATCTCTCTCTCTCTCTTTCTCTCTCTCTGTCTCTCTCTCTCCCTCTCTCTCTATCTCTCTCTCTCTCTCTCTCTCTCTCTCTCTTGTACAATGCATCTATAACGATTGTTTACGTATAAAATATCAACCAAATTATCCAGTATGATTTAAAATACGAATACATATCTACGTCTATGATATATTCAATCAAAATAACGGGAAGTAAACTTTTATGGGCTTTAAATAATAAACCGAAAGTCAACTTTTATGGGCTTTCTAACCAGCATGAACTAATAATAATAAGGTAATTTAAATACGGGAGACATGATTTAATATTCGTGGATACCTGTCATTCTTTTTTTAAAAATCTTATAGTAATATTATTTTATAAATTATGTCTCAAGTCCCATAAGCATTGTCGAGTAGAATGAAATGAAATGAAATGGGGTTTAACGTTCTACTGTTCTGCTTCTAACCTGGGCATGTGCCGTACATTGTGTTATGAGGGGTATTTTTGCCCGGGCAGCGGCGCTACTGCCTACTCTTATATCGAATTCCAACTGCCAAGGGATCTTTTAAGTGAACGCCAATGTGTACTAAAATGAAATAGGGTTCTGCAGACATTAGCCCAGTTTAGAATCAGAACAATGGGACGTTAAACCCCATTTCATGTCCAGCGTTAGGGCACCGGTCTTTCGGTGTACTGGGGTTATACTGGGGAAAGAAACACTGAAGAAAATAACCCGAGAAAAGAAAACCCCGAGGACGGCAGGCCAAGTATTTTCTATCGACGTTTTTATATGAAGTCTTTTTCCCCAGCATAACCTAAGTCGAGGACTTTATTTTGCCTACAAACTGTGTTAACATTTACGTAAAATGAGAATATCCCAGAATTCCAGTAAGAAACCCCTTATATCATGATTTCTTTTGGAAACAAACTTGTCTTGGAAGAACAACCCGTTACAGTTTTAAAGAAAAGCTTTCAGAAGAATAACCCCAAATTCCCCTTTATGCCCAAAGCCGCTCCCTACTCTCAGGCCGCAAGTAATTACGGGCATAGAATAAATATACCCTAACAAAAAATTTACCGTTATAGGTTTATAAAGAGAAATATTGGTCTGAATCCGGATTTAATATAATTATAGTGACCTCCCTTTAAACCATAAACACGCGCTCTATATTATAAAATAAATATTTAGGCCACACACAAAAATATCCTGGTTTCCAGACAAAGAATCTGATAAGGGAGTTTTTTTTTTAAATGGATGCCGATGTGGCTCGGCGAATAGGACGTTGGCTCTCTAACCCCGGTTGTAATGTGACAAGGAGTAGGGTCGCCTTTCCAACAATATTTAGGCCACACACAAAAATATCCTGGTTTCCAGACAAAGAATCTGATAAGGGAGTTTTTTTTTTAAATGGATGCCGATGTGGCTCGGCGAATAGGACGTTGGCTCTCTAACCCCGGTTGTAATGTGACAAGGATAAAGGTCGCCTGTCCAACCTTGTGAGTTTTCTCCTGGTCCTCCGGTTTTCTCCCACTGCTAAAGACCCCTACGCGCAAGCGAATTATTGAAATAAATTTTTAAAAAAAAACATGTTAGTGACGAAATGACCTAGTTTGTGTCGAATGACCGTGAAACAGAATATCTCTCTCTCTCTCTCTCTCTCTCTCTCTCTCTCTCCCCCCTCTCTCTCTCTCTCTCTCTTATGATTAAAACAAAAATCATTTATAACAGTTACGAGTACAATATGTAGGACGCTGAGCCAATGTTAGTTAATATAAATCACACTGTCCAAGTTAAAGGGGCATATTTTGATTCTGATTGTCGCTCATGATATAGAGAGGGAAACGGGGTTTAACGTCCACTCAACACACAACTAGGCCATTTTGGGACTAACATATGGTTGAATTTTATTTCAAAAATTCGCTTGCGGGTAGGGGTCTTTAGCAGTGGGAGGAAACCGGAGTGCCCCTATCTCCATGTCACATACGCTCACACCAGGGCTCGAAAACACAGCCGCAAGCCAGAGGTGGCCGACCAGCTAGAGGTCGAAGCGCGGCACTCTAGACCTCTAGGCCATCCCGACCTCCCGCTCATGATGGGATCAGCCGTTTTCCAATTAGCCATCTTTTAACAGTATAATTAGCATATTATCGATCCAAATATCTAAATTTCATGAACGAACTAAATCAATAAAGTAACAATAAAAACCACTGATGCGCGGAGAGATTTAAATCATGCGTGGAGAGAATTAAAAGGTAACAGGTCACTAATTATTTTCCCATTGACTTTAATGATAATTCTCGTCTCTTAGGCCGGCTCTAACGTTTTCCCAAATTTTCTTGCAACAGATGGAGCAACAGGTAGCAAACTCTTGCTTAAAAGCATGTACGAGGTTGACCATGAAAAAAATGAGATACACAAGCTGGAAGTAGAGATAAATAAACATGCAATTTCTGGCCCTACATTTCAAAGTAACCAACCTCACAACTCCTGTATACTTCCGCCTCAAAATCATGAATAGTAACCAAAACCTGGCAGAAAATGTATTTTCAAACCTTTTTTTTTCGATTCTACACCGAAGAAAAGTCAACAAAAATCGCCATGCTAAAGGGGGAGGAAAGGAGAGGGGAGAGAGAGACTGAAAGTAACTTCGCCCTAGGCTACATCATATTCGGTGACAGGTGTCCAAAAGAATGAATGGATGAAATGGGGTTTAACGTTATACTATTATGCACCTAATCCGGGCGATACAGTGTGCCATGAGGGAAATTTTGCCCGGGCAGCGGCGCTACGGCCTACTCTTATATCGAATTCCAACTGCCAAGGGATCTTTTACATGCACTCAAATGTGTACACGGGACCTCGGTTTTTCGTACCATCCGAACGACTAGGCAGCTGTCTTTGTCAGGCCCTCCTTCTGGTTCACTGACAAGGGGTAATCACGCCGTAAAATCGAAATGAACTTTCTAGGCCAATGCGAACCTGGAGGCCTAAATAATATGACATTATTTATGAATAGTCCCAAGACGGACTAAAGTACTTTAAAATGTTAAAATGTTATTAAACCAGTGTTGAAATCGGTTTGTGTCGGCATACCTTTTATCTATTCATCATTTACCGTGAAACAAAGTAGTGCAGCTTTGCGGTTGTGCTAATAATTATGGATATTTTAAAGTAGATAATATATCAAAGTAGATGAATAACAAGCACTTCTTTGTTTACGGTAGATAAACGTATAAATTTAAAAAAAAAAAATACGTCCAGGTAAAAAAATTATCCACTTTACTTCATTCTGACATATATATTAATATATAGATGATCAAAAGGCCTTACCGTAGTTATATTAAATAGACTCAGTGTTTTTTTTATCAGCATTAAATTAATAGAAATGGATTTTAACCAGGGGCCGGAGTTGACTTGTTATAGGGGGCCCTGGACACGGAGGGGGGGCTGAATTCAGAAATAAGTGTATGGTCCTGGTGGCTCGGTGTTGGGATTCTCCAATCTGTTTCAATTGCGAAAGTCTTCCAATATCTGTTTCCCAGAGGATTGCAAAAGTCTTCTTATACCTCTGTAAAAGATGTCTACCTTTAAACGTGACGCCACATCACGCAACGTCAATCATTGGCTAAATGACGCGTGTATTGTTTAGATAAGATGTTACAGAATCGGGCAGAATGCTGCCTTTTACTAATTTATTACCCGTTTACACGAAATAGTTGAGTCAGAATTTTTTTTACAGAGATATTAGAAGACTTTCGCAATCCTTTGTGAAACAGATTGGGTCATAAAATGTAAACAGGGTAAGGGTTAGGGTTAGGGATAGAACGTTAAACCCCATCTGATTCCATTTCATGTCTCGATAATGAAATATCACTATAGACCTTTCCTTCAATTCGCCTCCATTAGCCCAGTTCGGAACAGAACAGTAGGACGTTAAACCCCACTTCATTTCATTTCTTTCCTTCAAAACATCAGAACACGAGCACGAAGGACCACGCCCTAGATACCACATTCTTAAACATCGATATATTCACGTGATCATTTTCAAAACAAACATACTTCACTATTTACCCAATAAAGTACTAGTGATCTTAAATATACTAAGACAGGCTATAAACCAGGAAAATACTTTTGTTACCAACATCACTATATCTTTTATGATAATTAAAGGACCTAAGCGGGGTTGGTATGGCCTAGATGGTCTAGAGTGTCGCGCTTCGACCTCTAGCTGGCCGGTCACCTCTGACTTGCGGCTGTGGTTTCGAGCCCTGGTGTGAGCGTATGTGACATGGAGATAGGGGCGCCTTCTCAACCTCGTGGGTTTCCTCCGGGAACTCCGGTTTCCTCCCACTACTAAAGACCACTACGCGCAAGCGGGTTTTTGAAATAAAACTAAAACCATATGTTAGTCCCGAAGTGACCTATTTGTGTTGAGTGGACGTTAAACTTCATTTTTTTCTCTCTCTCTCTCTCTCTCTCTCTCTCTCTCCCTCCCCCTCTGTCTAAAGGACCTAAGTCCGTAACTCAAAATACCCAAAAATCTTCAACAACGAAAACACGAATTATTGGTCAATTTAAATCAACATTCAACATTGGTGATATAAAACTTACCGGGAAAAGATGAGCTTATAAAAATTGTTTAACATTTTAGTCCAAGTTGTGGTGAGAGACTCAAGGTACGAGGCTTGACACATTGCATCAAATCAAACGGCCGTATATAGACTAGAATTACCAGACGCTAGAAGTTTCGCAGAACATAACTGATTTCGCAGAACATAACTGATTTGAAATTGGAGTAAAAACGTAAACCATTGAATGTAAATCAGTTTACATACATTCATATTACAGTATTATATGCGTAGCGACTCACTTTTGTGAATTTCTATTAGCGATTTAGCATCTTTAAAGGAGCAAAATCGCTAATATTTGGTACCTAGACATTGGCACAAATGCTTCGCAACGTATATAATACTGTAATATGAATGTACATAAACTGATTTCCATTCAATTGTTTCTTTTTTTACCTTAAGAGTAAGCTTACCCTGCCTAGTATTAGGCAAAATGTCGGTAATATAGCGTGATACTGCGTTGGCGACTTGGCTTTTTTAAAGTACATGTAAAACTTTATGTAATTTTCAACTCAGCCTCCAATATTTATAAACTCTTGCGAAATGATGAATCAACAAGTATTGCGTGTTCTAAAATAGCGGAGCTCCGACCTTGTGTTTTCTCAAGCTCCGTTTGTCTGGGAACCTTTAACTCGCGCGGATCCAGGAATTGTTCCAGGAGGGGGTGCCAGGTTCCCGAGTGTATCTTTATTTAGGGGGGGGGGGGGGTCTCTTCCTCCCGGCCTCCAAATATTTTGAGAAAGGCATGGTCGCTATCGTCATTTCTGGGGTAACTAGAGGTCACTTTGATAATAAACCCCGTTTGACATCCATTTTTATTATGAATTAATTGTGATTCAATTTCATTGATGAAAAGCATTAATAATTATGATATCATATATGTCTATATCATTATCTCGCCCGGTTGTATACTTGTCAGGTTTCCTCCCACTGTTAATGACCCCTACTTGCAAACGAATTATTGAAATGAAACTGAACCATGTGTTAGTCTCGAAATGACCTAGTTGTGTTGAGTGGACGTTAAACTCTCTCTGATATTTGAGTCTGGAATTTGGATTATGCATTTAAATGGGTGTACGGGACTCCATGATGATAGTGTAAAAGGTCAGTTTGTTACGTGCCCAATGTGTTGGGACTCCATGAATACTTCTTAGATCTAAATAGTAAGGCCACCTGCAGATTTCGTCCATTTCGCGAGATGTAAACAGTGTTACCAAATACCAACCCTAGCCCTAACACACAATCCCCAGCAACAAACACATACATGCCCTAACCCTGTTTACATCTCGTGATGTGACCTTAACGAAATATACAGTTGGCCTTAATGGTTAGACCCGACCATGATTAATGTAAGAGAGTTAGGTTTGATTTGCCCAAACACTTACGTATATAAAATGCAAGCAGGCTACCTTGAAAATAATATATCTCTGCCCTAAATGACCGCCATATCTAAACATTAGTATACAATATTTTTTTGTAATGCGGTTCTACTGTTATTCACATCTGCCATACACACAAAGACTAAATAAACCTTTTCTATTTTAATCAATGGAAGCGAAATAAATAATAAATGCTAATCAAAACCCGCGAATAATAAGATTAATTATTGTTTTTGACAAAACTCGTCAATTTAGGAATTAAAATGTCTGTCAACTAGCTTAGTGCCTGTTCTCTAGTTGTAGACTGACGGCGTATGTTTATCTGGTTGTCATGGAAACGTAACTGATTGTGTGGTTCGTGCTGTTAGTAGTATGTACAGTGCGTTTTGGATCGGGGGGGGGGGGGGTCACGTGGCTCAGTGGGTAAGGCGCTGGCTCGCTAGCCTGGAGGTCGAGTGTTCGATCCCTAAATTGGCCGAGAAAGTTTATCTCAATTTCCGGCGAGATTTCCCGTTAGTGATGCAGAACGGAGGGCCTGACAAGGACAGCTGTCTAGTCGTTCGGATGGGACGAAAAACCAAGGTCCTGTGTACAAATTTGCGTGCACGTAAAGATCGTATTTTATTTTTTTCAATTGGCAATTTCCATTGCTCAACAATACAAATGTCACGGTGTTAAAATACAGAATACACTTTTCAATAATACAAAATACAGTATAATGGTTATTTTGCAAATTACACTTCTGCACTCTTCTTTTTGCATAATGGACAAATTGTAAAACTAAAATACGTATTTTGAACTACTGACATTTGCAGTTTGCACTGTGAACAATGAAATAATATTGACAACGTTATCCTCCCATACAAGTCTTAAAGCATATTATTCAAAGCAATGGCTTTATTTTTCACTCTTTCACTATTTAGGTTTTCGTTCATATTCACCGGATTCCGAGCTTATCTCCATGGTGAATCCACCGAAAACCGACCACTGAAACAGGTGGAAATAATGGCTGTAACCGAGGATATTTCTCCTCTCTAGATTTGACTGACGAAAAATTCGACAATCTTAGAGAGACGAGAGAAAGGAATCGCGGATATGATTAATTGAATCCGTAATCCAGATTTAGATTGTTTTGTTGGTGAACAGATACCAGCAATTAAAGATACATTGTGTAAGAACTAAATCTGATTATTGCGGGTCTTTGTTTTGTTCTCACATGTTATATAAACTATTAATTAGATATTTATTAACATGGCAAGCCCATAATCAACTCTCTATATAGCCGGCTGGCAGAGATTTAAATAATATCCGATAATTAAAAGCACAAATTATGAGGGTTCAACATTGATCCATTTCAATTAATACCCGGTCATTTGTACTGAATAGAGAAAAACGGGAGTGTATCGTTGTGTCACCGTGCCGCTATGCCGCTGTCCCTTATTGTATAGGGTTAGGGTACCCTTACCCTACCCCTAACCAAACCCTTACGGCCGCATAACGGGTCGGCGGCATAACGGGTACCTCCCGAGAAAAACATATCCAACAACACAATGCGGACGTTAATAATAATGACTGATTCCCAAATAATTTTTTTTTTAAAAACACGGGTAGAATAGACTATTCATTTAAGTTGGGGGATCGCGTGGCTAAGTGGGTAAGGTAAAGACGCTGGCTCGCTATCCGGGAGGTCGGGTGTTCGATCCCTGCATTAACAGAAAATTCATCAAGATTTTCCGACGTGGTTTCTCTCTCCTTGTCACTGATGCAAGACGGTGGGGTCTGACAAGGACAGCTGTCTAGTCGTTCGGATGTGACAAAAAACCGAGGTCCCGTGTGCACGGCGGTCCACCCATTCGTATGGGACATAAAAAAAAGAAACGGTGTACACATTGTTGTGCACGTAAACGATCCCTTGGCAGTTGGAATTCGATTTAAGAGTAGGCCGTAGCCGCCGCTGCCCGGGTCAAATCACCCCCTTAGCACACTGTATGGCGTATGTTCGTCTTCATTAGCCCGGGTAGGAGCAGGACAGTAGGACGTTAAACCCATTATTTCATTTAAGATGGACTGTAGCCTACACATATGTCACCGAACATAATTGATTAGAAATAGAAATAATTATTTTTTAAAAATTGAATAGATTCAACTTTATATGCCTTCATATTACATTAATTAGACCCATTTCAAGAGGGGTAGCCTACATTGGATGGCCGAATGGTTAGCACGTGCGTGCTGTATTATAAAGTCTGTCATTGAGTCAACTAGCGTGGTTTCGAACCTGCGGTTGTACGTGACAAGGAGAGTCGCATGTTCAACCTCGTGGGTTTTCTCCGGAACCTCCGGTTTCCTCCCACTGCAAAAGACCCCTATGCGCGGAAGCGAATTATTGAAGTAAAATTAAACCATATGTCAGTCCCGAAATGACCTGGTTTGTGTCGAGTGGACGTTAAACCCCATTTCTCTCTCTCTCTCTCTCTCTCCCTCCCCCTCTCTCTCTCTGTAGACCCATTTCAAAAGAACAAAATTCTTCGCCCTTTAATATTCACAGCGTGCAATTGCTACACATAAATTAATTTCTTATGGTAGGGCCTACAGTTATTATATAATTGAAGCTTTGGCGACTGAAATACTAATACAGCCTTCCATTGTTGGTATTAAATTAATCATTATATAATTCGATATCTTTAAGCTGACATCACGGGTGAGATTATAGATTAACTTCCTGCACGTTGCTACACGATCATTTCGCAATCGTTAAAAGGGCGTGTTTGTACTGTGAGTACGGTAAATGGAATAACTGACTGACTGGCTGGCAGCTTGGATGCAGTAACTATAGTATAACGGTCGTAGTATTTATCACACACTCGACTCGACAGAGAATCCTACACGGTGTAGTACTAGTAGTAGTATAGGCCTATCTCATTCATTAGCCTAATAACCTATCAACTAGGCCTACAAACACGTGTCGTGAGATCCACGATATCGTCACCGGGAAAAGGTTATCATAATTTCACCGGTCGGCTTTACTCTCTCTCCGAACACAGATATCAAATATACCCCAGTTACATCGACCGGCGTGTGATTCATACTCATAGCGCACTCGCTCAGCACCATCGTACCGTTATGGCTAAGAATCTAACATCAAGAGCAGCCAATATAATATGGAAGCACATGTCCGGTAAGTTAAGCTTTCTTTTTATATTAAATTTCGTTTTATTTGTAATAATTAATTGTAATGTTTTATTTAAAATGTGCACGCGTGAAAACGTAATTGGGTGGTTATCTTCTGATATGTGCCAGCGGCCCAGATCAAAGAATTTCTTACTCTACTACACACGCGGTTCCACAGAAACATGTTCAAAGATGATTGGTTGAAATATGTCGTCTGCTTCGTTCTTTACCATTCATTATCCAGTCTGATTATGTCAATGGGAAATTGACTAACGAAGAGGAAGCTGTTTATATATTATTAATTATTCCTTTCAAAAATCTCCTCGGTTCGCTAGATATACTACTATATAATGAACTGCGTTTAAATTATGTTATATTAGGGCCTATATAAGATATTTATTTCAAAAGATAATAAGGTATTCTAATGTATGAACACGCCCACTTGTACTAAGAAAGAGGCAGCTGTAGGCTACTGTAATACAGCCACAAAGAATTACGATACGATGTCAATAGAATTAGAAGTAAGGAAAGTGAAAGTAAAAAAATAAATGAATGAAAAAATACGACAATGAAAGTAACCTGCACGAACCTATCTGCAGTTCGGTGGTTTACATTTTACATTATTTACCACCTATAACCATAGATAATATTAATATTATTATCTACGGTATTAACGTAACACTTGTTTGGCTAGCTATGACTTAACCCTTTCAGGCTTGGGGTTGAATTACCGAGTTCTTACAATTGAACAACAGGCGACATTTAATGTGACCGATTAATCCAAATACACTTCAAAACTATCCAAATTTACAAATATTTCATTAAAATTCAATTTATATCAAAATAATATTAATATCATGTTTTGTTAATGCAATATTCCTAGGGTTAAAAATATAATTTCATAGCCTTTTAGTGAAATATTTTTTTACAATGGTCGCGTTTTCCCAGATTTCTGTAAGGAAAAAGGCCTGGACAGAGAACTACAACCTAGTCTCATTTGAAATTCTAATTGTCAAGATATCAAAATGAACCCAGGACCTTAGTTTTCCTTGATAGTGGCCAAGTGCCTTTTGTCACTACGCCACTGTGACCCCCAAAAGACAAGGTGGCTAATGTCATATACTTCTTTACTAAACCAACTTATTCATATTGTTATTAAGGAATAGTGGTCTGAAGCCTTCTTGACTTCTTTGTGTAAAGTGAGTTAATTCCCTTGATTTGAAACATGGTTGTTTTTAATTAGCCCTTCTGATTATCAAGAAACAATCCAGACCATCTTGTGGCCTATACACCCCAATACCACACTAAGTGAGTAAGACACTGGTTTATTGGAATTTTCTGGCATGGTTTCCCCTTGTGCAGTGAAATAAAATTGAACCATTTGTTAGTCCCAAAATGACTTGGTGTTTGTCGAGTGGACGTCAAACCTCATTTCTCTCAAACGCCAATGACTGCCCAACAAACTAAAAAAATAAATGATCCCGAATTGATAGAACAACTCATATAATTAGAATAGATACATGCTTTGGCCGAGAAAGTTCATCTCGATTTTCCGGCATGATTTCCCCTTGTCAGTGATACAGAAAGAGGGCCTGACAAGGACAGCTGCCTAGTCGTTCGGATGGGATGGAAAACCGAGGTCCCATGTACACATTTGAGTGCATGTATTTGATCCCTTGGCAGTTGGAATTCAATATAAGAGTAGGCCGTAGCGCCGCTGCCCGGGCAAAATTTCCCTCATAGCACACTGTACGGCGTATGCCCGTCTTCCATTAGCCCAGGTTAGGTGCATAATAGTATGACATTATAAACCCCATTTCATTCATTCATTCATATAATTGGATGGATAAAAGCATAAAGCATTTAATTTAACTCCAACATAAAAATTTCAACACCATTGCTTGATAATGACCCAGGCAGAGAAGCCTAGTTGAAAGTCACTCAGTAATAAGCAGTAATTGTATTTGATATAATTGTGACCCCTATATAACATAAAAACTGTTTCAACACCTAACTGACCTAAATACTCACTTATCAAAATGTCATGTTATCATAATAAAAACTGTATAAAACAATAATAATCAGATATATTTACATTTAATTTGCCTGAGGAATGTTGGCAAAATAATCCAGTCACCGAAAAAAAATTTTTTAGGACTCTGGCCACTCTGCCACTTCACCAGAAACCATCAAAAAGCACTCTGCAACCTCTTCATATTTAAATCATCATGAAATGACTTGAAAATATCCATTTGCCCTTCTAATAGACAGATTTATATTAAATGGTTTATTGTTTTATTGTTTAATTATTACTTTTAACACAAAGATAAAAGGGATGTTTGTTTTCAAGAAGGGGGAAGGGGGGGGGGTGGATCCCCTATGATAAGAGAAGAAAGTAAAATGATATGTTCGATCAATAATCACATGTCACCTGCTCTATCAATTTCATTTTTTTAAAAAAGAATGCCGATAATATAACAGTGAAGCAAGATTTTGAACTATAAATAAACGAAACAAAATCAGATCTGTGTTTTAATCAGACAAGTAAAGCAAGATTTTGAACTATAAAAAAAATGAAACGAAATAGGATCTGTGTTTTAATTATAATAAATTAGATCCTGGTAAAACTGTTAATAATTTTACAATATGGCTCAACCAACAGTTAATTAGATACACAATATTTACCGGGGGGGGGGGGGGAGTAAGTAACAGCTGGTATGTGATATATTCCAAACACCTGAAGTTATGTTAATATTAACAATTATTTATCAATTGCATGGCTATTTAATTACAATGAACAGATTTCAAATAGAGAACTGAGGTGTAATGTCCACAATTGCGGTCATTTCAAGACTAACATAATGTCATAGCTATGTTATTATGTTGAAAATTTTCAAATAGAGAACTAACTTATTACATTAACAATTGCGGTCATTTCGGGACTAACATTATGTCATATATAGCTATATATGTTATTATGATGAACAGATTTCAAGTAGAGATCTGAGTTATTACATTAACAATTGCGGTCATTTCGGGACTAACATTATGTCATATATAGCTATATATGTTATTACGTTGAAAATTTTCAAATAGAGAACTGACTTATTACATTAACAATTGCGGTCATTTCGGGACTAACATTATGTCATATATAGCTATATATGTTATTATGATGAAAAGATTTCAAATAGAAAACTGAGTTATTACATTAACAATAACAGTCATTTCGGGACTAACATTATGTCATATATAGCTATATATGTTATTATGATGAACAGATTTCAAATAGAGAACTGAGTTATTACATTAACAATAACAGTCATTTCGGGACTAACATATGATACATATGTACAGGAATTAACACAGTGCTGATATATATTCCTATTTAACTATCAGCGGTTTCAAATGGGATATTACGATTGTTGATTACGTTATGTGTGGTTTAATGGTCGAGCGCGAGACATTAAGTAATATATTGATACTGCACGAGGCGAAAGCTGAGTGTTGTTTCAATATATTACGCAATGTCTTAAGCGCGAGAGCATTAAATTACTTAAAATTCAGACACTATCTCGCACGTGCATTTCAATGAAATACTTCACACGAATTCACTATATTAGATAATGTACTATTGGCAAGATGCCTGTACATTATTGGAAATAATGGTACGCCAACATCAAAGGATAACGTCACATCTGTATTTTAATCCAGTATATTAGTCAATTGTGTGGGCGACTTGGTAATTGCTTACCACTTAGTCAAGTGAATGTAGAGCAGGCAAGGACAGTTGTCTAGTAATTCGGGTGGGACAAACAAACAGTCACACATACACATTTGCGTGCACATAAAAGATCCTTTGACAGTTGAAATAAGAATACTGTTGCTGCCTGGGCAAAATTGCTCTCATTTGTGGTCTAAGCCAGTCCTCCAAAATCTTGGATGATATTGAGTTAGAGACTTAGCTCCTTTACAATCTATACATTCTTAAAGTGGAGATTTGATATGGAGACGCTTTAAAAGATGTTCCCCACCTAGTTTAGGCCTACTTTCTTACTGAGTTAAGTACGAAAAGGCCATTGATCACACTATCTAAATAAAGGTGAATGTTTAAACACCTGATTTTTATTTAACTCTTTTAAAGGGATAAATAGGAGAGAATGAAAAATGGGTTAAATGTCAACTCGACACAAATTATGCCACTACTGGACTAACATGGTTGGTTTGATTTGCTTTTGCATAAGGGTCTTTAGAAGTTGGAGGAAACCGGAGAAACCCACAAGGTTAGACAAGCGACCCTACTCCTTGTCGCGTTCAAGCAGGGAAACAAAACCATGCCATTTCACTCAATGACAGCCCTAGTGATTTCATGCGCCTATGTCAAACCACTGGGCCACTTAAACCCTTCCCCCCCCCCCCCCAACCCCGGACAAAATAGACATCGTTATGGTTATTCTGAACACAAAAGTGTTTTTTTGACTCATAGTTTAATACAAGATTATGGTATTTCACTGATAAGGGTTCTGCTGTGCCTCAGTGAGTAAGGCGCCTAGAAAGTAATTCCGATGGTCATCTTCCTGAAGCAACAGCCGCGAGTTTAACAACATCTAACTTTATAAGCTGTATGTAGTTAAGGCGAAATCAAGCCTTCTATTGAAGATGTCCGATGGTAGGAAAAACCAAGGTGCTGTGTTCATGTTGTATTTCACATTAAAATTGAAGACGCCTTGACAATAAGAGTAGGCTGTAGCTGCTGCCTGGGCAAAATGTTTCTCATGCTGATCTTGATTAACATGGTTGTCGTAGAACAGTAGAATAAGATCACAAAATAGATTTTGACTAAATTTTGATTTTTAATTTGATGAAATGTCCCATAAGTTCTGTAAATAAAGGGTAACAATACATGAAATACCCGGGAGTCACTAGGTGGAAATTCCTCCATAACTAAACACATTATCTCATTTATTCAATATAAAAACTGAACAGGTGCTGTTGTACCATCCTTATCTATTATTATACAATATAATATATCATTGATATTCGACATACCGGTAAATATTTGCCATCCTTATCTTCAAACGTGGGGGAGGGGTGTGTGTGGAAAGGAGCCATTGGGCTAGGGGGGCTTTAGCCCAGGCAATAATTTTTTATAGTGAAAATAAAATGTCACCAAAAGCCAAAAAAAGCGAAAAAAGGTTAAGGGAGGGGTGGGGTATGGTCAGTAGCCCCCCCGAAATCGGGGCCACTCCGCTGCCCTTGGGTGTGGATGGCTAAATGGTTAGCTTGAACCCGCTCTATTTTAAAGTCTATCATTGAGTCAACTGGTGTGGTTTTGATTCCCTGGTTGTACATGACAAGGAATAGGGTCACCTGTTCAACCTCATGGGTTTTCGACGGGTCCTCCAGTTTCCCCCCACTGCTAAACACCCCTATGCGCAAGTGAATTATTGCAATAAAATTGCACCATATTGTGTCGAGTGGATGATAAACTCCATTTCTCTCTCTCTCTCTCTTCAAACTGGATATTTTGTCTTCAAATGTTTCATAAACTATTATATTATATTGACATTTATTCACATGGCAAGCCTTAAATCAAATCTCTAGACCGTTGGATGGCAGAGATTTAAATGGATTTTAATGATAAAATTGATAACAGAGCCTTTACCTCAATCATTTTTAGTTTTTGAATAAGTTATTATTTAAACAACAATTTATCTATCATACAAATAAGACAGGGTCGGTGGAGTAGGGAGCTAGGGGGGGCTTTAGCCCCCTCCCCTAATAATTTGGCCACAAGTACTCTTTTCTTTAGGTTATTGCGGCCCCTGGACCCTCACCTATAGGGACTTAGTCCCAATCAAGAATTGCTTCCGCCGGCCCTGTAAGACAAAATTATTTGGGTGGATGTTGAAGAGTAAAAAGCACCCATGCATGTCCTTTGTTCAAAATTTATATTATTTATGAAGAGTCCAGGGCTCCTCCCAGCACCGAGAACTTTCGGTTCAACAATATGATCATAAAGTAATTGAGATGAGAATTTGAAGATGAACATTCTTGTTAAAAACTCTACAGGGAGCTGAATAACCATAAAAATAGAAGTAACTGATGACAAAATATCCACTTAAAATCGGTCATGGGTAACAGAAAAATAACAAAATTAAGATTTAAAAACAGCGAAATAATGAAACTTTTATTAAACATCAATCATTCAGAATAAATATAACAAAAATGTCCACCCATAAAAAACCCAACAAATCAGGTTTGAGAAACAGCCAAATAATGAAATTTATATTAAACCTCAATAATTCACAATAAAACTAACAAAAATGTCCACCCCAACCTAAAAAAAAAAAAAAATCAGCAAAATAACAAAATTTCTATACAAATTGTTTCCTTGAGGAACAGCTTGGTAACAAAATTGAGATAGAAAATCATTGAGAGTATTGAGTTTTTAAAAGGCTGTATTTTAATGTGGTTGCAAATTGCTATCACATCTGTCTCTCTGACCATCTGTTGTTCTTATTGCTAGTGGGCTGCAATAGAGAAGCTACAATATTGTATCTTTTTATAGTTTTGTAATTAAGAAGTCTATAGAGTGAGGGAGAGAAATGGGGTTTAACATCCTCTCGACACAAACTAGGCCTTTAATATATCTGAAAACACAATCCTCAATCTAATCCCAGCTCAGGGCAAGAACTTTATCGTTGTAAGTGAGAGGGATATTCGGTCTCCCATCTGATCAGGCAGGTTTACCCCGAGTTCTTCAGTTTCTTCCTGCAGTAATGATCGAAATCATTTGCACGATCTGTGCCAAGGGCCAAATTGGAAAAAGGCCTCAGGCCTAATTTGCTACCCTTGTAAAATGACGCGATTATTATTATTGTTATTATTATTATTATTATCTTAAAACACAATACTTAAAACAAATTCAATCTATCAGTGGAGAGAGAGAGATGGAGAGAAATGGGGTTTCACTCGACACAAACCAGGTCATTTCAGGACCAACACATGGTTCAATTTTATTTCAATAATTCTCTTGCGCGTAGGGGTCTTTAGTAGTCCTAGATTTCCTACATTTTTAGTTAATAACCTTTAGATTTATGCTCCATTGTTACAGAATTTTGTTAGCACTCTATTAGTTACAGTTATAAACATATTTTTTTTCTATTGGTTGTATATATTTGTACCGTTGTAGCCTTACAATACTCAAACCAGTGGCGGATTAAGCTCCACCAAGGCCTGAGGCGGCAGTTGCTGGAGGGCCTATTTACAATGGCGTTGGCCTAATTAATAACGGGTCAGGGCCTATGTTGATTCCTGTTTGGCCTAAACCCCACCCCCTAACATTCATTGTGAATGCGTTTTTAATCATATCAGACAAGTCTAAAAAAAATTATTTTTACAAAATCTTTGGGCCTGAGGCTGCAGCCTCATCAGCCTCGCTGATAAACCGCTACTGACTCAAACTACATGAAAAATGAAAACACAGTAATAAAACTACATGAAAACACAAAACTAAAACCATACTCAAACTATCTGAAAGTGCAAAACTAAAACTATCTGAAAACATAATACTTAGGATGAAAGTTAGGGAATCTATCACTGTATCCAAAGAAGGAAGTTTTATAATGATTGCTATTTTTTTGAATTCCAGATAAATCCAACAGATTGTCACAATGTCGATATTATACAGCACATGGCGCCAAGGTAACGTTTATATACTTTAAGAATATTATCCGGACATGTCTCTTTTCTGTTAAAAGTATAGTGGAGCCTTGGTGGCTCAGTGAGTAGGATTCTGGCTCTTTAACCATGTGGTCATTGGCTCTCTCCACCCTGGTTTGCCTTTGTGAAGGGCGGGGTGGGATGGCCGCTTCAACCTCTTGCTGGATGGCCACCTCTGGCTTGCAGCTGTGGTTTCGAGCTCTGGTTTGAGCATATGTGGCATGGAGATAGGGGCGCCTTCTCAATCTCGTGAGTTTCCTCCGGGCAGTCTGGTTTCCTCCCACTGCTAAAGACCCCTACGCGCAAGTGAATTATTGAAATAAAATTAAAAACCATATGTTAGTCCTGAAATGACCTAGTGGTGTTGAGTGGACATAAAACCCCATCTCTCTCTCTTTGTCCCTTTGTGAAGGATGGCCCAACAAGGACAGTGTCTAGTTGTACAGATGGGCAATTAACTGATTCTCTTTCAGTGATAGCAGAGAAAGGTTCTCTGGATTTCCAACCCGGGTTTCGCCTTGTCATTGGTGAAGGAGGTCCCAATAATGACAGTGTCTAGTTGTACTGATGGGACAAAACACTTATTCTCTCCTTTTGTTAGCAGAGAAAGTTTCTCTGGATTTCCAACCCGGGTTTCCCCTTGTCATTGGTGAAGGAGGGTCCGACAATGACAGTGTCTAGTCGTACAGATTGGACAGAAAACTGAGGTCATATGTACAGATTGGTGTGCACATAAAAGAACCCTTCACAAGTGCACGGCTAGAATTCGAAACAAGATTAGGCTGTAACGCCTTATAGTACACCACAAATCCATAAATACCATATCTTGAATATGACCTTTAACGCCACGTGGCGATTACCACATTTATTATGATGTTTTCATGTATTTATAGAAATCTGCAGCCTTAAAGAAGATGTTAACATCATCAAATTTAGAATATATAATGGAAGCTCACAATGGTCTCAGTGCTAGAATAGTTGAAGAAGCTGGTAAATATGAATATTATCTTGATACATAGTTCACATTCTTCTCAGATCGCTCAATCTGTATGCTGTCAATCATTCACATACTCCGCCCCTTTTCTATGGAATTCATTACCCTTGTCAGTTAGGCTGGCCAAGTCTGTAGAAAGCTCTAAATCTCAGCTTAAAACTCATCTTTTCAACCAGGCTTATTCATGTCAGTAGTGAATAACTTTGTTTAAACTCGAAAAAGGGCAATAGAAACTGCCATTAAGTACTTTTGCGTTATACAAATTGAGACTTATTATATTATTATATTGAACTTATATAGAACCAAAGGTATGGCTGAGATTAGGGAAACTATGGACAGAGCCCTAGTACGCAAGGCAGTCCTAGGCTCAATCCTGGTGGTTGTCAAGAAAGTTCCTTGGGACCTCAAATGGAATAGCGTATGCCTGTTTTCATTAACAGTTGATGAAGAAATTAAACTGACCAAATTCCATTTACTTGACATTGATAAACAAATATTAAACAAATATTAAAATCTAATTTGAAACAAAAATGGTGAAATTTGTATATTTATGAGAGTTGTCCCAAGTTCGATTCTGGTGTTGATCTAGAAAGTTCTCGAGAATCGTACACTAAACGGTGTATGTCCGTTTTCGTTAGACTGGTTGGTGAATAAAGAATACTAAAACTCATATTTGAAAAGCTAGTAATATTCGTATATTTGTGTGCGATGAATTAAAGATACATTATGGGAGATTATATAATGAGCTGACAGTTCTCACTATAATAGTTGAAAACATATGGATAACGTAATGGTAAATTGATTATGGTCTGGATAATTATATGGAATACAAGCTACTTGAAGAGTTTATTTCAGCTACGTTTCGACGAGGGTTCTCCCGTCTTTATCAAGCAAAGAATTAATGTCTTATTAATCATTTAGTTAACATTTCAGGCCTTATAGGAAGATTTAACTCTTGCATAATTCGTCTAATTAATAATTTAGATAACATTTCAGGCCTAATAGGCAGATTTAGCTCTTGCATAACTCATGTTTTAATGACATTATATTTTTTACCAGGTTTCCAGGGTATCTGGGCAAGTGGTTTAGCCATGTCGGCACAAATGGGTGTAAGAGACAGTAACGAGGCGTCGTGGACTCAGGTCGTTGATATTTTAGAATTTATGAGTGAAGCAACAGAAATTCCGATATTAGTTGATGCAGACACTGGGTACGGAAACTTTAACAATGCTCGTAGATTAGTCGGAAAATTACAGGAACGAGGTGTCGCAGGGGCATGTTTTGAAGATAAATTATTTCCTAAAACAAACAGTCTCCATGACGACCGACATCAACCATTAGCAGACATGGAAGAATTCGCTTTAAAAATAAAGGTAAATTTTGATGTTTACAATAAAATTCGTAAATTTCCTTTTTTAGTGTCGTTGCTTGGTTAGCACGGCGCTAACTTTATGGATTACTCTGTTGACTTTCCATGCGAAATTCATTGTTAAAAAACTAGTGAAGGGAGGTTGGGTGATCTAGTGGTTTAATATGATATTGAGTCAAGTGACGTGGTTTCGGAGTACAGTGGCCTGTCGACCATGTGGGTTTTCTCTGGGGCCTTCTTGTACCTCCCACAGCTTAAAGTCCCTTAACGCACAAGCGAATGACATAAAATTGAACAATATGTTAGTCCCTTAATGACTTTTTTAAATGTGGGGACAGTTTACTCCATTTCTCTCTCTTTCTCTCTAAAATACAGATGTAACATCATCCTTTGATGTTGTGAAAGAATTATGTCGTACCATTATTTTCTCATTCTTGATCAGGGGGGTTGGGGTGGCCTAGTGGTCTAGAGTGCTGCACTTTGACCTCTAGCTGGCCGGCCACCTCTGGTTTGCGGCTGTGGTTTCGAGCCCTGTAGTGAGCGTATGTGGCATGGAGATAGGGGCGCCTTCTCAATCTCTTGTGTTTCCTCCGGGCACTCCGGTTTCCTCCCACTGCTAAAGACCCCTATGCGCAAGCAAATTATTTAAATAAAATTAAACCATATGTTAGTCCCGAAATGACCTAGTTGTTGTGAGTGGACGTTAAACCCCATTTCTCTCTCTCCCTCCCTCTCGCTCTTGATCATTAAATCACACTTATTTACCACTTATAATGAACCTTGTTTTTTTAGGCTTGTAAAGATTCGTTACGTGATCCTAATTTTTGTATCGTAGCTCGTGTAGAAGCGTTTATAGCAGGTTGGGATTTAGAGGAAGCCTTAAAACGATCTGAAGCTTACAGTAATGCAGGTAAAATTCTTTTTTACCCTTTAGTACATGTCATGGCACCTTCTTAACCCTTTGGTTATGTACATGTCATAGAACCCTGTTTTTAACCCTTTGGTATAGTGAAGGCACCTTTACAGTAAAGTTTGTAATTCTTTTTAACCCTTTGGAACATGTCGTGGCACCTTCGCTTAACCCTTTCGCTTACATTTCACTGCACCTTTACTGTAATATTGGTAATTCTCTTTAAGACTTTGATACATGTCATATCACCTTTTTAACCCTTTGGTTATGACACAGTGATGTTGGTACATGTCATGAGACTGTTGGTACATGCTATGTCATCTTTACAGTAAGACAGGCAGATCTGCTGCTGAGGCTCCACAAAAATCAATTTCATTAAGATGAGGGGGGTTGGATGGCCGTCAGCAAGTGCGCGCTATATCATAAAGCTAGTCATTGAGTCAACTTGCATGGTCTCGAATCCCCAGTTGTACGTGACAATCTCTTGGGTTTTCTCAGTTCCTCCCACTGCTAAAGACCCTTATGCACATGCAAATTATTGAAATAAAATTAAACCATATGTAAGTCCCCGAAAGGACCTAGTTTGTGTTGAGTGGACCTTAAACCACATCTCTCTCGCTTTCTCTCTCTCTCTCTCTCCCCCTCTCTCTCTCTCTCTTTGTTAATTGAACATTAATTATGTGAATAATATCTTCAGGTGCTGATGCTATCTTAATGCACAGTAAAAAAAGTGATCCATCAGAAATAGAAGCATTCATGAAGGCTTGGAATCATAAAGTAAGTAGATTGTTTTGCATCTATCTGAGTGGTCTGATGAATGCCCTGCAAGTCTTGGTTCTGTCCCAGGGTTAGACATATTAAAAATGTGTTTGCGAGAACCATGAAGGGACCGGCACATAGGGGATGACCGATTTTCACCATTTTTCTTATGTATGATGGGTAACCCCTCGGATCCAAACCCCACTGCCTTAGTTTTAGATCAATCAAACCATTTTTAAAGTGTTGAAAAAAAAAACAATTTTAAGACCAAAAAAAGTCTCCAAAATCATCATTTTCAGGCCATTTTCAATCATGGGGTGCAACTAAACTACCGCGAGTAGATAAATGAAACTTTTAGAGTAGCAGACATGGTTAGTGAGTATAAACTCTTAAAGTTTGATGGACTTTCATCGAGAGGTTTTTGGTATAGGGACTTAGTGCTGCAAGGTACCAAAATAGCTCAATTTACATATGTCATTTTATTACATCTATATCTCGCCCACTGCGGATATAATAATTTTTGGGAATGCTGACTGAACAGTCAAAGATCTGTAGTATTAAGATCAAGAAAAAAAATTGGGTGGCCCTTAATTTGTTTAGTAGTAAATAATATCCATTTTTGTTCAAAAATAATGATTTTCACCAAAAATAACGGGAAAAAAACCATTGCACTTTAAACCAAATTAATGTGGGTTCCAGTTCCATTAAGCCATAATAGAAATAGTTATAAACATTAATATAAACACATTCTATACTTTCATCAAATAATTCACGTTTAATTTTTTAAACGTGAATTATTTGATGAAAGTATATAATGCGTTTATATTTATGTTTATTACCAATAAGTATTTCAAATTAAAAAATAACGCTATACTTTACTATCTATCTATCTATCCATCTGTCTGATAAGTATCTACTCATGAAAACTGAGCTCACACGTTTGAAAAGCTGCGGGGTATATGGGGTACCCTATGACCAAATCTGCAAAGTTTGGTCAAAATCGCCGACACCGCTTGTGCCGGTATTTTAAAATTTTGCATGGTTCTTTCGCGAACTCACTCTTAAGTACCTAATACAGTCGCGGACGTTCAAACTGATTCGTATTCTTTTACAACACATTCATTTCAAAGTACAGAGGGGGATCACGGTAGGCCGTAGCGCCGCTGCCCGGGCAAAATTTCCCTCATAGCACACTGTATGGCGTATGCCCGTCTTCAATTAGCTCAGGTTAAGTGCATAACAGTAGGACGTTAAACCCCATTTCATTCATTCATTCAAAGTACAGAGGGTCTGGGCCAGTTGTCCATATTTGAAGAAATGTGACTGGATAATCAACCACATACATAACCAAATTCCTGCCGTGATTGGATAAAACCAGACTTTTATTTTATAAAAATAACGTGTCGGTGAAATTTACTTAATTTTAATTTTATCAATATATTTTTTCATTTATTTTCAGACACCTGTCGTTATAGTACCAACTAAATATTACACAACCCCAACGCAGCAATTTAAAGACTGGGGTGTTTCCATGGTAATCTGGGCCAATCATAATATACGAACATCAGTGAAGGCCATGCAGGATGTCACGGCTCAGATATATAAAGAACAAAGTTTAATAGGAATAGAAAAAGAAAAAAAGGTCAGTGAAAATAGTTTATAATTGATAACAGAGAGAGCGAGAGAGAAATGGGGTTTAAAGTCCACTCTACACAAACTAGGTCATTTCGGTACTAACATATGGTTTAAATTTATTTCAAAATTCTCTTGCGCAAAGGGGTCTTTAACAGTGGGAGGATACTTGAGGACTCGTAGAAAACCCACGAGGTTGGAATAATTGATAATAGACGCAATGCTTTTACTTCTGATGTTGTATCATAAATTCTGACATTGAGTCAACTGGCATGGTTTTGATTCCCAACTTGTACATGACAAGGAATATAGTCGCCTGTCAAACCTCATGGGTTTTATCCGTTTTCCTTCAACTGTCAAAGACCCCTACGAATTTAATGAGGTAGTTAGGGTTGAGTGGACATTAAACTCCATCTCTCTCTCTCTCTCTTTCTCTGTGTCTCTCTCTTGTTGTATGTCTCTCTCTTGCTGCCTGTCTCTCTCTGTACTATGGTTTTTATTCTTTGCTTCATAAAGACAAAAGAACCGAACAACGCCAGAAATAAATCTTTCAGTAGCTTGTATTCCATATAAACCATGTGGTGTTACAATTTCATTACTTTTTTTTTATTTTAGTAAGATGTTAAACTTTTTGATTATAGTCCGAGCAAATCTCATCTCTTTTAATCTCATATCTCTCTCTCTCTCTCTCTCTCTCTCTCTCTCTCTCTCTCTCTCTCTTTCCCTCTGTGTTTGTGTCTCTCTCTTTTTGGTTATAGTAGGATGTTATTCTTATTTCATTTGTTTTTGTTATAGGTTGTACCTGTTAAAGAAATCTTCCGACTACAGAATGATCATGAATTAGTTGAAGCAGAAAATAAATATTTACCGAAATAATGTTACTTACACTAGGATTTTAAGGGCTAATCCCGATACTATTTTGAAAAATAAAACTGCTTAATTTTGTGTTCAAATCCCTTAAAATAAATCATCTACGTGAGGATCGAGAAACTAACTCAACATATATATGTCATACGTTTTCAAACAACTTAAACCAGTCAGTCTTCATCTTTAAACGGAGACCGGTGTCTCAAGCAGTAGTATACAGTGTATGGATAAAATCAGACTTTTATTTTATAAAAATAATGTGTAGACGAAATTTACCTTTTGTTATCAAGTACAGTATATGGGTCATTCATTGTATAGACCTCTAAAAAAAACGGAAATCGAATATCAGGTCATCCATTGCAAATCTTAAAAGGGTTAGTGACCGGATAAGAAGTTTTGACTTTAACATCCCAAACGACTCAATATTTTGAGCTGAAATTTTGAGACTGTGTTAATACTCCATTTCCCTATATTTTGGTGCTTAAATTTCATACGTACTTAGACTTTAATTTTTGAGGCTCTGTTCAAATCGGGATAGTCCCTTTTAAAAATTATATTAACTTCAAATTTAATTAATAACAAAAGGTAAATAGGTAGCTCTACTTAAACATGCATTATGCAAGAGCTAAATCTGTCTAGAGCAGGTCTAAAGTATTAATTAGATATTAATTAACTGATCCAGGCATTAATCAACTCATGATGGCATCAGATTTCTCCGATATTAAAAAGTTTAGAATGGTTCAGCAATACTTTGATTTAATCAAATATGGAGGACCAAGACTAAGCTTTAATCAACCAGTATGGTGGTTGAAATTATTGCACATGTCTGTTAAACCTTCAAAGGCCAATATATTCGCGAGCAATAGAGTAATTTGAATTAAATTTTCAAATTATTCATTTTACATCATCTACTTTCAAACTATTATAGCAAGAATGGCTAGTTCTTTATCTAAATCTTACATAATGTATCTTTAATTACTAAATCTAAAATGGAGGTATATCTATTAACTACTAACTTGGAATTAATTTTTTAAAGGAGGTTGATCTACTTAACTTAGAATTTAATAATTTCAAAAAGGGAGGTACGGTAGATCTACTATGGATGGTGGAAGATCTACTAACTTAGAATTTATTAATTTCAAAAAGGGAGGTACGGTAGATCTACTATGGATGGTGGAAGATCTACTAACTTAGAATTTATTAATTTCAAAAAGGGAGGTAAATCTACTAAACTTAGAATTTAATTAATTCTATAAAGTGAGGTAAATCTACTAACTTAGAATTTAATTAATTTCAAAAAGGGAGGTAAATCTACTAACTTAGAATTTAATTAATTCTATAAAGGAAGGTAGATCTACTAACGGTACATCTCTTTAATCTTTGAGGTATATAACTTGCCATTTGTAATATAGATAGACTTTACATCAGGGGCAGAGTTCAACTTCTTATTTATCATATTTTTTTTACCAAAGATAATTTTAATATGCAATAATTTTATTTTGTGCTCAATTTTAGCTTAATTGTCAATATTTTATTAATTCTTCTCTGTGTATAATCATTGTATATTTGCTTTATTTATATCCAACTGGGGGGAGGGGGTGTCAATTCCCCACTTGTACATGACAAGGAGTAGGGTCATCCGTTTTGTTTAAATGTTATGAATAGTGACGCAGATCATTGGTAGAGTCTGTATTTTTTCTGTCATCATCAAATTATGTTCAAAATGGCCGAGATAATTTATCCATCATGTTGTCATTTAACTTGTAGTGTGTTTACAAGTTTACATGTTACCTTTGACTGAAGACGTGGGGATCTCTTAAACATACATTACGCAAGAGGTAAATCGGTCTATTGTGGGTCTTTTTAGGCCTTAAATACTATATTAAATAGACATCAATTAACTGATCTACCCTCGATGTCATTTGATGTTCTAGATTCTAACTCTCAAGTTTTCAAAAAGAAAATGTAACTTGCTATCACCATAGATACGAATTGATGCATAATAAACAGTGTTTGTACAACCATTGCTATTTCTTTATTATGATTTATTAAATCAATAATTAATATAATGACATTAAATTAAGAATAATTCATATTTACTGTATTATAAAAAATAAAGTATTTATGCAAATATTTTGTTTTAAATTTTTCTTTTTTTAGCTTATTTTATTAAACCTACATTATGCAAGAGCTAAATCTGTCTATTGCAGGTTTTCCTTTTGGGCCTTAAATGCTATATAAACTATTAATTAGACATTTATTAACATCACAAGACCATGATATATGAGAATGGTTTGGCCATTTAATGATTTAATTTAAAAATGGAGAAGTGAGGCTAAGCTTCGAACAACCAGTATGGCAGTAAACAATCAATGCACATATCTTGCCAAACCTTCAAAAGCTAACATCTTCGCTCAAAATAAAGTAATTTGAATGAAATTTTCAATATATTCATTTTGCATTATCTATTTTTGAAATATTATAGCAAGAATTGCCAGTACTTCATCTAAATCTTACATAAAATGCTTCTTTTAGTTTACTAGTTTGTGAGAGCCAAGGTGACAGACTTCATGATACAGTGCGCTGGTGCTAACGCTAACCATTCTGCCATCGAACCCCCAAAGTATTCTCAAGTTAAGAATTTACTCAACTTTGAATCACTGTTTTATGAGAAATATCTTGATCCAGAAACACAAAACTTTGCCCATAGTTTCTTATTGATGTATTTAATACATTAAAACAACAAAAGTATTATTAAGGGTTATATCTGAGTTAAAAAAAGTTGAAGTATTTTGAAAATAAAATCTTAACTGAAGTTTGAGAAGGCTTTGTGAACTCGGGGCCAGGCTTTAAGATCTGCAGCGCATACAATAAATTTCTCAGCTGCCTAACATTTTAAATGCAATAATAAACTGAGAAAGTAAACCCCTCTTAATTGGAGCCAGTGGTATGGGGGAGAGACAAAGAGAAATGGAGTTTAATGTCCACTCGATGCAAGCTAGGTCATTTCGGGACTAACATATGGTTTAATTTTATTTCAATAATTTGTTTGCACGTTGAGGTTGCTAATAAGCAGGCCAGGAAACCGGAGAAAAACTACACGGTTGGGCAGGTGGCCCCACTCCTTGTCACGTATAACCAGGGGTTCTCAAGGATACTTTGTCAATGGTGTAGGACGAAAGGCCTGGCGAGGAAAGTCTAGTTATTCAGATGGGATGAAAAACTGAGGTACCGTGCATGTTGGTGTGCATGTAAAACAGAGAGAAATGGGAATTAACGTCCCCTCGACACAAACTGAGTCATTTCTGGGCTAGCATGGTTCAAATTTATTTCAATGTTCGCTTGCAGGTGAAGGGGTCTTGGGGGATCCAGAGCAAACCCACAAGGTTGGACACGCAACCCCACTCATTGTCATAGGTACTGGAACATACTGGCATGCATGTGAATGAATGAATGAAATGGGGTTTAACGTCCTACGCTTAAGCACCTAACCTGGGCCAATTGAAGACGGGCATACGCCAACAGTGTGCTATGAGGGAAGTTTTGCCCGGGCAGCGGCGCTGCTGCCTACTCTTATATCGAATTCCAACTGCCAAGGGATCTTTTACATGCACTCCAATTTGTACACGGGACCTCGGTTTTTCGTCCCATCCAAACGACTAGGCAGCTGTCCTTGTCAGGCCCTCCTTCTGCATCACTAACAAGGGGAAATCACGCCGGAAAATCGAGATGAACTTTCTCGGCCAATGCAGGGATCGAACACTCAACCTCCAGGCTAGCGAACCAGCGCCTTATCCACTTAGCCACCGTGATCCCGGCATGCATGTGAAGAAAGAGAGAGAGAGAAATGGGGTTTAACGTCCACTCGACACAAACTATGTCATTTCGGGACTAACATATAGTTTTTTAGTTTTTTTCAATAATTCACTTGCGCGTAGGGGTCTATAGCAGAGGGAGGAAATTGGAGGACCCAGACAAAAACCCACGAGGTTTGACAGGCAACCCTACTTGCCACGTACAACCGGGAAATTGAAACCATGCCAGTTGACTCAATGACAGGCTTTATGATACAGCACGCATGGCTTACCATTCAGCTATCCAATCCCCATGCATGTAAAGAAGCCTCACAGGTGCAGAAGAATTAAACCCCATTTCATTTTCTCTCCTTTCTCTTCTTCTAGTTGGATGGCTGAATGGAAAGAAAGAAAGAAATATTGTTTAATGGCACGTCAGCTCCAACCGGGCCATATTGCGCCAAGCATGAGGAAATTTACGAGACAAATTAAATATATATCACAGGGGTTTATTCATATATGTAAGTAAAAACAAATATCACAGAAAATAAAATTAAAAATAAGTATATTAAATTCTTTACATATATAAATATTTAAAAACACAAAATGATCAATATATACAATTAAAATTTCAAATAAAAGTTTGTCTCTTTTAAAAATGATAATAATTTATCATGAAGCTCCGGTTGAGCAAATAGCTGACGTGCTGACTGGCAACGGTAGTACTTAGATCTAATATTCTTGAGATGATTGCACTCAACCAAAATGTGCTTCACTGTCAAAGGAACATGACAGTGTTCACATTCCGGTTGAGGCTCTCGCTTTAAAATGAAAATATGTGTTAAAAAAGTATGACCTATGCGAGAGCGACACAAGACAATTTCATCTCTCCTGCTCGTACGGTAGGAGCTTGGCCAATCTCCTAAGAGAGGCTTGATGTGACGAAGCTTATTTGTGTCTGCAAGATCCCAAGACCGTTGCCAGCGGTCATAAATAAAATGATTAATTAAATATTTAAAATCCTTATAAGGAATTAAAAAATGTGATTGGGGAAGATCTAAAGCAGCTTTGGCAGCAAAATCTGCTAGATCATTCCCCTTTATATCAACGTGACTGGGAAGCCAGCAGAAGACGACGTCTTTACTGCTGAGCTCATACGATAGTAGCAGACGATAAACATCTGCTACTAATGGGTGTCCAAGCTGTTTATTGTTAATTGCTTGAAGCGAGGACAAAGAATCAGTAAAAATGATATGCTTTAAAGCTGAAGAGGACTGAATGAACTCCAAGGCCTGAAGAATGGCCTGGAGTTCAGCTGTAAATATGGAAGCAGCAGGTGGGAGACACACAGAAATGGTCTCGGATGGCGTCACTGTAGCCGAAGCTACCCGATCACCATCCTTAGAACCATCTGTGTATATTGGAGCATAATCACCATATTTAGACCTTACTTCCCCGAAGAGAGTTTGAAACACTGTGGAACTAGTATCTTTCTTCCTGTTTTTTGTAAGATCTAGATCGATCTTTGGGGGAGATATAGCCCATGGCGGCGTCTCAAAGAAAGGGGTATTCGCAATACTGTCAAGGCTGATACCAGCCTCTGACAAAAGAGGTTGAATGCGAATACCGAATGATGGAATAACATTAGTTTTCACTAAGTATAGATGTTCATGATAGGGTCTAAATATGGTGTTAAATGAAATATGATTTGGAAGTGATGCTATTTTCATAGCATACTGCAGGGCCAGTTTATCACGTCTGTTGTGCAATGAGGGCTCGTGCGCCTCGACGTATAAACTGTCCACTGGAGATGTACGAAATGCTCCTAAACTGATTCTAAGTCCTTGGTTGTGTATGGTGTCGAGCTCTTTGAGATAAGACTCGCGGGCAGACCCATACACAATACACCCATAATCGAGTTTTGATCGTATCAATGCTCGATATAATCGGAGCAAGACCTTACGGTCTGCTCCCCAGTCAGTATTTGATAAGACTCTCAATATGTTGAGGGCTTTCAGACATTTCTTTTTTAGGTTTTTAATATGGGGGATAAATGATAATTTCTTATCAAATATCAGCCCCAGAAATTTGGTTTCATCCACAACTGGAAGGCGGTTGCCATCCAAGAAAAGTTCTGGATCAGGATGCAAACCTCTTTTCTGACAGAAATGCATGCAGACAGTCTTGGACTTCGAAAAACGAAATCCATTTTCGGTTGCCCATTGTTGAAGTGAATTCAAACAAAGCTGCAACTTACGTTCGATTATCCGCATGTCTGTAGAACCATAGCACATCTGAAAGTCATCAACATAGAGAGCCCCATTTGTACCTGGTTTAAGGCACGCTGGGATCGTGTTAATTTTTATAGCAAAAAGAGTTGGAGATAAAATACTTCCCTGGGGAACACCCATTTCCTGAGGAAATGGGTCAGAGAAGATTGATCCCAGTCGTACCTTAAATGACCTATCTTCCAGGAAATTTTTAATAAAGATAGGTAAGCGACCTCGTAGGCCGAGGTTATGGAGGTCGCGCATGATACCATGTTTCCATGTAGTATCATATGCTTTCTCCAGATCAAAAAATATTGCAACTAAATGTTGCTTCTGGATGAAAGCGTCCCTGACGAACGTTTCAAATCGAACGAGATGATCAAGAGTGCTCCTTTGGGACCGAAATCCACATTGGAGGTCAGTAATGAGGTTGTTGGACTCAAGGTACCAAACAAGCCTTCGATTGATCAATCTCTCCATGGTTTTGCAAATACAGCTAGTTAAAGCGATCGGACGATAGTTGGTAGGATTCGTATGATCTTTGCCGGGTTTAGGGATAGGGATTATAGTGGCTTCGTGCCACGAAGGGGGAAATTTCCCATCAACCCAAATCCGGTTGAAAAGATCCAATAAAATTAAGAGAGTGGAAAAAGGTAAATGTTTTAGAATTTGGTAGTGTATTTCATCTGGACCAGTTGCAGTATCTCGAGCTCGCTTTAGCGAATCCCGAAGTTCTGCAATGGAAAATGAGTCATTATAGCATTCATCATTGCGGGACTTAAAATTAAGTCGCCTTTTCTCCTGTTGTTGTTTAATGCCCCGAAAGGCATCAGAGGAGAAATTGGATGATGAATTGAATGAAAATGTACTGGCCAGAGAATTAGCAATATCAGGAAATGTTGTTAAGGTGGTATTATCAACATTGAGATGGTTAACTGATAATGCACTACTTTTACCTTTAATCCTACGAATCCTATCCCATACCGATTTGGAAGTGGTACGGGAATTGATCCTAGAGACATAACCTTGCCATGAAGCCTTCTTTGCTTGGCGTATGGTTCTACGGGCCTTCGCCCGGACCATCTGGTATGCCGCAATATTCTCCATGGAAGGATATTTCTTTAGTCGTCTTAGGATACGATCACGCTCTTTCAGAGCGGATTTGCAATCGTCATTATACCATGGTTTATTGAAACGTTTTGGTTCTGTCGTGGTTTTTGGAATCGCCTGCTCAGCTACATCTTGAAGAATTGACGTGAATAAGGCCATGGGCTCATCTGCATCTTCTAACTCTTTTGCATCAAAAGAGAAGAGACACAAAGATTCAAACAGAGCCCAATCAGCCTTATGCAACTTCCACCTCTGAGGTCTTTCGACCGGAGAGGGACCATTGTTGTCAATCAAGATAGGAAAGTGGTCACTACCACATAGATCTTCATTTACTCTCCATGTAAAATCCTGAAACAGGACCGGAGAGCAAATGGTGAGATCGAGAGAAGAAAAGGAAGCTGTGGCAGGATGTAGATAAGTAGGCGAGTCATCATTTAATAAACACAAATTATTAATGTTAATGAAGTCCGCTATTTGTTTACCTCTGTTGTTATCATCTGGACTACCCCAGAGTGAATGATGACCATTAAAATCTCCCGTAAGAATAAACGGGAGGGGAAGTTGGGCAACAAGGTCATCAAGATCTCTGGGATTAAGATGTAAACTTGGTGGAAGATATACAGAGCAAAGTGTTATAGGAATATGCAAAGTCACCTGGACTGCAACTGCCTGTAACGGCGAGTTGAGAGTGACTTTACTCTGAGGAATGTCTCCATTAAGAAAAATAGAAACACCTCCATGAGCTCTACCATCACCAACTGCGTGATGATGGTAACCAACAAATTGTCTAAAAGACAATGAGTCAGAATTCCTTAAAAAAGTTTCCTGTAAACAAATAGCTAATGGATTATACTTTTGAATTAAAAGTTGAACTTCATTAAAATTTGGTTTTAAACCACGACAATTCCATTGAATAATGGAATTATACATTGTCAGGGATAATTTATTTGTGGCCGTATACCGCCGACGGGGTCATTACGGACCCCCTCTACGATACCGTCCATTGGATCAGCATCCCCATATCTATTGTGGAGAGAGATAGCATCATTGCTACCTTTTCTCTCCCTCCCTCTCAATTTCGCCAATCTGTTCTTTTCTTTTTTTGTAGCGTTGTCTTTCTCCTTTGATGAAGGTGAGGGGCTAGACTTCCGTCTGTCCCTTCCCCCATCAGATGGCAAAGAATTTGTTCTATGCCCGTTTTTCCCTTTGGGAATAACAGGCTTCTCCTTTGGAGAAGAAGTCCCAGATTTGGGAGTAACTTGCTTCTCCTTTGGAGAAGAAGTCCCAGGTATGGGAGCAACTGGCTTCTCCTTTGGAGAAGAAGTCCCAGGTATGGGAGCCACTGGCTTCTCCTTTGAAGAAGAAGACGCAGAAGATGATGAGAGGGGAGATATATTATTTATTTCATTTATAATATTCGAGCTCTCAGATGTCTGAGAAGAGCTCGTAATCCCATTATTTATTTGCTGATCCATTAATAATGTTGGATGTTCCTGTTTATCAGGCCAGTTATATTCTGTTTGAACGGATATGGTTCTGGATACTTTTACAACACTAGCAAACGACTTGCCGCCTTGCGGGGTCGAAAACAGTGATGTAAGCTCCACTTGTTTCTTAGCATCGAAATAAGAAATTTTCCGTTCAGATATAACCTGTTGTATCCGTTTCTCCTTTTGCCAAACTGGGCACTCACGAGAGTATGCAAAGTGCTTTCCTTTACAATTTACACAGGAAAAGTCTGTAGTACAGGTAGCGCTATCATGCCCACTAAGGCCACAACGAGCGCAGGTAGATTTACCCTTACAGACATTTTTACTGTGTCCAAACTTTTGGCAATTAAAACATCTAAGTGGATTGGAGACATACGGATCAACAGGTATATTTAGATAGCCTGCTTTGATACATTTTGGCAGTTCGGGACGATCGAAAGTGAGAATATATGTACTAGTTGGGATAACCACATCGTTGCGTCTGACACTGATTCTTTTAACATGCATAACGCCTTGTGACGATAGGTTATCAACCATTTCCTCCTCACTGCTGCCTTCAAGGTCCCGACAGCGAATAACACCTCTTGAAGAGTTTAAAGATTTATGTGGTGTCACCTTAATAGAAATGTTAGCCAAGGATTCAGATTTTAAAAGTAAATCTGAATGTTTCTCCTTGGCACATTCTACCAAGAGTGTTCCATTCCTTAATTTTTTAACCGATTTCGGTTCACCGGCGAGGCCGGTAATACCTTTAGAAATGGCAAATGGAGAAATCTTTGATAAATCAACTTCTGAGGTGCTCTGTATCAACAGGAACCTCGGCCATGTTTTTAAATTTTTAGATGAGCTACACGGAGCAGCGTCATCATCTAAAGATCTTTGTCTTTTTAAATTTTGTGGATTTGGGGATTTGGAATCCATGAAATGGGATTTTATGATTCACTCCTCTTCGTCCCCCAGGTTACTTCCCTGCCTACCAAGGGGAGGGCTAGCGCGGTAATCCAGCGCATGGCCTCAGGGATAGAAGAGGAGTATACTCAGACTAGAAATACAGTAATATAAATCCAACCTGATTGACCCAAGCCGTCGCTCTGAGAAGGTGTTAGGACACAAAGGTAGTTCCGCTGAGTATAAAAAACCAAGCAAGGAAAGGATAATTATCACCTCCTCAAGAGCAAGACGACCAAAGCCGATTGATCAGAGTGGGCCACTCTGACCTCCCGTCCAGGTGAACCATGGGCCAAAGTAATGTGTTGCAGGAAAAGAGCTCGCAAGCCAAATCCCCACTCAATCACCAGGATTCCACTCTCCACCGACACGGGTCGCAACGCACGGCAAACACGTCGCCCCATTACAGGGATCCTTTTAGTCGCCTCTTACGACACGCAGGATATACGAAGGGTATATTCTTATCACCCCCTACACCCCAGGGGGGGGATGGCTGAATGGCTGGATGGTTAGTGTGAGCTGTATCATAAAGCCTGTCATTGAGTCAACTGCCTTGGTTAAGAATGCCTGGTTGTCATGGCAAAGAGTAGGGTTCCACTGCTAAAGACCACTACGCGCAAGCAAATTATTGAAATAAAATTAAACCATATTTTAGTCCCGAAATGACCTAATTTGTGTCCAGTGGACATTAAACCCTATTTCTCTCTCTCTCTTCTTCTAGTATAAACACAAAAAAATATTTTAATTTTAACCATTTATTTATTTGTCATGATTGTACAAGTATGTATGAAATGTTTGTTGAAGCTCAATTTTGAACAATTTTTTTAAATATTTACAAATACATTTTATCATAATATACCGGTTATATATTTACAATTTAAAATCTGATAATTTTTTTACAATATGATTTAAAAAACAATATGATTATTTGTATCCAATTTACTATTCTGTGCCCGTATTCTTAAAAGAATCCTGGGGCTTGTTTCACAAAATTTTATTTAAGCTAAGACAAAATCCACTATTAGTAATTTGATTGGATAATATTAGACTGATATTAGTGCTAAGCCAATCAAAATTTGGATTTTATCTTTAGTTATTATTTCGAGAAACATGATCCAGGAAGATCTCATACCAAAATCTGTAAATCGATGCACAAATTATCGAAGAACAGCTTGCCAAGTTTAATTTTACTAGAATTGGCGAAGCATTCAGCTTTTTTGAAGAGCTATTTAAATAATCATGATGATTTTTGATAAATTTGTACAAAATAATAAAAAAACAAAACAATTTGATGATGGATTCGGACCAATATATACAATTATAAAAACTGAACCAATATTTACAAACATGTAGATGATAAAAGATGATCCCAGATAATCTAGACTAGGAAATCAATAGGACAAGATTATCCAGTGATAAAAATACAAATCTTAACAAATATGATTTAATTACTGATACGTACATGTATTTAACAAATTGTAATACAATGAGATGAAAATGAAAGTTTATAAAATTTATAAAATTCACTACATTATATTGTTCATTAAAGTTACATTATTCAAGATATAGATAAGAACTAGCCATTCTTGCTATACTAGTTCGAAAGTAGATGATGTAAAATGAATAATTTGAAAATTTCATTCAAATTACTCTATTGCAAGCGAAGATATAGGCATTTAAAGATTTGACCGATCGGAGCAATCTGATGCCATCCAAAGTTGATTAAGGCCTGGATCAGTTTATTAATGTCTAATTAATACTTTAGAAAACATTTCATGCCCAAATAAAGACCTGCACTAGGCAGATTTAGCTCTTGAATAATGCATGTTTAATGACATTGACAATTAACAAATAATAATACAATGAGATAAAAATGAAAGTAGGATAAAAGTTTATAAAATTTAATATTGTGCATGTAAATATTTTGTTGCTCTATTTCGGACAATTCAAAAATTGTAACACATGAAAATGAAAGTAGAATAAAATTTATAAAATTTACAAATAGATGCATCGATGACGTATTAACAAAATAAAAATAATTCAGGATGAAACTACCAGGATATACATATATAAGTACATACACTAACAGATTGTTAAACCCCATTTCATTTCCAATCTCCCGTCTTCAATTAGCCCAGGTTAGGTGCAGAAGAGTAGGAAGTTAAACCCCATTTCATTCATTAATTTCCAATCAGAGCAGAACAGTAGGATGTTAAACCCCATTACATTTCATTTCTAATTGGAGCAGAAGAGTAGGACATTAAACCCCATTTTAAATTTCTAATCCAAACAGAATAATGGGATGTTAAACCCCATTTCATTTCATTTCACAGTGAAACACTTTAAGATAATAAATCCATTGTGACCACTAATATATTTTTCTGCCATTAAACACGAGCATTAATATTGTGAGAGAATATTCATTAACAAAACAATGTATTCAATAAAGATATAAAATTATTCATGAAAAAAATATGGACCCATCATATACATGTATGAAAACATTTATTGGTCCCCCAAACTTTACGAAACACATACTATCCTACATCATTCAAGCCTGAAAATAAGGCACCTGTCACTGACAATGTCAGGCACAGATTCAGGCTTTGTTAGGCACAAAACCTCTGGTGTCTGTCATTTTGTCACATACTATAGATGCTTTATCCTACAAAATGAAGCCTGGAAATAAGGCACCTGTCATTTTGTCCTGCACTGTTTTGTCTTTTTAAATGATATATTTATACATGTCCAGCACTAAGTTAAAAATGTCAGGTAATATTTCATCAGTGCCTAACATTTTGCAGGTATTGTACATCTAAAACAGATATTTCCAGGCAAGTACAACATAATACTAGGTTCTCAGTTCCTACTATCAAGACTGTAATAGTAGTTTGGATCGTGGAGTAATCGAGATGATCCAATTAGGTCATAGTAATCGTTTTGGACTCAATAATAGGGGCAATCTTATCGTAGATCGTGGACTTTAGGGGCAATCGTATCGTAACCCATCGTACGACAGTCAAAATCTAGCATAAACCAGCTACTCTGGAGCTTCTTCTCCTTTATTCTCCAATGCACACCCTGGTAAATACGAAAGTAAAACCAAACTTCTCTTCATTATAAATGTTGTCATAGTAACGTGTATTACAAGTATAGCTCCTGATAATAAATAATCTATATATTTTATAAAAAGTTTCCAAAAGACGTCAGAAGAATATAAATACTGTCCTTGGTCACGATTACACCAACTTAATTATAAAACCTATATATGTATATATATATATCAAAAAGATTAAACTGTTTCCATGGCAACTGCTGCCCACTATTAAACCTCGAAACAGCAGCAGAAATGAGTAATTACACCAAATTAGAAAACACACATGTATAATATCATAAAGTTTCAATTATTTCCATTGCATTTAATAACTGAAGAGGAAAAATGTAGTCAATAACAACCAGTGACCTTTACTATTCTGCTTACACTGTTTAACGAATGAACAGTGATAGGACTGGAAGATTTCGTGTCACTCGCTTACAATTCTGTCCCTTTAAAATGGTCACAACTAGCCATCTAGTATAATATCCATTGTAGACTTTCACCAGATGAATTCCAATCTCTTTGAATCCATCATAATTTAACATGATTACAGTAATTCCAACCATGCGACACATTAAAACCAGTGTAATTCACCTCCGTGGTGTCCAGAAGAAGTTTCATGAAACCAGACACTGACTTGTAGATTCTTGTATGGTGCCAAGGTGTGACAACGGTGAGAAATGAAGACTTTTTAAATATCTAAAAATATGATTGGATGCCCCCTATAAAATGGATGTCAGGGGCCGTCACCGTCTCTGCCTCCTCTTCCTCCATCGCACTGATGGTCCTTTATGTGGTGTCATGTGATCTAGACATACAGTGCAACAAGCGTGATATCATGTGATGTAGACAGCAGATGATGTAACACATCTAATGTCATGTGATGTAACACACATGATGTAGACAGCAGATGACGTAACACATGTGATATCATGTGATGTAGACAGCAGATGATGTAACACATCTGATGTCATGTGATGTAACACACATGATGTAGACAGCAGATGACGTAACACATGTGATATCATGTGATGTAGACAGCAGATGATGTAACACATCTGATGTCATGTGATGTAACACACATGATGTAGACAGCAGATGACGTAACACATGTGATATCATGTGATGTAGACAGCAGATGATGTAACACATCTGATGTCATGTGATGTAACACACATGATGTAGACAGCAGATGACGTAACACACGTGTTATCATGTGATGTAGACAACGATGTTACACGTGTGATGTCAATTGATGTAGACAGCAGATGACGTAACACATCTGATGTCATGTGATGTAACACACATGATGTAGACAGCAGATGACGTAACACATGTGATATCATGTGATGTAGACAGACGGTCTAACAAGCGTGAAATGTTGACGTAATGAGAACACAGATGATTATATTCAAGGTAAAATATATCACAGTCAAAATATGATGCATCCCATTTTATATACTCCTCAATCATTGGTTGACGTCTCAACGATTTGTTTGTTTTGTTCTGAGATCGAATCCAGACTAGATCGTTTGATTTTCGGTGGGACGGGTGTAGTAGCAACATTATTTTTCTCCTTCTTTTCCTTGTTTCTTTCATTAGTGAGCTGTTCGTACATATAATCCCGCGATTTCTGATTAAACACAACAGGATCTCCTAAAAGTTCACTGGGAAGTGGTGCCTTATGTTCCTCGTGAAGATAAAGAGCTTCACATAAAATATTTATTCTTCCAAAATTAGGTCTGAAATATAAAATGAAAAGAAAAATAAATGCTATTTATATTTTTTTTTTATTTTTGAAAAAGCATAACTATGGCGGTATTTTTCCATTCTTTCTGTAATGTATAAAGGGGGGGGGGGGGGGTTAACCTCCCATTTTTTCTGATCGAATCAGGAGAATGAGAGAGAGAGAGAGAAATGAGGTTTAAAATCCACTTGAAACAAGCTAGGTCATTTCGAAACTAATATATGGTTCAATTCTTTAGATATGGTAGGAAACCCGAAAGTTTGACAGTCTTGAACAAGAGGGGAATCAAAACCATGTCACTTGACTCAATGACAGACGCTAACCCATTTGGCCACCCTACCCCCATCTGGGCTAATGGAGACGTGATTACACCATTTAGTGTGCTATGAGAAAACTTTGCCTAGACAGAAAATGAATTCCAGCTGTCAAGGGTTCTTTTACGTGCAAGCCAAGGTGAACACAGGATCTCAGTTTTCATCCCATCCAAATGACTAGACAAGGGGAAATCGCTGGAAATCATTGTTCTGATATATCACTGGAAAATCACACAGTCAGAAAAATAAAACAAATTGATAAACTCCAGCATTCGTACTTATATGTACGCTTATTCACAGAAATGTTGTTGAGACGTTAAGACTCCATTTCTATTCAATAAATTGTTCCTACCTTTTTTCTGGAGCAAGCTGACAACACAAAGCAGCCAACATAAATACTGGGTCTGGACAATTCTGACTAAACTGCTTACGGAATGCTTCCATGTTGAGACCAAAATCAAGGGATCGTGGCAAATAGTCTGGATCAGCGAAGATTCTTCCTATTACCTACAAATACCACAAGTTAAATTAATAAATAACATTTACACGACTTGTGGTTAAAAGGTAAACTTGACAAATAATTTCAAGATTTTACAAAATTAACAATAATACATCGAGAATCACATATTTATAGTAAAATTAGCGAATTAGGGGTAGAGAAAAAAAGAAAAATAGCGGGAAAAAATGCAGAGATGATGATTATTATGATGACAACCCCAGAATAAAATACCAAGAAATGAATGCTTACATCTGCAATATCACTTCGGTGGAAGCGGCCGTAAAATAAAGCTAATACTAACATCAAATGTCATTTACGTCATAGGATTAGTTGTCAACGATAAGAATCAGTGAGTTAACTATTAGCTTTGGAATTAGTTAACAAGATATAAGAGACAAATACTACTTACTTGCAAGAAAAAAATAGATAATAGAAACTTACCTTAAAGAAATATGTAATATCGATTTTATTTTTTAAAAACATTCCCTACTTACCTGAGAAATGGAACATTTGACCCAGGGTAGATTTAGTTATTATGAGCCTCTTACTTTCTTAAAATCAATTGTTAACTAACTTTTCTTTCTACTTACCATTGTATATCACTTTACACAATAAATCCATTATATTAAATGATTTTAGTTCAAAGATGATGTTTTAACAAAGTTAAAGGCACACAGACCAAAACTAACATCTTAATTGGAAACTATTCTCATATTCTACCTCAACACAATTTGCGCATTTTGTTTGACTGATGACAAAATGGGGTTTAACCTCCACTCAACACAGGTCACTTTGGGACTAAAAAATGTTTCAATTTAATTTCAATAATTTGATAGCGTGAAGGGATCTTTAGCAGTGGGAGGAAATCTGAGGACCTGGAGAAAACCAACAAGTTTGTACAGTCGACCCTACTCCTTGTCACGTACAATCAGGGAATCTAAACAATGCCACTTGACCAAATAATAGACCTTATGATACAATGCGCACATGCTAATTATTCTGTCATCCAACCTCCCTCTACACCAGCAACCATGAAAACAATACACCCTATTATTTTATTAATTATTACATGCGGTTTAACAATCCAATAACTCTGACTGGTTTGTTTCAACTAAAAAAACAACAAGACATGAAATATTAGCCAACACATCAAACAAGTATAACAAGCTTCCATAGATTATATTCAATGTTCTCTCTAATTGTTAGTCAATCTGATTAAAATACAAATACTATTTCATTTAGTCTTTTTATAGTTCAAAATTTCGTTTTATTGTCTTAACTATACTAGCATCTGAAAGAGTTGTTATCATTGACGTGTTATGGATGATGTGAGGGATTAACCAATGAAATGGTCTGTTACAGCGAGCTTTTGGCTTGTGGGTAATCCACTAGAAACATCAATGCTGATTGGTTAAACAAATGTCTAACATCATAGGGTCAAAAGCCGTTTATACGGCCCCTGATGTGACCTCCCAAAAAAAAATGGGTCGGATCTTAATGCAGTGTACGGCGTACGCCATCGAAAGTATAAAAAACAAACAAAATATAAATCTGTATTTCAATTTGTATTTCAAAAAGTTATTTCCCAAAATTTTGCCAAATTTAATATCTTATTGCCAATGGTGGAAATGGCGATCGTCATCGTGAGCGCTGGGTACGCTTTAACATTTTGAACGCCAGTCAAATTATGACATATTTCAGAATATCCTAAAATTTGTACAAATGAAATGAAATGTGGTTTAACAAACTGCTTTTCAGCACCAACTTAGATGCACAGCTTAGAGAGAACAATGATTATATTTATCATAAAATATTATAGAATAAAGCCAGATAAAATGAATAATGGAAAGAAGGAAATAAATAAAGGAATCATGCTCAAGATAAAAACGAAGTATTAGTATTGTAATTATTTTCATATATCTCAATTTAAAGCAAATATTGTTTAAGTCACTTTTTACACATTTTCCAAAAGAAACAAAACACTGTATCGAAATTTTATTTGATTTTTTCAATTGCAATTTTTTTTGATTATTTACATGATTTAGGATGTCCTTGTGTAATATTTGTCACCAGAAAGTCATTGAGGTTTTAATTATCAGTAGTTAGGACAGATAACCACGCCTTCCGTATTTTTATAAAATGACCTTGAGAAATTTTGCTTTAGCTTGTTGATATGCATAAGGATATGAACAAAAACTATGATTATGATTAAATGAGTTTTTGTTATAAAAGATGAAATCATAGAAAAGAAGAGAAAGTTATGCTACATATTATGTAACTTATTTTATGATATGTAATTTAAGTCATGCATGATTTGAAATAAATAAACAAAGCCCCCAAAAAATTTTGTTTTCATGCACAATTTGAAATAACAAACAAAACAAAATGAATTTGAAATTACAATAATTCTTACCTCACAGACAATAATACCATACGAGAAAATATCAACGCGTTCATCGTAAACCTTGCCATTCATCATCTCCGGTGCCATCCAATATGGACTCCCGACAACTGTGTAACGCTTCTTCTTTATCTTACGTTTATTTTTCGTCGATGACCTTGGAGTTCGTTCAATTTCAGAAAAAGGCATGTCTTTATTTTTCGGCATGATTTTAGCGAGACCAAAATCAGCGACAACCACAGTCTTATCCTAAAATAATCAAAGATGCATTATGTAAGATTTGGATAAAGGGCTGGGAATCCTTGCTATAACAGGTTAACAAGGGGTTGCCATGCAAGATACCCCCTCATTTAGTAAAAGATGGATAGAGAACAAGCTAACAAAAAATGCAACTTTTGGCACAAACAATCAGGGGCCATAATCCAGGTAATGATGGTCCGATATGCACAAATATGGAAAGAAACCAATATTTTAAGTTTCATCAAGATCGGATAATTATTGTGACCTCTAAAGGGATCTTGACATAAACGAGTAGGCCATTGTGCTGCTGGCCGGGCAGAATCCAGGCAGAATTTTCCCTCATAGCACACTGTATGGCATATGTCCCTCTTCATTACCCCTCTTCATTAGCCAACAGTAGGATGATAAACCCCATTTTATTTCATTTAATATTGATTCTGTGTGTTAAGATATATTATGAATAGACTCACCAGTTTAACTAGACAGTTATGTGATGTGAGATCTCGATGTATTATATCCATTGAATGTAAATAACTCTGTAAAATATATAATAATAATACATCATAAATAGTATAACTGAATTATCTCCCTTTAGTGAGAAGATTCAGCTGCTTGTTTTGTTTTAGATTTGTTGTCGTAAAGCTGGTGTTTGTTCGTCATGATTGAATTTTGGACTGAATTTTTGCTGCAGTAGGACACCATAGCTCATACTACATGAACACAGTATAATTCAGGGCCGGCGGAGGGGGGGCTTCCATCCTAGGTCCTTAAAGGCGAGGGTCCAGGAGCCGCAATAGCCTGGAGAAAATATTGAGGGTGGGTTTCCGCCAGGCCTGTTCTTATACTTGGCTTTTTCATCTCAATGTCTTTCAAAGTCTTCCATGTTTTTCACTCAAAGCATCACAGGTAAAGGTAAAGAATCACAGCTCCTTCGAAACAAGGTAAAGTGTCATGGCTCCCACGATGGCTACAACAGCAGGAGCTAAGAGATCTTTCCACATCTAAATTGAGTAACTTTCTCTGTATCCTATGCATGGATTTGCTTAACAAGAAAAATAACAAGTTGTACAACCAACTTACCATACCACTGGAAATATCTTTAACAAATTTCACTTTTTGAAGGACACTAATATCGATAGTATCATCTAATAAATGTTCCGTTAAAGTTCCTCCGGGGATGTATTCTGTGACTAAATTTAATTTCTTTTCTTTATATAAAACACCCATAAACTTCAATACACATGGATGGTCTAAATTTCTCAACATATGAACCTACAAACAAATAAAAATATATCAATAAGATCACAATTAAATAGAGAGAAAAAGGGTTGAACATCCACTCAACACAAACTAGGTCATTTCGGGACTACATCACAATTAAAATATCACATTTAAGAAAATATCTTCATTTTTACCAATGATGTGTAAATGAATTAGTGTATGCGAGAAAAATGCATGATGTAGCAAGCATAACAACAAGGTTACAAAGAGAGAGACAAAGGGTTTAATGTCAACTGAACATAGGGTCAATTATATTTCCATAACTCGCTGGTGCATGGGAATCTTTAGCAGTGGGAGGAAGCTGAAAGAACCAGAGAAAATCCACGAGGTTGGACAGGCAACTCTATTCCTTGTCAACAGGATTATATAAATTTTGTCTTAGATTATTCATCGAATATTATTTATTGTGAATTGTTCTTTATTGTGAATTGTTATTTATTGTGAATTGTTATTTATTGTGAATTGTTATTTATTGTGAATTGTTATTTATTGTAAATTTTTATTTATTGTAAATTGTTATTTATTGTGAATTGTTATTTATTGTAAATTATTATTTATTGTAAATTATTATTTATTGTATAACATTTTTTTAAATATAATATAATATTATTTCTTGTCTAATATATATAGTATTTTCTATAACTCACTTCTTGTAAAAAACTTTTTTGAGCCTCTTCATTAAATTTGAAGAGTTCTTTTAGCACCATAACTTCATTAGTTACTCGATGAGTCACCTGAACATACAAAAATATAAAGTTTAAAACCTCACAAAACATTAATATCCTTTAGGTAGAAACCAATTAAAATGGCTAGCTTATGTCAGTTGGGTTAGGGGAGAGAGAGAGAGAGAGAGATGGGGTTTAACGTCCACTCAACAAAATCTAGGTCATTTTTGAACTAACACCTGGTTTAATTTTTATTTCACCATTTTGCTTGCACTTAGGGGTCTTCTTTAGCAGTGGGAGGAAACCAGAGGACCCAGAGAAAACCAATGAGGTTGGACAGGCGACCCTATTCTTGTCACGTACAACCAGATATTCGAAACCACACCAGTTGACTCAATGAGAGGCTTTATGATATAGCACGCATATGCTAACCATTCGACCATCCACAAGTTCCCCCCCACCCAGTTGGGTTAGGATTGTAACTACACTCTCGTCACCAGCAGGATGACTGAACAGTATTGACAATGAAAGCCACTGATTTCAAACTATGCCAGTTGTCCCATGTTACACTAATATGTGAACCACTTCCCACACCCTGTTGGTGAGAGAGGGAGAGAGGAATGGGGTTTATCGTCCACTTGACACAAACCAGGTCATTTAGGTACTAACATAATCTTCAATTTTATCTCAATAATTCGCTTGCACATAGGGGAGGAAAACAGAAGGCCCAGAGACAACCCGAGAGGTCGGACAGGTGACCCTACTCCTTGTCACATGCAACTGAGGAATCGAAACCCAGCCACTTGACTCTATGGCAGAACTTATAATACAACATGCACATGCTAACTAATCGACCATCAAAAAACCAAAAAATCCCAACAAAACTTACCTTAATGGCCTGCCCGAAGAAACCCTGCCCTAACACCTCTCCTAGGATTAGATCTATAACCCTAAATACACGATGTGACCCGGACTGTGTTCGTAGAGAATGAGATCTATTTAATTCAATACTCAATGATCTGTTAGGTGGAAGAGGCGAAGGTGATTTACTCCTTCTCCGTGATGGACTGAAACTAAAAATATTATAAAATATTATAAACATCTTCTCCATGATGGACTGAAACTAAAAATATTATAAAATATTATAAACGTCTTCTCTGTGATGGACTAAACATATAGATATTATATTTATAATAATAATATAATAATAATAATCCTCTATTTATATAGCGTGATAATACTAAAACTAAAGTTTCTATTGTGCCTTTAAAACATGGCTTAATAATTCTTGCATCTATATAGTGTAACATTTTAAACTAAAGTCATCTGCTCCGTCCTGACACTGAAAACATTTCTTGATAGAGCATGTCTTGAAGATTTATTATGTAACAGCTAAATCTGAACATTGGCTTCAAATGTCATATAAATTATTATTTAGCCATTTATTTACCGTACATGGCAAGCCGATAATCAACACTCTAGAACATCAGATGGTCAAGATGTAAAATGGATTAAAACATCCACGCCAATTTAATAATTTAACACTTAAATGGATGATTGAGACTGTTTATTAATGTTGCAATGGTACTAGACAATCTAGGCTATTTAGGGCAAATCTTGTCAAAATTTCAAACATTCATAATTTTGCTCAGTATAGTATGAATGAATGAAATGGGGTTTAACGTCCTATGCTTCTGCACTGAATAGAGTTAATTCACTGAAATTTTCAATATTTTGATTTCTTATTTTTTCTCTTAAAACCATTATGGTCATCTCATTGTCTAAATCTTACATAACGTATCTTTAAGCAAACTATTGAAATTCATATGATTTTAGCTACTTTAATTTTCTCTCGTAGATTGTTAAATAAGTTAAAGAAACGATTGCCAAAAATGCTTAAAATAAAAAGATTTAATCCTTTAACACCAAACACTTTATACTTATTGTTCTAAGAATAGGTTCGAGAAAATACATCTAAGGCATTATATTACCCCCTACAAACAGTGAGTGGCAGTTGTCCAGGATGTTATATAATGACCTATGCACTTAACGGGTTAAGTCAGCACGTCTTACTGCCCTCACAAATGTTACAAACCAACCAAAGGCATCTCAGTTAGCCCAATTATAGGCACTAGCATTTCAATCTAAACGATTAGTACAACCCCGGTAAACGAGCTAGCGATCCTGGTAACAAATTTGGAACACGCCAATTTGTTACATCTATGTACAACCCCCGGTAAGCGAGCTACCGACCCCGGTAAAAAATTCACAAACCCTGCCGAGTGGCCAACCCCGGTAACGCCGCCAATTAGTAACCATGGAAACCCCACTGGGGTTTCGGAATAGTATAAATAAAAATGCCCAACATGTGAGTCTAACTAGTCTGAAGAGTTCAATACGAACGAAACTAGTCACTGACATTCGGGATAACCAGGTCTTCAAAGCCACTTTATCTCTTTTAAAATAGATATATCGGCTAACTTACTTTCTAGCTTTTAACGTTGATCGTGGCCGTAATTTAACAGGAGTACTACCAATAAGAACTTCATCAGGTGATGACAGAGTACAGGTATCGGATGGACTGTCAGAATCAGAGTTATTACGTAAAGGTGAAGGGTCACGCTCTAATGTAATATGTAACACATCAGTAGAATTATTAAATATTACATCCATCTGAAGAAGAAACAACGTCAAATTTTAACTTTTTTAAACATAGAGAGAGAGAGAAAAATGGGTTTAACGTAGAACTCGACAAACTAACATATGGTTCAATTTTATTTTAATAATATGCTTGCGCGTACGGGTCTTTAATTAGCAGCAGGAGGAAACTGCAGGACCTGGTGAGAGAGAGAGGGAGAAATGGGGTTTAGCGTAAGGACCTGAAGAAACCCACGAAACCATGCCAGCTGACTAAATGACAGACGTTCTGATACAAAGAGCCTGCACTAATGGTTGGAATCTGAGCATTAAATACAGAAACTCCTGTTAAACAACACAACTAAATGATATCCAAGATGTAATGTAACATTCAATTCTCCTTACAATAATTTTCTATTCAACAACACACGAAATGATATTTAACACTAAATAATATTAAACTTTTCGTCAGTACTGAATATCAGCTTTAATTAATTAGCACAGGTTTTTTTCCCTGACATTTGAAACTGAGTGCAGTCTTACTGTACATGTAGTAGTGTTAGCTTGCCTGGTATGATTTTTTTCAGGATGACAACAAAAACAACACACTAAATAAAATTTAACTTTTCGTCAGTACTAAATATAGCGATAATTTGAGATTAGCATAAGTTTCATTTTCCTGACAGTTGAAATCGCGCGTAGCTAACATTGAACAATTTTATTAAAACAGAATAACACTAGCAGGGTTGAACAAGCCAACAGTGAGGCTGATGAACAACACACTAAATGATACACTAAATCATATTTAACCACACACTTAATGATATTTAACCACACACTAAATGATATTTAGCTTTCCGTCAGTACTGAATATCAGGTTTATTTTTCTGACAGTTGAAACTGAGTGCAGTCTTACTGTAGTAGTGTTAGCTTGTCTGGTATGACTTTTTTTCAATTTGACAACACACTAAATAATATTTATCTCTTCATCATTACTAAATATAGCGATCATCTGAGATTAGCACAAGTTTCAATTTCCTGACAGTTGACACAGAATGTAGTCGTGTTGAACTCGGTGTTGGCTTGCGTGTCCTGGCCAGGCATACATCAATACAGGTGGGATACAATGTTGTACAATGTCTAACAAAGTGACAGGAAATATTTAAATAACTCAAAGTCAGAGACTATGTATCATATCCTGGTGTACAATTCATACATTCAAGACATTCAAACTGTGAATAGATACTCATCTAGGAATTTTTTCTTACAGTATATACCACTAATAAAACACCCAGTGCATACTAAGGCCATCCCAAAAAATTATTCTGGTTCCCAGATAATCCTTGTAAACCAAAAATCTGATGCACGAGCTATATTTTTGTTTCTTTGTCCGAGGATCACTAGGCCTATCGGGCTAATGACTTATCATAAACATTACATTTACCTCATGCACCAAGGTCCTGTGTACACATTGACATGCACGTAAAAGACCCCTGGCAGTTGAAATTGATATAAAAGTAGGCCTTAGTGCACACTGTATGGCGTATACCCATCTTCATTAGCCCAGTTGAGGCAGAACGGTAGGATATTAAAAAAAATAATAATTTCACTGACACAGAATATTTAATAAATGGGGTTTAATGGGCTTCAATGACACAAACCAGGTCATTTCGGGACTAACATGGTTTTATTTTCATAATTCGGGGTCTTTAGCAGTAAGAGGAAACCAACGAACCCGGAGAAAACCTACAAGTTTGGACAGGCAACCCTACCTCCTTGCCACGTACAACCGGGGATTCAAAACCACGTCAGTTGACTCAATGACAGGCTTTATGATACAGCGCACACATGCTAACCATTCGGCCATCCAACCCACCTATTTAATAACAAGGCCAATGGTTGTATTGATACGTCTGATAATGGTTCTGAACAGGATTGCAACAGAAATGAATATGGAAGAATCTTTCTTTGTACTTACTTCTTCGGTTGACTTATCACGGACACTCAATCCATTTACTTCTAAAATACGATCACCTATCTTTAAACCCTGTAGATCTGGACTAACATCGAGACTAGAACATAGATTAAATAATATAATTAAACAACAGTCTGTAGTCAGGAGTCTGTAGTAACCATGACAACCATGATTGCTTCAGAAGATCGAGCTATGACTGAAATTGTGGTTTTAATCGTGGAGTAATTGTGATGCACCTATCAGGTCCTATAATACATTGAGGTCAGTTGTACCAATCGTGTTGACCGTATCAAAACGTATCTGCAGGGGGGATATTGTGGACGCAATAGAGACAATCATATCGTAACGTATCAACGACAATGGGGACCTGGCATCAAAATTAATCATCTTGTTTTAAAGCATTGACAAATCGAATTGCTCATCTCTGCTAGCCCAAGTAGAATATGCTCATAATGCCTATCTTAATAGTCTCCTTCTACCCGAATGGCAGGGGTCAAGGTCATATTTTACTTACTCTGTAATTTTGACTATTGGTGCTTTACGATATACATCACTGTTACAAGATGGTCGACTAGAATTCCTTCGTCTGTCCATAGAGAACTGAACTCCACGATTCCCATCAGGTGTCGCAGGAATTTCTACTAATTGTATAGAGTGGGGTTTCCGTCGTCGTGGAGACGCAGCCAGCAATGGCTTCATCACCTTTGTGTAACATGTTCCACTGAAAGAAGAATAAGAAGAGTCAGATATCCACATCTCACACCCCTGTATACCAAGCAAAAACTAAGTCAAATTTGTTACCATGGAAACACAAACATAATTAAATGTGAGACAGGTCTAATTAGCAAAAAGCACATCACTAAATAGGTTGACATATGAAACGCTCAAAATTCTGTAAAGATATCTTTTAAAAGTCTGGCTTATCTACTAATAGACAGAGAGAGAAATGAGGTTGAACACCCACTCAACACAAGCTAGGTCATTTCAGGACTAACATATGGTTCAATTTTATTTCAATAATTTGCTTGCATGTAGGGGTCTTTAGTAGTGGGAGGAAACCAAAGGACCTGGGGAAAACCCACGAGGTCGAACAGGCGACTCAAGCCCTTGTCATGTACACCGGTGAATCAAAACCACGCCAGTTGACTTAATAACAGACCTTATGATTAGGGCTGCAACGATTCATCGATGAATCGATGAACCGCGATGTTTAAAAAATCCACCATGCACGATATAAACAATGGTCGCATCGCGATTCATTATCCAAATAATAATTTTACAAAAATAGACTGATATTCTGACAGGACTTGCTTTTTTAGGTGCGTGCTCGCGCATCTAAATGGCATGTCAGGCGTGTTCATATTCACGCTCCTTTTGAATCCGAGAGCCATCAAAAAACGATGAAATCATTGAATTGAATCTCGATCATGTGTCGTCATTTATGACTTGTTGATATAAGCAGCCCATACATTCGGAATTCTTCGGCTACTGCTGGCTGAATAACTGGGCCGCTTATATCAATATCAAGTAATATGACCGATTGCCTCTCGCTGCAGCAACATGGCTGCACAGATGAATTATTATGTTTATTCGGTAAATCACGGACCTTATAAAGGATAAATCTTGTTTCCATGAATGATAATTGTGTCATCTTCTTGGTGAAAATACCTTGACAACTTCATATCTCATCTAAACTCGCCTACAGAGATCTCTTTCGTCGCAGCAAAAATGGCTGCATTTTTATTGTTTTAGACGTATATTATTATAATGATGAATACACCAAATTGAAGTCGCACGATCGACAAAAGCAATATTGAGATGAAGGAGATCGAAATCCCCCTTAACATAAGTCACATAAAAAGTATGGAATTTTTAGTATTTTCTGTTAAGAATGACAGCAAATAAATCCGGTCAGTTGACCTAGCTAGAAAACACCACATTTATATAAAGTAAATCATACAAGCAGACCTTTGACTTTTCACAGAGTTAGACTGTCAAAATTTAACAGCATGTTTTATATTTATTTTCTATATCGCGATACAAATTGTATCGTAGGCAATGAATCATGATGCGCATCGTATCGTGACCTGGCGTATCGTTGCAGCCCTACTTATGATATAGCTTGCACATGCTAACCATTCGACCATCAACCACCCCCCGTTATTATTTTCGAGTCTGACTAATTAACTAAGTTTCTAATTACTGTTTAAAGATTTATATTTGATAGACTTACCAGAATAATTTCGATCTTTCTACGAGAGCGTACGTTTCTTCATCTCCAATATAAGCATCACAGTGAACACATTTAAAACATTCCGGATGATATCGATGTTCACCCGCAACCTGAAAAATTACAAATTTAAACATATTTTTATACAAGAGCTAAATCTCAGGCAAGTCTGGAAATAATGGTTTTTGATGTACCTGACAAAATGTCAGACACTAATAAAATAGTACCTGACATTTACAACTTAGTGCCGGACATGTATTAATAATATCAACAAAAAAGACAAATCAGTGCCTGACCAAATGACAGGCAGCAGATGTTTTGTGCCTGACAAAGCCTGAATCTGTGCCTGACATTGTCAGTGACAGGTGCCTTACTTCCAGGCTTGTAATCTGCCTATTGCAGGTTTTTCTTCAGGCCTGAAATATTATATAAATTGTCTGTCAGCTATTTATTAACATGACAAGACAATAATCAACCCTCTAGGCCAACAGACGTCTTCAATATTAAGTAGATTAGAAAAGTTTTGGCAATTTAATAATCAAATTTAACCAGTACCATAATTATGATAATAAACAATCAAAGCTTACATCTTGTCAAAACTACAAACAGTGATAAATTTGCTCGGAATAAAGCAATTTGAATAAAATTTTCAATATATTCATTTTGCATTATCTATTTTTAACTATTATAGCAAGAACAGCAAACTCTTTATTCAAATCAATAACTAATGTATCTTTAACTAAAAGTTAAATAATTCATCTAAGTTTATTTTAGTGTTGATTAAGAATTCCAAATATGCATGACGATCCGCAAATAAAACTGAAATACTATTTCTGTCCTTATGATTGATATCTGAAATGTAATCTCCTGAAATAACAGGATTTGTCCTCTAGCTATCTTTTTTTTAACAAAGAGCTTTTGTTTTAAAAATGTACAACAGGAGATTTGAAACCACGCCTGTAATTGAGTCAACCGGTGTGGTTTTGAATCACTGGTTGAACGTGGCAAGGAGTAGGGTCACCCGTCAAACCTCGTGGGTTTTCTCCGAGTCCTTTGGTTTCCTCCCACGGCTAAAAGACCCCTACGCACAAGCAAATTTTTGAAATAAAATTGAACCATATGTGAGTCCCGAAATGACCTGGTTGGTGTTGAGTGGAAGTTAAACATTCTCTCTCTCTCTTCTTCCTCTCCTCTCCTCTTCCCTCCCCTCCCCCCTCTCTCTCTCTCCCTCTCTCTCTCTCTCTCTCTCTACTTATTTAACAGTGTATATAATTTTCGTTACTCACCATGACTGGTCCAGTTATTAGATCGGAACATCCATTACACGCATCTCCAAACTTAGCCCAATAATCTTCATGACAGAAAAGGCGGCCATCTTTCTCAAAATACCAGTTGGGTAAACACTGATTACATCTTGAACACCTGACAAAATAACAAAAAAAAACAAATATAAATAAACTCAGTTTGAACACCTAGGCCATTTTGAGACTAACAGTAACACAGTATATTTTTAATGTTAGGGACCACATTAGCTTGAAAAATAACTATTATGAAGTAAGCCCACTAATCACCTGATGCTGCAAACTGTGATCCCATTTAAAATAAGGATATAAAATTATACAGTTGCAATCTTCACTCTAGTCTGTAAAATATGGGCTCCCGTGTGCTTCATATACATATACATGTAGCATTTGGACCCTGTGTGAAAATATTGTCTGAGAGTGAGACTTCTTCATTTCACCCAAATATTTTTTTTGTAATTATATGAACACAACAATGGACAACTGTCCCGAAATTTGAGCTCATCAGTTCTAACGAAAATCTCTAAAATACCTGTTCAGTGTTCGTCAACTTTTTTAAAAAATCGCTAAAATACATGAACAGAGTTCGTAAATTGTTCTAAAATCTCTAAAATACATGTACAAAGTTTGTCAACGGTTCTGAAAATCTCTAAATTAAAATCTTCCACTAATACATGGACATCTTAAAAGCACAGACATGCTATAAATTTAAAATGTCTCCCTAACCAATTAATTACACCAAGTGACACTCCTTTATGTAATATTGATAGTAGATGTAAACATCCAGTCCCTTTTGACACAATTAATAGGTCTCCATCTGCATATATTTTGGGTAATGTACATACATAATTAAATTAAAATTCAAGAGTGTGACAAATTCACTCCTTACTGAAAATACTGCCGAAGGGGTGGTATAGAGAGGGTTTTACATAGGCTAAGCCTATTCCCCAATCCCATTCAGATATCCTGAATAAAAATATTGTTTAAAACAACAAAAGAATCCCTGTACAGCGCAGGTAATATTGGATATCAGTCATACAGATGGGGATACAATGTTACTGCATACATAATATTCCCCAATCAACAAACTTGACAAGACTGTGTTCAAAGAAAAGTAGTTTGAATTCTGATTGCATTTCGGGCTAGAGCCCATTATTAACTGATAATAAAAATATTTGCAAAATAGATACATGTATGCACCGACTCATCCAACTGAGCTATGAGGAATATTTTGCCTGGACATCAGTGTTAATGCCTACTCTTATATTAAATTCTATATACTGTCAAGGTTTTTTTTTGTCCCACCCAAATGACTAAACAGCTGTCTGTGTCAGGCTCTCCGTTTTGCACCACTGACAAGTGGCAACTACACTGGCAAATCCTGATGAATTATCTCAGTCAACTCCCGAAAATTAAAAGTTGAAATAAATTGGTCCTAGCATTCTTGATAATGTCTAAAGAATCTTAATCCAAACTTAGATCATTGATAACACTAATTGTATTCCATAAATTTCGGAACTGAATGGTCACCTTTACCGACTATCGATTCAATAAAGGTTGAAATTTCCACAGGTTGTAACTCTAAATTCTGTAAACACACACAAAGACATTCTTTTTCCAAAGCTCCCCAGATGAATTAACTGTACTTAAAAATTTTAAAATGTTCTCAAACCAGTGTTGAAATCAGTTTGTGTCGACATACCTTTTATCTTTTCATCATTTACTGTGAAACAAAGTAGTGCAGCTAAAGCGGTTTTGTGCTATGCTAATATATTTGGATTTATATATATATATACGATTTATCTTCTGAATGATGACATCACACATGAGGTATATGGCATGTGATCAATCTTCTTATTGTCGTAGTCATGGAGACTATATGGTGTTCAGTCAAACATACGTGTCAAATCAAATCTTTAGTTCGTCTTAAAATTCTAAAAGATTTACATTTTGTGATAGAAGGGATAATGGTGGATTTAAAAGTCATCTGTCAGCATCAAAAGATCTTTTTTTTACAAAACAAACTCTTTTTTATTTGAATGATGTCATGACTTTTTAAAAAATGTTGGACATGTGGAAAGAGACATAAAAGACAAAAGCATTTGCCATAATAACAATGAAAACAGTGTTAAATGAGTTAAATGACTTATCTCCATTTGACATGTTTGTCTGGACTGCTGAAATGAAAGGTTTATGAAATGAAATGAAATTAAGTGTAACATCCTACTGTTCTGCATATGCCATACAGCGTATTATGATGGAAATTTTGCCAGTACAACGGCGCTACAGCCTACTCTTATGTGTGCACGGGACCTCGGTTTTCCGACAGCCGTCCTTGACAGGTCCTCCAAAAGGTTTATGAAACAACATGAAATGATATGAAGGGGACGATTAATGAGGTATCCTTTGGAAACAACACCAACTATGGAGCCCATTTACATATTCCTCACTTAACTACAATCAACAAGGGAGGAGGTTTGGCATCACAGTATTACCCTGTATTTTATTTTGAGGACCAAGAACCGATTTGTTCTTAGGTATTCTTTTTCGTGTTCTTGGGGAGGACCCTTAACAAAAATAGCATAAGGCTTCAACAATTAAAGAACAATCTTGCCATTTTTTCTTCTTGAACAATTGCAGATATTGCACATCGATTTTTAATATGTCCAAATTCCAAAATCGTTGTCACCTTGTTGTCGTTCTATTAGATGACACTCGTAAAAATAAGACTATGACTCTGTATATTCAATCAATGAATAGCCTAAAACTTTGCATGTTTATATCTTGGACAACTGCTTATCAAATAACAGACATCAATTATTGATATGATGTCACAATTCCAAAATGGCTGCAATGATGTCATTGTCATTGTCCTCTCATATTTTTTTTCTTTTTATTGTCTCCTTAACAATGATGAATGGTCCAAAACATGTGAATATGTATCTATCATTCAGTGACGTACTTTTTCTTCCCACTATTTTATGGTTTTGACTCCATTAAGTAAAACATGAGAAGTTAGAAATCTCATGTGCTAATCAAGAAGATGAATGAGACAAAAAAAACATGTCTACTTGTGACCTCTTATCCTTGACCTTTCAAAGGTCATATCACCCACCAGCTGATCTCCTGACATTTGGAGTTTTCAGCTTGCTACAAATTCTGGTCCAAAATACAAGTTAAACAAATATTCACTCATTCTGGGGTATATAGCCAATTTATATAGAGAGAGACAAATGGGGTTTAACGTCTACTCAACACAAACTAGGTTCTTTTGGGACTAACATATTGTTTAATTTTATTTCAATAATTCGCTTTAGGAAACCTGAGAAAACCCACAAGGTTAGATTCTCCTTGCCACGTAGAACCGAGGATTCAAAACCACGCCAGTTGACTCAATGACAGGCTTTATGATAGATACAGCACGCACACATGTGTTAACCATTCACCCCCCCCCCCCCCCCCCCAACGAAACCTACTGGGCCAATAGATCCGAATTGTGTAATTAACATTTTAATAATAAATATGATAAATGATTAAATCTGAAGATACAATATTTGTTGCACCCATAAATGCATACCTATGGTAACACAACAGGCTTTTCCGTAGATATGTATCTGAGGAAATATATGACTGGATGCGATAAACAAAATATATCACAAAGCACAGGATAAAAATTAAATTACACAAAGTATGGATCTTTTCAGTGATTATTCATAAAACCATTTTTCAACTTACCTGTAAGGTGTAAGGATCGTCAACCATGATAAGAAATTAAGGAATCCATTAGCTAACGAGATCGGTAACACCTTAACAAGATAAATAATCAACCAATGAAACCAGAGTTTTATTTTAGCTTGTAGATGTTGTTGACCAGCCTGTTGTTTGATACAAGGTGACGGAACCAAATCTACTGTATCACATGACATTATCGTGCTACTATTGTAATATCCTCACTATTATGTCATACATGTAATCCACATTGTCATCATTGTGCTTCCGTAGTTTTGTACTTTCAATGCAAGCCACCATTTATCATGTCATGTTCGTAATGACATCACAAAACCTGTACATTTTTATCCTTTAAGAGATTTATGAAAGAAATTTTTTTCATTGTTATCACAAACATCAAAGAACAGTCTCATTACAATAACGTTTCATTGTTCAAAACAATATTGAGAACTAACAAGTAACTTTCTTTAATCTTGTCCTTAACTGACATTTAGAAACAACCAGATCTAGAGGTAAACCATTTATAATAACACAACTGGATTTAATACTACTCACTGTATAACATGCAATACTCTTACAGGTATCTTTATCAAGCAATGAGAGAGAGAGAGAAATGGGGTTTAACGTCTATTCGCTACAAACTAGATCATTTCTGGACTATTTTAATAATTAGCTTGTGCGTAGGGATCTTTAGCAGTGGGAGAGAACCAGATGACCCAGAGAAACCCACAAGGTTGGACAGGCGATCCTATTACTTGTCACGAACAACCAGTGAATCGATAACAGACTTTATGATACAGTGACTGTGCACGTGCAGTGGAGGGAAACTGGCGGACCAAGAAAAAACATGATATCGGTCAGGTGACCCTACTCATTGTCACGTACAAGCGGGGAATCAAAACCACAGCACTTGACTCAATGACAGATGTAACAATCCAACGCACACACATTAAACTATTCATCCACCCTCTATCAAGCAATGACAAAAAATATAGTTGTAATAGTAATAGTCATAGATGGGGATATTACAGACACCATATCAAATATGAACACAATTATACATGAGTAAATCAAATCATACATTCTAAATTAACTTGGATAAACAATTTCCTTCATTAACTTCCCAATCTTTCCTAAAAGCAGTAAACCCATATAGTTGTGTTATTATGAAGTAAGTGAACTTTTCTTGTATACCGACATTTAATACGGTCCCCTTACTAGAGAATCGACACAGTAGCAGTAACCTGAATACACATGTACATAAATTCAACATGACACAATTTTGTCAACAGTAAAACCAAAACATATACTTCACTTTTTACACAATTCAAAGAGAACTTGTCATTACACAACACATCAGAATAAAAACACAACATTCAAGATAAATAACTCTCCATTAAAGCAATCCTCATCTATTTTACTGACATCAATGTTATGCTTTTGTCAAGAGTAAAACTAAAACATGTATTCACTTTTCACGCAATTCAAATCCATAGCATCTTTTCACTACAAAACACACTATTTCGTCAACACAACTTTAAGAAAAGTAACTCTCCAAAAAGCAATCTTCATCCATTTGACACAATGTTATAATACAAATTTAAACAGTGAAACTAAAACATATATATTCACTTTTCACGCAATTCAAATCCATAGCATCTTTTCACTACAAAACACACTATTTCGTCAACACAACTTTAAGAAAAGTAACTCTCCAAAGAGCAATCTTCATCCATTTGACACAATGTTATAATACAAATTTAAACAGTGAAACTAAAACATATATATTCACTTTTCGCGCAATTCAATTCCAAAGCAATCTTTTCACTACAAAACACACTATTTTGACAACACAACTTCAAGAAAAGTAACTCTCCTCAAAGCAATCTTCATCCATTTTAAAATACATGACATAAATGCTATAATACAAATGTAAACAGTAAAACTTTAATCCAAACAGCAACCATTTTATCACCAGAAGTAGAAACAGGTTTCAATGGGAACTTGACAAATCTTCAAAGTATTCACCTAGTTTTAAACAGGCTACTTGTCGACACACCAACACGGGAGATCTACCGTGACAGTTAAAAAACCCACCCTCATTCTAAACTAAAAACAAGTGTATATCTTTCCTCTGACACTGCTTTTAACTTGCGGATGCAAATAATTTGTAAGCTATTCAAGTCTCTCCAAAAGGAACCTTATTTCAACCTTCATGTGAACAATGAAAATTTAAAAGCTACATATATACGTAAACCATCTCAAAAGTCACCTCATTTAACCTTCATATCATTTGAATACTGTACAATGAAACACTTATGAAGAAGCCATTACACAAAAAAAACAGCAATTATTTGCTAACAATACGAATTTTTCATAATATAAATAGACTGCCATGCATGTAATGAAATATATAACTCACAGCAGCGGGGGCTTTAGAGCAATTCACAAAGCATATCCCATTTTTAGTCTTTTGAAGATAATGACATATTCTAAAAGACATTAGAATTAATCAAGGGCAGCAACACATGAAGTAATAATCAGAAATAATTAAAATTTGATAGGGTTTCTAGTTCTTCCTAGCGCAACCAGTATGATCGAATCGTCTCAGAAACAGTAACACTAATTTCAAAACAATTTTGGGGGGCTCACTAGCCTGGAGGTCGGGTGTTCGATCCCTGCATTGGGCGAGAAAGTTCATCCAGATTTTCCAGCGTGGTTTCCCCTTGTCAGCAATGCAGGACGGAGGACCGAGGTTCCGTGTACACATTGGCTTGCACATAAAAGATCCCTTGGCTGTTAGAATTCGATATAAGAGTAGGCCCTAGCGCCGCATGGGCAAAATTACCCTCATAGCAAACTGTATGATATGTATGCCCACCTTCATTAGCCAAGTTTTGGAGCAGAACAGTATGACGTTAAAACCAATTTCATTTAATTTCATTTCAAGACAATAACTTTAACCTCTAGAAAGTTCTCTAGACGAATGGATGAGTGTGAGTGAAGAAAATGTACGCCCACATTAGAATATAGAATGTGACAACAACCATTTTAGTGTCTTCGTCAAGTCAATTGGTGGACCTTAACTTTAACCTCTAGACAAACGAACCGACAGGTGACAGAAATATACGGCACGTGGGTGTACAGATTTAAATTTAAACTGCACAATAAAACTATGTAAAAAAAACATAAACTGGGATATAGGTGTACACTTTCATCTGTCAAGTGGTGAATAAGTTTATGTTTTTGACAATTTGTATATCATATGTCAACCCATGTAACTGTATATACAACATAATACACCTACATATAGCATTAAAATAATACACCTACCTACATGTATAGCATCAATACACTACCTATTTAGACACATGAGATGTTTTACAATAAAAACCTCATACATTTGTCAGCGTTGCAATTGAAAATAGGGTTATAGGAACTGGTCATCAGGAAAATTTTTAAACTAATGAACACATACATGTATGTGCAAATTATTCGAGGTCTGACGTATCCCCAGTGGCAACCCCTGCTCCTCCAGTACAGACGCACCTGGAGATCAGATCAAAGTGTATGTCTCATGAGTAAAGGAGTTGAACTGAGCCATTTAATCTTATCATCAGGGGCCGGTTTCTCAAAGCTCCGTTATCTTTTAATAACCGTTTACTGTAACGGAGAAAAAAATTGTTGCTGGAAATAAAGGCCCCGAACATTCTGTGGTACAAATATTTCCTACAGATTTATGCTAATATTTCTAAAGGAAAATATAAAGTATTCTATAGTGTTTTCTGTAGTAAATTTAACGCAAACAACACTTTACCAAGATATGTCCGTTAGAGTTTAACGAATCATTAAAATAACTTAGTTTTGAGCAATGGACCCCTGATTATCAAAACAATAACAATTTGGAAAATATATTAAATTTTTAAAACCGAATCCTCATGGTCTATTTCATGATATATTTTGTTCTACTGACACATAATTAATGTACATTATTTTTGTACCTAATCCCAGGAAACTAATTAACACTAACTGATTGTTTGACCTCAACCAAATTCATAACATTCTCTCTGCTCTGTTAATTTAATTAACACTACTTTTGACCTCACTCCGATGACAAATTACAAAAAGTATGTCCTGGTATGAATTCAATAAGAATGAAAAGTGGCCTAACAAAAGATTAAAGTAACACTTACAGATAGTGATAGCACAGATAGCTTGTTTATTTCCTAAAAACACAAAAGATTTAAAACTACTTTATCCTAAATACACAGACAGATCTAAAACTTTAAATACGCAAACAAATCTAAAAGTTTACATTATCCTAAAAACACAACAGATCTTAACCTACATTATCCCAAATACACAAACAGATCTAAAACACAATCCCACATACACAACCAGATCTAAAAACTTAACATTAACCTAAATACACAAACAGATCTAAAACTTTACATTATCCCAAAAACACAACAGATCTAAAATACATTATCCCAAATACACAAACAGATCTAAAACTTTACATTATCCCAAAAACACAACAGATCTAAAATACATTATCCCAAATACACAAACAGATCTAAAACTTTACATTATACTAAATACACAATCAGATCTAAAACTTCACATTATCCCAAACACACAAACAGATCTAAAATACATTACCTCAAATACACAACCAGATCTAAAACTTTACAGTATCCTAAAAACACAAACAGATCTAAACCTACATTATTCTAAATGCACAATCATATCTAAAACATTCCTAATATCACAACCAAATCTAAAATGTTACACAATCTTAAAAACACAAACAAATCTAAAACTACATTACCCTAAATAAATGAAACATAATAACCCTTCCAATTATTGATATTTCCACACCTGACTTGTTTTATACTCGATGGTCGTACAGGTATACATGTTTTATACCCAGAATAGATATTCTGACAGGATATATATACTTATCAAGGTAGAATATCTACAAACAACTATCATAGGTAGTATCATACACACATAAATATGACATAAAAAATTCACTTTACTTCAGCCATGTTCAGTCATCCATGATAAATAATGGCTCATCAAATCTTAACCTAGTCTCATCAACTAAAAAAATGTCTCTTTTCTGGCTGGTTGATGGGGAGGATACATCAGAGAGAGGGAGATGGGGTTTAACATCTACTCGACACAAACTAGGTTATTTCGAGACTAACATATATGGTTTTAATTTTATTTCGATAATTCGCTTGAGCGTAGGGGTCTTTAGCAGTGTGAAGAAACTGGAGGACCCGGAGAAAACCCACGAGGTTGGACAGGCGACCCTACTCCTTTGTCGCATACAACTGGGGATTTGAAACCACGCCAGTTGACTCAATGACAGACTTTATGACACAGCATGCACATGCTAACCATCAGGCCACCCAACCCCAGGACAGATCAGACTAGTTGGGAAAGGGTAGAAGGAGGGGGCAATGGGGAGATCAGATCGGTTAGTTAGAAGACAGAGGTCTATTCCATTGAGACTGCCCCATCTCTCTCAACATGAGTTATCTTTCAAAGAATGACGCTTCAACAAGGGTACTATCGTATGCATTAATGCATTAAGCAATTTAATCTGTATCTAGTCGAAAACGTCTTAAACACTGAATTTGGCCAAGACTTTGTAAAAGAATTCAACAATTTCAAAATGACATATGACATAAGCCTTGGTCTATTTTAGGTAATTCTCTCAATGAATTATGCATCTAAATGTCCCCAGTCAGCTGTCAGTTTTAATTTACTTGTCTGTTAACCGGTTTCACATTTGAATATAAATCAATTTATTTATTTTTAAATCAGATTATAAAGCAGGCAATGAAAATAGTCCTGACTTTCACACCAAAATTTTAATGAGAAAGAGAGATGAAATGAAATGTGGTTAAACATCGAAATGAGAAAGAGAGAAATGTGGTGAACGTCCACTTGAAACAAACTAGGTCATTTTGGGACTAACATATAGTTTCAATTATATCTTAAAAATTCTCTTGCGCATAGCGGTTTTTAGCTAAAAGAGGAAACCGGAGAACTTTAGAAAACGTCAGGTACAACCAGGGATTCAAAATCATGTCACTTGACTTGATGACAGACCTTAAGATCCAACGTGCATACGTTAATCCCTTCAGCCACCCAATCCCCTTAGCGTGTATATACATTGAGAGAAATAGGAATTAACATCCACTCGACTCAAACTAAATCATTTCGAGACTAACACGTGGTTTAATTTTATTTCCATAATTTGCTAGAGGTCTTTAGCAGTGGGTGGAAAGCAGAGATAACCAACGAGGTACAAAAGTAGGACAGGCAACCCTTCTCCTCGTAACGGGATTAGAAACTACGCCAATTGACTCAAGGACAGACCTTATGATCTAATGCGCACAGGTTAACCCCTTCATCCACCCAATCTCCTTAGCGTGGATATAGAGAGGGTATATGAGCAGAGAGACTCTACTCCTTGTCTCATACAACCGGGGAATCAAAACCACTAGTTGATAAAATGATAGACCTTAATATCTAATGCTGCACGTTAATCCCTTAACGTGGATATAGAGAGGTTATCTGAGTGGGATATGTATAAGACATCAAAGTAATATAATAAGCTTTAATTGTTTAAAAAAAATTGTTTTTATGTAAACGCACTCTTAGTAAACCTGTAAAACAGGATTATGACGTCATCAAAACATGTTTGTCGTTTTAATTTTTTGTTTAATTAAATCATGAACAAGATACTGAACAATTTGCACTGGTTATTTACGAAAAAAATAAATTAAACAGCCATAGTAGATTTAATTTTACATTTCTGCAAAAAAAACTATACATCCGCAAATCTGATAAAAAAATGGTTAAAGGATATGCCAGCAACAAAACATTCGTACAGAGCAGCTGAGTTGTCTAAGCAGTTTACAAATGATTTAAATTAATTTTCTGATATAACCTTAGACTTTAGAGGGTTAGCAAAGATCAAGGGCAATAACTCCTAAAGTAATTATTAGAAATCATTAAAAATCAATATACGGTAAGTCGTAATGCAAAATCACATGAAATGAATGGGTACAATATATTTAACTGTCCTGCATCACATCACCTGACAGTAATTCCAATGAGACATAAAAATAACAGAGAGAGAGAAAAATGGGGCTTAACGTCCACTCGACACAAACAAGGTCATTTTGGGACTAACGTATGGTTCTCAATTTTTATTTCAATAAACATATGCTCTGACTAGGGCTCGAAACCACAGCCGCAAGTCAGAGGTGACAGGCCAGCTAGAGGACAAAGCGCGGCACTCTAGACCACTAGGCCATCTTAACCCCTCTAAAAATAACAAACATGAATATGAAACCAAATAATTCAAAGTACACTGTACCAGTAAGTAAACTAATTTTGGATTATTTTGGATTAGTTTGAGTAAATCTAAACTTAAAAAAACAGGCAAAGTCATGTGTTAAACATGTGACAACTGCATGTTTTGTTTATTTTTGTTTAAAAAAGTTTTTAAATTCAGACCGGACTCTATTTTTAGAAAGATTTTTATAGGTTTGTGTAAATTAAACAAAAGTTTGTTTGGTAAATTAAAATATGGTAAGTAAGTTGAGAGAGTACATGAAAATTAAAATACTTGAATCCCAGTAAACTCGAACAACAAGTTTATTATTCTAGAGAATTCTAATTCAATTTGTTCACCCCATTATACAGAGACTTAATTTCATATTACACAGCTGATGTAAATAACTTTTCTTCAACTTAAATATGAGAACACAAAGTGACAATCATAAAAAAAAGTAGGTCATTTCCGATATTTTGCATCTTAAATTTTGTATTATCACTAAAATGAGTGAAAACACCCCAAAAAACCCGTAAAAATTTAAATATGGGGGGTAAAGACCAATATAACAATTGAAAAATATATAAAACATTATTTCCTGTCAAACACAAAAAGGACATGCTTTTAAAAAAATAAGACACAGGAAAACAAAAAAACAAAATATGTTTCTCCAAACATAATTAGCAATATAGGCTACACATTTCTCAAGCAAAAACAAGGCACAATTTTCTTTTGAATAGGAAAAAACAGATCACACTATTCTATCACTTTTAAGAAAAGCAAATTTTTCTTTCAATTATAATTAAGACACATTTTTCCTTCAAGTTAAGAATAAGACACATTTTTCTCACAATTACAATTATAACTGCACACTTTGAACTGACATTTTTGCTGTGTGTGCAAACCATATTTAACAATAAACCTTTTCCCAATCAGTTAAAGCTACAGTTGTCTCCATCGAGTTAGAAATACCTTAGTACAATTAAATGACCTCAACATTTAAATCCCAGACAATTGCACAACCCAAACGGATTGACACCATCATGAATAAACCATCTACACATGTGCAACAACCTGCACATCAAGCTGAACAGACGCTCAAAAGTCCAACACAAGAGACAGGCACACGTTACCTTGAAAACACCAAAATTAACGAACACTCCTCAAACAGATTCCAATCGCGTGAACATTCATTAATAAACAGTTCTTTCACGATTACACAACACAGAGAACGTTCCATTCGCATGCACCTATGCACGGCCCGGCACGATAAATCTACCTGTACATTTAAAGTCTCTGAATAAACTGTCAAAAGTTCTTGACACTGATAAATATAAATCATAACACAAAACGACTGGCCGTTCCAGTCTCACATGGTTTGCGACAGACAAATAAAACGTTGGAGGAACAGTAACAGTTGATCGCATTTGTTAAAAACTCTTGTCAATGGTTGACAATAATTGGTAGAGTTCTATATAAGTAAAAATATAGGTTGATAACTTGTATAGAGATAGGTATAAAAACACAATGTCCATGAATGTATAATAACTTTCTATAGGCCTTTACTCCCTACTCAAAACAGGCTATACTGTACATAATAATACCATACTTAGTCTAATAAACCAAGTTTCTGCACAAACTTTCAAATGGACTATATTATGTGACCCGCTCCCACAAAACCAGGTGCTTGTTGCACAACTGCAGTTTGTACTATGGGTACAAAAGCATAAACTGTAAGTCATTTTGTTGCTGTGAATGAGCCGAGCTCAACTCCAGATGATACAACAAATTTAAAAAGAATTGCATTTTTTTAAAGCTTAGGCTGTGCCGTGGACTATTAAATATGCTGTCAGCTCTATTTTTATAAAAAAAACCCAAGAACCTGGTCTTGTGGGAGCAGCTCACATATAACAAAGACAGAGAGAGAGAAATGGGCTTTAACATCCACTTGACACAAACTAGGTCTTTTTGGGACTAACATCAAGGTCTTTAGTAGTGGGAAGAAACCAGAGGACCCAGGAGAAAACTTGAAAGGCAGGACAGGCAACCTGACTCACTGTCACGTACAACTGGGAAAGCTAACCCATGCCACTTGACTTTACAAAGGTTGGACAGGTGACCCTATTAACAGATACTTTCATGCTGGGGAATCGAAACCCCGTCACTTGACTCAATGAGAGACCTTGTGAGTGACTTGTGAGTTCACAAGCAGACCTTAGTTGAACCATTAAACCATCCAATCCCCTTTTGGTAAGATGCGCACATATTAGAATAACTACGGTAAATAATTGTAAAGTATGTAAGTGGTAAGACAACATACTGACAACAACATGACACATGTGACAATATTCTTCATATGACTGGTAGCCATCCTTCCTAGTTCATCTTCATAAACAAATTATATAAAATAATTTCCTTTTAATCATTTTATGTGTAGCTGTGAATATTAACGGGCAAAGAATTCTGTTCTTTTGAAATGGGTCTAAAAGCATATCAATGCATATAATTATTGTAATTTCTATCAATTATGTTGGGGAAATATGTGTACAGTCCAACTTAAATGAAATGAGGTTTAACATCCTACTTTGTGCTATGAGGAAAAATTGCCCGGGCAGCGGTACTACGGCCTACTCATGTATCAAATTCCAACTGCCAAGGGATCTTTTACGTGCACGCCAAGGTGTACACAGGACCTTGGTTTTTTGTACAATCCAAATGACTAGACAGCTGTCTTTGTCAGGCCCTCCATCCTGCATCACTTACAAGGGGAAACCACACCAGAAAAGATGAACTTTCTCGGACAATGCAGGAATCGAACACCCGACCTCCAGGCTAGCGTGCCAGCATCATACCCACTTAGCGACGTGATCCCCAGATATTGGTGTAATTATAGTTTCTAACTACACCATGAGTCCAAAACTACATATACTACATTTTAAATTATGGATTCAAATATCAAATACAGCAATATTTTGCCGTATTTATATACTTCAAGAAAGAAAAGCCGCCAGAGTTTTTAAATTTTAGTTGAATTTTGAGGAGACACTGCTCTAATAAATGAATACAAGGTTTCTATTATAAAATTTCCATGGTCCATTGAGCCAATTAAACCTACTGCTCGCATTTCTTTTAAACTAATTTTTTTGATTTTCCAAGTCACTGGTTTAAAGCTGAGAGCTTATCTCTATATCAAAAAGATATTTTGTCAAACAACAGTATATAAGTTAAGATATCCCATTGAAGAATGTGTAATAGGGCAATAAATTTATATGGTTAGACAAAAATGTAAAACATTTGTTGAATAACAGTTCTGCAGACATTCTAATTGAAGACCTACACATGTAATGAGAAAGCGAGAGAAATGGGGTTTAATGATCACTCAACACAAACTAGTTTATTCTGGGACTAACATTAGCCCAATTCAAACACTGGACATTGTAGAGTCGAGGGATTTACTGACTTTCAGAAACCCATTAGATTGATTAGGTGAAATGTATCGCAATATACATGTAGGCCTACTAATACTTGGGTAACAAGTCCCTCTATATTATTAATTTATCTTCTTTGATTGGCAAGTAGTAATTGAACATAATAACACAAGGTACAATTTTCTGGATACACAATTACTGAGTTTGATACTAAGCTTGATAAAGACACGAGTAACTTCGTCGAAACGTCGCTTAGTATCAAAACTCAGTAATTGTGTATCCAGAAAATTGTACCTTGTGTTAGTATTAATTTACAATTAACTTTTTTCAGTTCAGACAACAATACCACATAAAAATATGACCCTCTAAAATTAAAATCTCTAAGATATTATTAGGCATGTATTCATAAAATTCACAATGAAGTATTTTTATATCATAACAGTCAAGGACGTTTGTGTACAAGAGTTCTGGTTGAGTAATTTGAACAAAAGATAGAGTCTAATAGTACATTTATAATATAATAATAATATATCAGGTTACCATGACAACCTGCTTATCAAATTCATGTGAAAATGGAGACGATCTTATTACTATGCAAGGTAAAAAGAAATTTAACGTTCAGTGTGAAAAAGCGGTAATAATTTCCGTGAGTTACAAACGTAAGGAAAATGACATGAGAAAAGGCAGAATCACATTTCAAACAGTGACAATAAAATGAACTACTTCATTTTTTGTATTATACATGTAAGACAGACCTCCAGCTTGGATATGTATTTTGGGGGTTTTATATGCACGCAACACAAACTAGGTTATTTCCGGACTAATATATGGTTCAATTTCATTTCAATAATAATTAGCTAACGTGTAGGAGTTCTTTAGCAGTGGAAGGAAACCAGGTGACATGGAGAAAATCCATGAGGTTGGACAGCAGGTGACCCTAAACCTTGCCCACCAAGCGGGGAATCGGAACCACACCATATGACTCAATGACAGACCAACGGCAAACCAACCACCTTCATATGTATAGATTATGTTAATTATCATAGTCAATAATGAACTAATGCTTCGAATAAGCAATTTCCAAAGTAGTTCACTGAATAATGCTTCGAATAAGCAATTGCCAAAGTAGTTCACTGAATAATGCTTCGAATAAGCAATTTCCAAAGTAGTTCACTGAATAATGCTTCGAATAAGCAATTGCCAAAGTAGTTCACTGAATAATGCCTCGAATAAGCAATTGCCAAAGTAGTTCAGTGAATAAGATGTTGACTTGCCAGCCTGGAGGTCACAGGCTCAATCCTTGTGGTGACCAAGAAAGTTCATCAGGATTTTCAGGCATGGTTCCCCCTTGTAAGTGGTGCCAACAGACGGCCTGACAAGAGACAACTTATAGTCGTTTGGATGAGACATAAAATTCAGGTCCTGTGTACACATTAGTGTGCACGTAAAAGATCCCTTAGCAGTTGGAATTTGATTTAAGAGTATACCATAGTGTCAATGCAATGTCCAAGCAAAATATAGCCCTCATAGCCCACTGTGAGGTGTAAGATGTATTCATTAGCAGAGTTGGAGCAAAACAGTAAGACGTTAAACCGCAAACCTGGAAATAAGGCACCTGTCACTGACAATGTCAGGCACAGATTCAGGCTTTGTCAGACACAAAACCTATGGTACCTGTCATTTTTCAGGCACTGATTTGTCTTTTTTAATGATATTATTAATACATGTCCGGCACTAATAATAATACTACTACTAATAATAATAATCACGTCATTTTACAAGGGTAGCAAATTAAGTCTGAGGCTTTTTTCCAATTTGGCCCTTGGCACAGATCGTGCGAATGATCTCGACCATTACTGCAGGAAGAAACCGAAGAACTCGGGGGAAACTAAGTTCAAAATGTCAGGTACTATTTCATTAGTGCCTGACATTTTGTCAGGCACATCTAAAATTGTAATTTCCAGGCCTGGTTAAACCCTATTTCGTTTCATTTCCTCGAATCTATAAGTGCAACCAGAGGGATTAACCAAGATGGGATGGATGTCACCTGATTGCAAAACACTATTTTCAAATGAATGATGGGATTGATGACACAACACAAAGTGAAACTAGATCGCCATTCACATAGACAATTAGTTGTCAAGTAGACAAACAAGATACAGAAATGCAACTCATCCCTTTTTCCCCTGAAGGTCAACAAATAGTCTCGTTAACTCACCTATTTATATATATTTATATATTGACACAGGTAACATCTATTTAGACTGTTACCTTTATAACAACATTGTCAACATAGGTTGGTCAACAACTATACACAGCTGGATGTGGTACGGATGTACCTTACATTTATAGAAGGTTGGATGAAATGAAATAGGGTTCACGCCTGGATCAAGGATTTTGTCGAGAGGGGCGGGGGCATACATTGAGCAAAGTGTAATCATCAGAGTGCCACATGCATAAGTGGTTTGGATGACTAGTCTCACTTGGGCTGAGGGGGGGAGCATGGCTCACTGCCCCTCCCCCCTTGATCCGTATCTGGGGTTTAACATTCTACTTTTCTGCACCAACCCAACAATAACCAATGTGGACAATTTTGCCCCGACAGCAGCATTTTTGCTTAATCTTCTTATAATTTTCCAATCACCAAGGGTTCATTTATTTGCATACAGCATGTACACATGACCTCAGTTTTACATCCCATCTAATCAAACCCGATATTGTTCCTGACAGACCCTATTACTGCATTACTGACAAGAGGAAACTAAACTGGATATTTCAGTTGAACTTTCTCAGCCAAAATACCAGGATCGAACCTAGGACCTCCTGGTAAGTTAGCCAGCACATTAGTCAATGAGCCACTGTGTCTCCTGGTAGTGAGGCAGCCAGTTACACACTGAGACACATGACTAGTATCTATCAATTGGCTGTGATGAATAAATGAACGAAAGGGTTTGAGATTTGGTTCCCTCAACATAAATAAGGTCATTCCGGGACTAACAGGTACATTTTATTTCAACATTTCGCTTGTGCACAGAAACTTCTATAAGACTATGTTTATGATCTACTTGCAGTGATAAAAGCCAATTTTCAGAATGAAAAAAGCCATTTTGACACTTTACTAAAGGTTAATAAAATAGTACTGGAGGACCTGAACCAGTAGATGACGTTTTTATAAAGTCTGGGCTTTGGCCAGCTGGTCGATAGACCAGGATGCTAGAAAGTAAACTTTTTACAACTTACAGTTTTCAAAAAAAATCTGTAATCTCCTCATGATTAAATACTTGCATTCAACACTTTAAAATATTAATATTTCCAATAATCTAAATTTAACGATATTAGTTTTTACAGTGTTGTATTATCTGATGGTCAGTGAGTTGTTTTACAATCAACTGGTCAGTGAGTTTTGATTTAATCAGCTGGTCGGTGAGTTGAGAAAGAGAGAGAGAGAGAAATTGGGTTTAACGTCCTCTCAACACAACTAGGTCATTTCTGGACTAATACATGGTTCAATTTTATTTCAATAATTCGCTAGCGCGTAGGGGTCTTTAGCAGTGGGAGGAAAACGGAGGACCCAGAGAAAACCCACGAGGTTGGATAGACGATCCTACTCCTTGTCACGCTAACCATTCAGCCATCCAACATCCCTATTGGTATACAATCAGCTGTTACTCGATCAGCTGGTCAGTGAGTTGTTATACAATCAGCTAGTCAATGAGTCGTCATTTATTCAACAGTTAACTGGTCAGTTAAGAGATGTTATATACACACTTGGCAAATCTCGACAGATTCCGGTACCAAACATCTAGACTCGACTGCATGACGAATTCCGCAATTTTGGGACTATTTTAAAGGACCTGGATAAAAATGGCTGCTCCAAGAAGATTATATTAACAAACTAAAAAATGGCTGCCCCCATAGAGATAATATCAAGAAAAGACGACATTTTGGGACTTTTTTGTAAAAGCGGCATGTTTTCCTGTTAAAGTGAATGGGTAGTTGACTAGCTGCATCGCAAATGTATGGTCGTAGATACATATCAATTACTGTCATACAGCCGAGTCTAGATGTAGCGTTACGGAAAGTATCGGAATCTGTCGAGGTTTGCTGAATGGTTATATACATTGTACAATCAGCTGGTCAGTGTATTGCTGTGTATTGTTGTAGATATACAATCAGCTGGCCTGGGTTACATGAATAATACATACTAGTTATACCACTGTATAATAAATATCAGTCAGTGTGTCAATGAGTTATTACTAATATCAAAAATATGTATTTATCATAATTGAGGAAATAAACTAAAAAAAACGACAAGTATGAATAAGAGAACCATGATCGATAAAATGACATCATTTAACATAGTCTAAAACTCTTAAAATAGAATATGGTACAAATTTATGGAAACTTTATCATTTGGCGTTTTTCGTGTTTCTCTTTCTTTAAACATTAACACTATACTTTATTCTGGAGAGAGTAAGTACAACCTGCCATGGACATAATACCCATCACCATGCCTGGAGAGACAAATAAAATGGAGTTGACTATTCTGCCCCGACTGTTTGAGGACAGCAACATTACAGCCTACTCTTATATCAAATTCCAACTTACTTACATGGGATATTTTATATGCACACCAATGTGTAGACAGGACCTCAGTTTTTCATTTCATCCAAATTTACAAAATATTATAAGAGTGGGATAAGAAAGGATGAGTTGTCTGCCCTTGATGAGATGTGAAATGAAATGGGGCTTAACAACTCTTCAGCACCAACCAGGCTAATGGAGATTGGTATCTGTCATGTAGTGGTGTGAAATGAGGGACATTTTGTCCACTCAGCAGTCTTAACAGCTAATTTCAACTGGCAAGAGTTCACTTATCATGCAGGCAAATGTATACACAGAACTCTGGATTGTTTTTCCCATCCAAATGACAAGACAGTGTTCTTTGCCTGGCCCTTCATCTTTCAGCGATGATAAGTTGGGAAAATGGGTAGTGCACTGTATGGTGTATGCCTGTCTCCATTAGCCCAGTCCCAGCAGAACAGTACAACGCTAAACCCCATCCATTTAAAAAAAAAAAATCAGGTTAGTGGGTAAATTGATGAGAAATCTATATGAAGCTATCTCTCATGTGAAGCGGAAGAGTTAATATAAATTATGATACAATAGGCTGTGTATATAAATATCTGCCTTAATAATACACAACAAATCTATAAGTAATATTATTGTCACATATCCACACAATACCATTGACATGACTCATCTATTGTTGTCCGTTTCATTCCTATCAATTCTTGAAGATCGGGTGTCACTCAAGTATCTTGGTTTTGGTATTGTGAATCAGACAGAGAGAGAGAAATGGGGTTTAACGTCCACTCAACACAACTAGGTCATTTCGGGATAAACATATGTTTGTTTTTTTTAAATTTTATTTCAATAATTTGCTTGCGCGTAGGGGTCTTTAGCAGTGGGAGGAAACCGGAGTGCCCGGAGGAAACCCACGAGGTTGAGAAGACGCCCCTATCTCCATGCCACATATGCTCACACTAGGGCACGAAACCACAGCCGCAAGCCAGAGGTGACCAGGCCAGCTAGAGGTCGAAGCGCGGCACTCTAGACCACTAGGCCATCCCAACCCCCTGGTATTGTCGATCAATCATTGAATCATTATCAAGACATACCAGCCTGTCACAACCATTTTTTTAGGAATACAAATGATTTCTATTTTCTTGTAATTAAAGTTATCTAATGGAACTCAGACACAGAAATATATATATTATTCCATTAGTGCCTAGGTCATTTCAGGACTAACATATGGTTGAATTTTATTTCAATAATTCCCTTGCGCGTAGGGGTCTTTAGCAGTTTGATGAAACCAGAGGACCCGGAGAAAACCCACCAGGTTGGATAGGTGACCCTACTCCTTGTAACATACAACCGGGTATTCGAAACCATGCCACTTGATTCAATGACAGGCTTTGTGATACAGCACGTACGTGCTAACCATTCGGCCATCCAACCCCCCAACAAACTGATGTCACACATATTCTCAGGGTTAGATACAAATCTGAATGGTCAAGAATTTATTTAGGATGTTCTGAGAGGAAGAATTAAATGTTTAATATTGAAACTCAAGATACCAGATACGACGGCCATGTTTAATCAGCAGACCTCTCTCTGTGTTATCTGGTTTACTTGAACTTCCTGAATACACTATTGTAATTGATTTATAATCCTCAAAGCACGGGATGAAAATTTGCCCTAACATTGATCAGCGTTTCAGCTTCATATCCTTTTCCATTTCCAAATGTCAGGGTAAGTTTACTTGCATGGATGAAACTTGTTTTTTTTTTCAGACCAATTTTAAAATTCATTGTAATTATAAAATTAACAATTGGGCTGTCTCTCCTTTAACGGCAAGATATATTATAAAGAGGCACCCCTATGAATCAGGATACACTGAGTTATAATAGGGTAGATTTACATAATACATGACAAGAGAGTGAGTTTAACATCCATTCCACACAAACTAGGTCATTTCGGGACTAACATATGGTTCAATTATATTTCATTAATTTTCTTGTGGGTAGGTCTCTTTAGCTGTTGGAGAAAGCCACGAGGTTTGACAGGTGACACTGCTCTCCCTGTCATGTACAAGCAGGGAATCAGACCCAAGCCAATAAATGACATAAACAACAGAGTTAACTTACCTATGACAAGACCCACCACCACAGGTGTACCAGAAAAACTTGAACAAAAACATTCTCAAATTGTAATCATATATATTGTAACTAACTCAGATTGTCTCTTAACCACTGCTATCAGTTGCCAGATTGTCCCTTAACCACTGCTATCAGTTGCCAGACTGTCTCAAGTCTCTTAACCACTGCTATCCATTGCCAAATTGTCTCTCGTTTCAAGTCCCTTAACCACTGCTATCTGTTGTTCGAAGTCCCTTAACCATTGCTATCCAAAATAAATATTGAATAAACTGAAATCAGTGTCTCTAGATTCCATGAACCACCACTGATAAATAAAACAGGTGTTATTTGGTAGACTAAACTGAAGCACTCTAATTCACAGCTCGATGAAATGTATGACATTGAGGTGATTTGTTGATCCCTAGATTATTCCTATCACCTGAGTTGATATTATCCTGGACTTAGACTAATCCCCTGTGAGAGGATTAACAACATAAAGACCATCTGTGATTAAAATACAACAGCATGTAACATATCACCATATTTACATGTACTACACATGTCTTTCTTAGGCCATATAAAAAAACATAGCCTGATTTTCAGATATTCCTGTGTCCCTTAATAAGGACTGCATGATCTGTTATTATATTAAGGACAGTTTTATTAATTACTGTACGTAAATGTTTTATCCAACTTACAACTTGAGATAATTGCAGTACCTTGACATGTGATGTTTATGAGAAGTCATTTAACCCAGTGATCCCTAGACACACAACAAAACCACAGGATCATATGAAATAAAATGGGGTTTAACATCCTACTGTTCTGCTATGAGGGGAATTTGGACTGGGCAGCAACACTATGGCCTAAACTTATGTCGAATCCAAACTGTTATTTGCACGCCAATGAATACACGGAACCTTGTTTTTTATCCCACCCAAAATCCTGATAAACCTTCTCGGTCAATACAGGAATCAAACACACGACCTACAGACTAGCAAACCATCGTCCTACCCACGTAGACACCGTGGTCTTATTCTTCAAATTAGTGTCGTTATTTGCTATTAGCGTAATATTTCACTCTCAGTCTGAGAAGTCATTTATTAGCCCTGTAGTGATCCCTAGACACCAGAATATTTGTTTTGTATGGCCTTATTCTTCAAATTATTGTCCTAATTAATTTCCTATCAGGGTAATGTTTCACTCTCAGTCTGAGTGGGTATTATGGACAAAACTCTGTATATTGACTGGCTATACATGTACACAGACTTGAATTAGCAAACGAACAGCTGAAACCCGCTTGTGATCTTTACCACAAAATAAACTTCTAGTCAGGAACCCTGGCTTCTGAATTCCAATTCAAAACTATCGTACATGTACGTAAACCAACAGCTACAAGTGCTTTGGGTGTTGTGGATGTGGCAGGGTATGGTTCAATCCTTCTAGAACATTTGATACCACTTCCAAATTACATGGGATCTAATAATTACATGTACTGTCACACTTTAATATTTACATTCTAGGAATCAATAACTATTAGGTTAATCATGTCACATTCAGTCTAAAGGTCTGAACACTTATTACTCTTTTTTATAGTACACGAAGCAGGCTATATGCTTGCGTTTTAAACACCCGATATCACTTCCTTGTTATTTGAGAATTTACCATTTGTCGTAATCAATAACTAAACTAATAGGTTAAACTGAATCTTATACCATGTCACATTCTGTCTGAACACTATACTATACAGTACATGAAGCAGGATATGCTTACTTTCTAGAACACCTGACAACACTTCCCTGTAATTTGAATATAAACCATTTCTGTCGTAATTTTGAATATGTACATGTATATCCCTGAAATTGGCTGGAATCAAATACTAATAGCTCATTCTGATGTCACTTCCCCTTTAAATAGTAAAATACTTCACTTTCAGTCTGAGCATTTTGTTATGTTCAAATATCCATAATCTGGATTGACTGGCATAACTCCATATAGCCTGGAATCAGGTATCACTTCTTCAAATAACAATCTAGATCATATGAGTTTAATAACAAACATGTAGTTAAAATAAGCTTCATTCACTACCTAGACTTGGCACTAAATACCTTTTAAATTGAACTTGATTTGATTGATTGATTTTGCAGGAGTGTGTGGAACCAGGAATCAATGGCCATGTACCAGACCACCTAGGATCGTACATGGATACTACAGGATCATATAGTACAAATAATAAATTGTAATATCCGATACCACTTGATAATTCACTGTTTTTTGAACAAATAAAGATATTTGTGAACAATACACATGAACATACAGCAAGCTACTGTCAAGTTTCGATGTACAGTAATTCTGACTCACAATTGTCTCTGCCATAGTGGGAGCATTTATTGATTGGTGTAACTTTAATACGGAGATAATGCTTCCAAGTGTTTATATACAAACGTGCATCTTTGTGAATCGTTCCAATGAGAAGGGATATTTGGGTGTTCTAAATGGAAAAAGTATATCCTGCCCCATGCATGACACCCGTCATTACGTATTGTTAAATACAGCAATGTTGTAAACTAGTCTGAAAATGTCTTGTAATGTCTGAGTTTGACAGAGAAACTCAGCGAAATGAGAAGACCACTTTGGAAATTAGGAACTATACAAATGCATTATTATTCACATTGAAATTATTTTTGTGTAAGTTTGTATCAATCCAAACTCAAATCAGTGGCCTTAAAGTAACTGTGTGTAATTTGTATTTTTTTTAGAAATATAAATTAATATAGATTCAGATTTGTTATTTAATATTTAAACAAAAATAATCAAAATACCAAGGCTAGTTTCTAAGATAAATCTCCTGGGTTAGATTAAATCAGATATAAACCAGGCCCATTAATTAGGTTCGTAGCAAATAAAGATGGCAGCATATGATATTTAGGGAGCAGCATATATACATGTAGATAGATGAAATGTTTAATTCATCATAGAATACCAATGCCAGAAAATCTCCTGGGTTAGATTAAATCAGATTGAAAACAGGCCAATCAATTAGGTTCATAGCAAATAAAGATGGCAGCTTAGGGAGCAGCATATAGATAGATAGATGAAAGGTTTTTTTTGTAAATGCTGAATCAGTCTGTATGGTACTGAACCATTTTTGGTCTGATATTCCTGTTAGAGATTCAATTATCACAATATTGTAGTTTTCCAGGAATTCTATGGCGCTAAAATCAAGCGTAGCATAGACTCTTTGATTTCTTATCAGGAACCGTGTAATTATAGCAGATGTTAATATTTATTCAGATGTTGACTAAGATCATTAATCATCTAATTCCTGCAATTTATGGTGGAATCTTATAAAAGTTTTTTGACAGGTAAACATTAAACATATTTTATCATCTATAAAAAGAGAGAAATTAGGTTAAACATCCACTTGGCCGTGTTCTGATTAAAGGTAAATTCTGTCCCTTGATGTGACAGAGAGAGAAAATGTGGTTTAATATCCACTCAACACAAACTAGGTAATCTCCCTTGACGTGACAACAACCATTTCAACATTAGAAAATAATCAATGAAAAACTTGAGAAACACATGTCTATGTATGTTGTGCATTGATTTTTGTCTATATTAAGAACTTCCTGGGTAGGCCCTTCATTCTGCATCATGCTTGTGTTGGTTTTCGAGTGGACATTAAACCCCATTTCCCTCTCTCTCTCATCGTGAATCACTGATAAAGGGAACCATGCCTCAACCAACACTTAGATCAAACCTCCTAGGACTTTTGATAAGGGAGGGAGCCAGCCAGACCCTTTCACACTAGGCCCCCAATACTCAACTTAGACTCTATGTCTACAGTTAGCTCTGACTGAGAACAGACACTAAGCTAGTTGATCGACATTTTAAATCCTAAATTGATGATTTTAGTCGAAAACACTAAGTATACTTTGAGAATAATACTCTTCATCCATTTAATAAATTTGAATAAGTTAATTTTGTCTGTGTGTTTATGACAGATGTGAAATAGAGTAGAGCCGCATTACGAAACAGTATACTAATATTTGGACATGTGGCCATTTAGGATAGAGATCTATTCTTGAATGAATGAATGAATGAAATAGGGTTTAACGTCCTACGCTTCTGCACCTAACCCGGGCTAATTGAAGATGGGGATCTATTCTTGAAGTATGAATTAGAGATATATGTGTGCAGAATGTGAGCTGTCATGTCTCCCAAATCAAATCAAGAAACAATATTTGAATCGTGTCAGGAACATTTTTATACAAAAAAATTAACACTTTGGCCGCAAATTCAACACTTTGATCGATCTAACAAACGTTTGTTGTCTTAGAACGAGATGTGAAACTTCCGAGTCTAATATTAGACGTCTGATAGATGATTGGTTTATTTAATCTGAGTCAATATGGTCGATGTGTCAGCTCATATCTATTGTTTAAATAGGTAATTTGACAGACGCTCAATAACATGCTTCATTATATAATCAATAAAAAAAAGATTTATGATGTGATGCAGATGAGAATAATGTGATGAGGCTGATGTCAACCTATATCAGTGCTTTCCCCTCCTCTTCTTCGAATTCTAACAGTTCTTTTATATGCATACCAATATATACACAGGTTTTTTAGTCTTATCTGGAAAAACTAGAAACTTTTTCCTTGCAATGTACAGAGCATTGACAAGTTTCTTGGCCAACACGGGGATTGAAACGTAGACCTCCTGGTTAGTGTGCCAGTGCTTCCGTGGTTCAATTCAGTGAATGTCTAACCTTTACGGCGACATACTCCCAAACTTTTAAATAAACATTCGATAACTACAATCAGTTTTATATATTAAAATATATATAGCTAACCCACAAATTTTTAGTTTCCAGGATTTTCAAGAAGTAATCTTGTTTTTCCCGGATTTTCCAGTACTGGAAATAACTTTTTTATTTTTCCAGGATTTTTAAGGAATGTGCGAATGATATTTCATTTCTATAGATACAAACATCAGCTCATATTGGCATCTAAACTACATTTCGTTTTTATTTAATCTTTCTGAAGACTGCTTTTTATTTCTTCTTATAGTCAAGAGTTGAAAGTGTAAAAGTCAAAATATACACATAATGTACAACAGTGGATCTGAATTCTTGCTGCTACAATAATTATAGGCAAAATAGACTAATAATGAAAAGGATATCACTTCAAATGTTGCAAACATTATTCAAATCTATTATTCATAATCTAAGCTAAGGCCCCCGACGTTTCTAAATCCAAGACATGAATTTTCTATTAAAAAAATCAATGTCAAAACCTATCAAGAGTTGTTCAGCAGATTAGAGAGATTCCGCTGGAATTCTGGTTATATTTTGTTATACATTCTCCGATGTTGAGAGGTACAGCTTGAAGATTATCACAGTGATATTGTGTTGACTAAAGTATAAAAGAGTTTCTGCTGGAATTTTGTTATACATTCTCCGATGCTGAGAGATATAGCTTGAAGATTTATCACGGTGATGTTGTGTTGACATAAAGAATAAAAGGCTTAACTGAACAAAAATACAACGCAAATCTTTTCACCGGGAAGACAAAGATGTGAGTTAGAAGTTGATCTGGTTAGTGTTTGTGTCAACACGCCAAGTGACATGTCAAGTGACACTGTCAACAAACGCTACAACATGACAATACCTTGTTACACCATGACAATACCACGTAACAATACAGATCATGTCACAACCTGTTACAGTTTGGAGACACTTTATTTCTATCTATAGAATGACAAACCGCATTATTTACAAAAATATTCTTGAAAGTATTACAATTTTATTTTTCAACATTCCAAGAAATCTGTGGTACGTTTGTATATGGTATTCTAGAAAGACACCAGAAAAAGAACTTTGGTTCTTTATCTTTTTAGGGTTTAACCATTTAACGTCCACTTCCACCAAATGTGATATTGCAGAAAAGTATTATACATGTATTTGACTCCCTCATGATGTGAAATGAATTGTGAATATAATGAAAATGTAAAATGAAGTTTAATGAATTCTTGTAACCTGGTGATTTTCGTGAATAAAGATGTTTATTATTAAAAAAGGCTTTTTTTCCCAGCGCAGTGGGACTACCAAGAGTAAACCCAGAGGTTGAGAAGGTGCCCTATCTCCATGCCACTTACATCAAGCATCGAAACCACGATCATAAGGCAGGGGTAACTAAAGATCCACTCTAGACCACTAGGTAATCACCACTCCCTCCCTTGACACCTAGAAATTTTTTGAATGTAACTTATAGGAGAGTTCAAAGAGAGAGAGAAATGGGGTTTAATGTCCACTGACAAAAATTAGGTCATTTCAGGACTAAAATATTGTTCAGATTATTCAATAATTCGCTTGCATGTAGGGGTCTTTAGCATTGGGAGGAAACCAGAGGACCTGGAGAAAACCCACGAGGTTGGACAGGGGATCCTACTCCTGGTCACGTTCAAACAGGAAGGGAGTTCAAAGAAACATGACACTTGTATCAATGATAAACATTATAATTATGATCTCAACTAAACCACACCCACTCTAACCCCACCACTCTTTTTTTTAGATGCCCCCCATAAAAAAAAAATCAATAAATTAAACCAAAATCTTAAATATAATCAGTTTAAAAAAGAGAAAATCAATTGAACTCACCCAATTTCTATAATAGTTGATTGTACAGGCATCTCTAATTAATAATAAACAATCCAAAGCAAATTTCGTAAACTTTTTAAAAGAACAAACTAGCCAGCAATAAAATGTGAATTTTACTAGAACAAGTTGGCTGAAATATATGTATTCTCAAATAGTTTTCTGGTTTACTTCCAGATCTGTAGCATCACCACAAATGGGTACCCACTCTTCACTCAATCCTTTAAATCCAAACAAAATTCCTTTAAACAGTTTGTAACTTTTCCGCTACATTTCAATTCTCACTATTTCCTCAAAACCTTTGCGCTCTCTAACCAATTTCAACTAACGAGAAAAATGTAAAATGAGATCATGAAACAATTCAATAACGTTCCCATTTGAACCAATAATATATATCTCTTTAAAATGACCCTCTTTCTTGAATCCAATGAAAAACTTTGATATATCCCCCTAGTCCAATCGTAAGTGAACAATGTTTAGAGGAGACGAACTATTTGAATGTTTTGTAAGAAGAGAGAAGATCGATAACGTGAAAGCAAAACAATGTGAGACACGTCCGAGATGGACAAAGTTTATTTGTTGAAGAGATCAACAGCCTCCTGTATATTTATGTTATTTATCACAGAGAACAATGGGGTTTAACGTCCACTCGACACAAACCAGGTCATTTCGGGACTAACATATGGTTTAACAAAGATAAATTGTTGAAGAGATAAACAGCCTTCTGTAGTTTATGTATATTTATGTTATTTATCAAGATCAACAGCCTCCTGTATATTTATGTTATTTATCACAGAGAGAAATGGGGTTTAACATCCAATCGACACAAACCAGGTCATTTCGGGACTAACATACAGTTTAATTTTATATCAACAATTTGCCTGCACATAGGGGGCTTTAGCAGTGGGGGAAAAAATGGAGGACCTGGAGAAAACCCACAAGGTTGGACAGGCGACCCTTCTCCTTGTCACGTGCAACCAAGCAATCGAAAACCAAGCCAGTTTGACAGACCTTATGATACAGCGCGCACACACTAACCATTCGGCCAGCCACTCCCCCCCCCCCCCCAAATTAAAGCTAAGCACTATATATCCAGATTACAGTGTATTTCTATCAATATCAATTTGTAATTTATTTTTAAAAATCTTGGAGACTTAAGGGAGGCTACTCTGTTATAATTCACAATTATTTTAAAATTCAGGATGCACCATACCGTTCGGATTCCACTTTAAATATTGCTTACATGGCTCTTGGTTATGCTTGATTAGTTTTGTATTGAGATCAGGTTATTTTGTTGTGTTTGGTTGTTCCGTTGCAAATATTATTATTTACATATAGAGACAAGGGCTTCACATTCTTTTATAGTTTTATAAATGAAATGAGGTTTCACATTCTACTGTTCTGCTCTGACTGGACTAATGCAGATGTGGATGCCATTCAGTGTGCTATGAGGGAAATTTTGCCCAGACAGCGGCACTATTGCCTAGTCTTATCTCAAATTAAAAATGTCAAGGTTTCTTTTTTTATGTGCAGACCAATGTGTGAAACAGGACCCTGTGTGCTACGTATATCAAATTCCAACTGCCAGGGCATTGAAGATCTATTTTTTACTGCTTAACAGAATCAGACACAGTCATTGATTTGTGCGATTAAGAACGGTCAATCAACTTTCTTTGATCTAAGGTTCATCATCAATAATAAAATTCAGCTTTTAATGCCACAATAGTATAATAATAGCTAGAGGTTGGGAGGTGTGAACAGCCCTTAGTGTAATACATAATAGTTTACAAGTATCTATTAAACCTCCTACACATACAGACATACAGTATCTTACCATGTAAACACGGCCCACAAGTCCTACCTACATATGGTATAATAATAGCTAGAGGTTGGGAGGTGTGTACAGCCCTTAGTGTAAGACATAATAGTTTACAAGTATCCATTAAACCTCCTACACATACACTTTCTAACCATGTAAACACTGCCCATGAGTCCTACCCACTTATAGTATAATAACAGTTAGAGGTTGGGAGGTGTGTACAGCCCTTAGTATTATACATAATAGTTTACAAGTATCTATTAAACCTCCAACACATACACAACCTTACCATGTAAACACGGCCCATGAGTCCTACCTACATTTGATATAATAACAGCTAGAGGTTGAGAGGTGTGTACAGCCCTTAGTATTAATACATAATAGTTTACAAGTATCTATTAAACCCCCTACACATACACTATCATACCATGTAAACACGGCCCATTTATCCAACCTACGTATAGTATAATAACAGCTAGAGGTTGAGAGGTGTGTACAGCCCTTAGTGTAAAACATAAACATATTACATGTAGTTTACAAGTATCCATTAAACCTCCTACACATACACTATCTCACCATGTAAACACGGCCCATGAGTCCTACCTACATATAATTATAGTATAATAATAGCTAGAGGTTGAGAGGTGTCTACAGCCCTTAATGTAATACATAAACATGTTACATGTAGTTTACAAGTATCCATTAAACCTCCTACACATACACTATCTTACCATGTAAACACGGCCCATGAGTCCTTCCTACGTATAGTATAATAATAGCTAGAGGTACAGAGAGGTGTGTACAGCCCTTAGTGTAATACATAATAGTCTACAAGTATCCATTAAACCTCCTAACTATCTTACCATGTAAACACGGCCCATGTATCCAACCTACGTAAGTCTAGTTGACCTGGTCAGGTAATTTAACAATACAAACACTTAACACATGTTTCCTACGCAACTAGTCCTCGCGAAAAAAACACTTGACACAAACTTCCTACGCAACAAGCTCCACACAAAAAAACACTTGACACCAATTGAACTGTTTAAATAGAATTATAATGAACTGTAAACATACCAAAGACAAACTACTTTATTTTACATAAGATAAAAGATCTCTTGAACTAAGTTTAACTCCTTCTCATATATAAAATTCTTACACCTAGAATCATAGTTATGTTCAAAATATTTCACATTCAACTAACGCCACACATGTATTAAAACCTTTAGAGAGAGAGAGAGATAGGGTTTAATGTCCACTCAACACAAACTAGGTCATTTCGTGACTAACATATGGTTTCATTTTATTTCAATAATTCTCTTGCGATTGGGTCTTTAGCAGTTGGAGGAAATTGGAGCACTCGGAGAAAACCCACGAGGTTTGACAGGCGACCATACTCCTTGCCACGTACAACCGGGGATTCAAAACCACACCAGTTGACTCAATGACAGCCTGACAGGCTCTATGATACAGTGCGCACACGCTAGTCATTCAGTCATCCAACACTTTATAGACATTTACCTAGTTATAAAATGAAACAGGGTTTAAGATCCTATTGTTCTGCTCTGACTGGGCTAATGAAGACAGGCATAAGCCATGCAATGTGCTACTAGGGAAATTTTACCCGGACAGGGGCACTATATCGAATTGCAACTTCTTAAATATCTTTTACGTGCATGCCAATGTATACACGGGAGATCAGTATTTTGTCTCGTCCGAATGACTAGACAACTGTCCTTGTCAGGCCTTCCATCCTGCATCACTGACAAGGGGTTACAAAATAAAACGAAATGGGGTTTGCTGTCTGCAGTCCCTGGTTAAACCGGACTAAGCCTATTAAGTGTCTTCTCTAGCAAGTTTCGTAGGAAACACTGTCTGCGATATCACCCAAAGAGGAAGCAGATGTAAAACCCTACGAACAAAAGAACTCACCAGTCATGCAGTGTGCTGCGAGGGGAAAATTTTGCCAGGACACTTCTCTGAATTCCAAATGTGAAGAGTTCCTTTACATACATGGCAACAATACCCAAATATGAACACGGAACCTCGGTTATTCATCGCATGAAAAGAACAACATGTAGTATGCCTTCTCCCTACCAGGCAGGCACATGTTTATACACCAATAACAACAATATACTTTGTTACATAATAACACCATGATTCTTTTATGTAAATTAAACAACTGGTGTATATACAATATACATGTATGGTGGTTGATGGTGTGGGTTACTTATTCATTCATATACTTCTTTTATTTTCTACCATTATTTGCTTTCAATTCTATCTGTCACATTATATTACATACAAGGCACACTTCACTGGATTTATTTAAACACACATTATGCAAGAACTAATCTGCCTATTGCAGGCCTTTCTTTAGGCCTTAAATGTTTTCTTTGATTGGCATTTAGTAATTGAACATAATAACACAAGGTACAATTTTATGGATACACAATTACTGAGTTTGATACTAAGCGACGTTTCGGCGAGGAAACTCTCTCGTCTTTATCAAGCAAACGTCGCTTAGTATCAAACTCAGTAATTGTGTATCCTTAAAATTGTACCTTGCCTTAAATGTTATATAAATTATTAATTCAAAATTAATTAACTTATCCAGACCATCATTAACCAGACCCTCAATGCAATCAGATGGTAAGATTTTTAACGAATTTCAATACGATTGGTGGTTAATGATTTAATTAAGAAATTGCAAACAGCCCTAATGTGGCTCAGAATCAAGTAATTTGACTGAAATATTCAAGATATTCCCTTTATATTATCTATATTATAACTAATATTGTGAGAACTGTTATACAATGTATCTTTAATTCCTTTATCATGAAAAAAACTTTATTTAAATAATTCGCTTGAGCATACGGGTCTTTAGCAGTGGGAGGAAACCAAAGTCAGTAAGTGACATGATATTTCGGATTCCTACTCCCTTGGACACAGACAACAGAAAACAGACAAATACTGATTCCTGTACTCTGGATAATCTAGTCAAAAACTGATAAAATTAAAAAAGAGTACCATGAAATAACTTGTATTTCCAAAGACAGTACACCAGTCTATATTATATGATGATCATGTACAAGCAGTGTCACTTCTGACTACATGTAGATTGAATAAATTAAATATTTACAAATTCTTTTTTTCTAAAAACTTAAAGTAACATTTGAATAATTTGCTACAATCCATTTTAAAATTAAATTTTACACATAAATCCACAGAAATCTATATTACACATGTACTAAATCTAATTAAATTCTTTGTTTTATATACATGTAGTATTATACTGTTTGTATAAATGTATTGAGATGTCTATGTAATATGTATTATTATTTTGTATTTGAATTTATGTCTAAGTCTATGTAATATGTATTATTATTTTGTATTTGAATTTATGTCTAAGTCTATGTAATATGTATTATTATTTTGTATTTGAATTTATGTCTAAGTCTATGTCATATGTTTTATCATTTTGTATTTGAATTTATGTCTAAGTCTATGTAATATGTTTTATTATTTTGTATTTGAATTTATGTCTAAGTGTATATATTTATGCATGCTGTCCTTAATGGACGTTTTGATGCAACAAGCTGTTATGTGTACTGTGTAACTTACTACATATACTTTGAATACATTAAATATTTAGAAATAATTTTTTTGTTCAAACTTACCGCAACATCTGAATAATCTTGTTAAAATCTGCTACAATCCATTTAAAAATTAAGATCCACACATGAATCCAAGAAAATGTACATATATATATGTGTATGTCTAAGCTATAATCACGGTGACAAGTATTACCATTATCTTAACAAATATACATGTCTACACTATATATCACATAGGCAGTATTAGTCTAGAACAATAGGCTGCTTGTAGGTCTACAATACAACAATGGACAATAAGAGACTGGGTGGGTGGTCAAGACAGACTACTAGGGGTTATAAGATAAATACATGGAGGGTCATAAATTATGATACCACCCTATCTTGACCTGTACACCAAGAAGAAAAACATCCTGTTCTTCACTTACACTTATAAAACTTACTCACAAAAAAAAACAACAACAATTCAAGGATGTGTTAAAAGTCAAACAAGAGGAGCTAAAAGGTTAATTGCCACACCCACCGGTCTTCATTAGCCCAGTCGGAGCAGAACAGTAGGACGTTTAACTCTATTTCAGTTAATTGTCACACATATTATATTAATATTTTAAAAAGCACCATTTTATAATAATGTTTAGGATCGAATTAATAAAAAAAATCATGCTAAAATATTTAATTACTTTCAAATATTGTTATTATGACATATTTAATGACTATCAAATATTGTTGTTATAATTCATTTAATTATCGTTATTGTTAATAATTTAATAAATATTGTTTTTTGGTGCTGGAAATTAAACATATCAGCCTGGAGTATTACCGTACTTGAATAGCATTATCAAGACTATATCAAGGGAAATGAAATGAAATGGGGTTTAACGTCCTACTGTTCTGCCCCTGACTGGGCTAATGAAGACGGGCATTCACCATAAAGTGTGCTATGAGGGAAATTTTGCTCGGGCAGCTAGCTGAACCATGGCCAACTCTTACATTGAATTCAACTACCAAGGGATCTTTTACATGCACACCAATGTGTATACAGGACCATGTTTTTCGATCCCATCCTAACAACTAGACAGCTGTCCCTGTCAGAATCTATATCAAGGGAAGTATTTATACATGTACAGTATTCTAATTATATCCCAAAACATTTACAAATAAATACCCCACTTCAAGTAAACTTAACTTCAACGGTTTAAGATTTCTTACAACAAATAAGACACATTTATGTTTTGAGAAGGGGAAATGATCAACTGAATTTTGTGTTTTCCACTTGACACTCCTACTACCAAAGTAAAAAAACAAAACAACGGACATTCTGCTCAAAGAGATCAATCTGCTTCATACCTTGAGAATAGACCTCAGCCCTAAACAGCCACCATACCCAAAAGTTAGTATACTGTTTTCTACCCCCGTTTTACATGTCATACTCACAAGACAGAATAAATAATTAACAAAATTCTCGAAGTATAAGCCTACCGGTAATTGTTTTTTTCAACTAAAATCGTCAATTTAGGACTTAAAATGTCAACTAGCTTAGTGTCTGTTTCCAAGCGGAGCTAACTGTAGACATGCAGTCTAAGTCTAGTATGAACAATGGATGGTGTACAATGTCATATATTATTGAGTAGGAAAATGAAATATGATTTTAGCAAAATATCAGAGTAATTAACACAACATTAATAATATTTATATACAACTAAGAATATAATATTAACTCATATTTCATTGTTAAAACTTTGGTTTGGAATAACACAACAATAACAAGAGATTGAGAAATTGGATTTAACGTCCACTTGACACAAACTAGGTCACTTCAGGACTAACACATGATTCAATTGTATTTTAATAATTAGCTTACGCATAGGGGTCTTTAGCAGTGTAAGGAAACGTAGGACTCAGAGAAAACCCAAAAGGTTGGACAGGCGACCCTACTTCTTGTCATGTACAACTGGGGTTTCGAAACCTGGTTTGGAATAGCAAAACAGTAACAAATTACTGACTGAACACACCACTTCTTGTCACTTATTAAACGATGTCTTCATTAGTATGGGGGGGTTGGGATGGCCTAGTGGTCTAGAGTGCAGTGCTTCGACCTCTAGCTGGCCGGCTACCTCTGGCTTGCGGCTGTGGTTTCGAGCCCTGGTGTGAGCGTTTGTGGGTTTCCTCCCACTGTTAAAGACCCCTATGCGCAGGCAAATTGTTGAAATAAAATTGAACCATGTGTTAGTCCCGAAATGACCTAGTCATGTTGAGTGGACATTAAATCCCATTTCTCTCTCTCTCTTCATTAGCATCATTAGTGACGTTAAACCCCATTTCATTTTGCAAAATTCCCTGGTATTTTAATGTGTTGCAAATTTGTGCCGCACTTTGATTTCATTTAAATTTATTTTAGAAATCTTTTGATGCAATTTATGACTGAAAATATTTTAAAATTTGTTGCTGAAAATGTTTGAAAATTCATAACTGAAAATATTTTCAATTTTTCAAATATATATATATATTTTTAAATCAAACATTTTTGACATATTTTTCATCAAATAAAATTGTATCATGGAGCACTAACTAACCCTCTACTGATCATGACGTATCTATTTACCGAAATGGCTTGAAGCAAGGTTTATAATTAGATCATATAATGTTATTGTACTGTGACAATGCTGAATATTTATACCCTTAAGGTACCAAATTATAACTTCAAAGAAAATGAAAGAAATATAAAGTTTATTTTCACCAATTAATTATATCAGGCTAATTATCTAAAGTCGCTTTGTGAGATTTAAATAAAGTTAAAATGATATAAATAAACAATGTAAATGTATGCTTGTATCGGTTTAAAGAGCTGGATACAAAGGGAGTGCTGCATATCTTGTTACTGAATTCTAATTTGGGAGAGGTTTTTATTGAGCACCTTAGGCCAAACCAGAGAGAGAGAGAAATGGGTTCAACGTTCACTCGACACAAACTAGGTCATTTTGGGACTAACGTGGTTTAATTTTATTTCAAAAACTCGCTTGCGCGTAGGGGTCTTTAGCAGTGAGAGGAAACCGCGGAGAACCTGGAGAAAACCTACAAGGTTTGACAAGCCAAACCAATTTCATCTTTAATTTTTCAGGATCTTGACGAATAAATAATACTCTTAATTCTTCTGTACGATGTTGGTCCTTGTTTAAGGACAGGGGGCAAGGGACAATGTCTAGTCATTGGGATAGTACAAAAAAACTGTGGAGCTGTGTACACACTGGTGTACATGCAAAATATCCCTTGGAAGTTGAAATTTGATATAAGAGTAGGTTGTAATGCCACTGTCCTGGGAAAAATTTCCCCCAAAGCACACTGTATGTTATATGCCCATCTTTATTATCCCAGTTGGAGCAGAACAGTTGGACATTAAAAGCCATTTCATTTCATTTAATTGTAATTCATTCTAATGTCATGGCATGTAAACAAACAATGGCAGTCTAACAAATATGAGAGAAAGAGAGAGAGAAATGTGGTTTAACCACCACTCAATTTTATTTCAATAATTCGCACCAATTGTATCTGATTGATCAGCTATCTAACATACTGCCATTATTATCATTCCATACTCGATCTTGTTAACAACTGGCATTGTTTATTGTTTACTCTATTTACCCCACTGACCACCTTGCACTACGTTCTTTTAATTCCGTTAGCTTTTTCTCTAGTGTGCAAACCCCCTCTCTTTTTAGAAAGGGATATGGGGTTATACGTCCACTCGACATACATCATGCCGTTTCGGAACTAATCCCCCCATTTATAGGAACTCGCTTTTTCGACTCCGCTCGAAATCCTTGTCGCTATGCCAAGGCCCAGCCTTAGAGATCTCCGATGACGTCACAATAGGGACGTTCATTACTTTTACCTACCTTCAAACATGAAGCATACCTGTGGGGTCTGTAAGGAGATTTTCACGCGATCATACAACTTGAAACGCCACTACCGGAGTTTTCATACCCAGCTTAAGTTCTGGTGTAAGTCGTGCAACCGAAATTATAAAAGGTTGGACGATTTAATGCGTCACCAGAAAAAACACCAAGTCGATATCTTGGACGCCGCTGTGAAACAGAGCATCGGTCATCTTTCTTCTCAAAGCGGGGAAATTTGTTCTAATAGCAGCATCCAACACAAGGAAGCTGTTGTTGCGGACAATGTCTCCTTAACTACGGAGGATAAATATGACAGATCGCCATGTCCGATACCTTTTCCAACCATGAGCAACTGGGAGGCTTTTTGCGACGGAGTCGATCCATGTCTCGAACTAGAGGCATGGCCAGTTTTTCGCGCTATGAACCGCGACGATTTGGCAGAATCAAACATCAGTAAAGAAGACTGGGTTTTTTTACAACGTTTCGACCGAGAAACGCAAAATCAATTACGTGAGCTCCTTGCCGAATTCAAAAAAGATTTCCCTCGAGCTACGTTTGAAAGTATGCGTAAAAGTAGTATTATTCTTAGCCTAACACAAGGCAGAATATAGGAAACAGGGACGAGTTCCCAACTTATTTTAGCCGTGGCAAGCCCACGGCGAAAACTAATAAAAAATTAGTGCATACACACCCTTAACCCAATAGTTATTTTTAAGCCCTAAATAGTCTAAAAAATGCTAGACTCATAGATCAATAGGGTCAGGAGCCTTGAGTCAATGCAAAAATCGCATAAAAACCACGGCAAAATTTAGCCGAATACATTTGCACACTTTTCGGAATAATCGACTCCGGTGCAAATTTTCGACTCCGGTCCATCTGTGACGTCACATGTGCTCCGGTGCCCACCGACAGTATATATAGAGGGCGATCTCACACTCCTATCACCAGTCTGATGAGTTCAAACAAGAACGAAACTAGTCACTGTAAGAGAAATCTGGGAAGGCTGTTCGCCCATTAACAGATATTCTAACAACTGGCATGGTTCATAATAATATGGTTCATACTACATGCAATGTTTCAATACTCTTACAGGTATCTTTATCTGGGTTTGATTCCCCGTTTGTACTGTACGTGACAAGGAGTAGGGTTGCTTGTCAGACCTCATGGGTTTTCTCCAGGTCCTCCAGTTTCCTCTTTAGGCTAGTTAACCTACTAGTTGATATGTCATCACTGATAAACATTTACACATATCTCATTCTTTTATTTAATTCTTCAATGTGAATAAAAAAAGACACACAGAGTGAAATGAGGTTTAAAATCCATTTAACACAAACTAGTTTCTTATTGGTTTAACTTACAGAGAGAGAGAGAGAGAGAGAAATAGGGTTTAACATTCACTCGACACAAACTAGGTCATCTCGGGACTAACATATGGTTTAATCTTATTTCAATCATTCGCTTGCGTGTAGGGGTCTTTAGCAGTAGGAGGAAACCGGAGGACCCTGAGAAAACCCCTGAGGGTGGACAGACCACCCTACTCCTTGTCACATACAACCGGAGTAGAGTGAAATGAGGTTTAGCATCCATTAAAACAAACTAGTTCATTTTGGGTTTAACTTAAGTGTAAGTTTCATATTCAAATCGGCAATTCTCATGTGTGCAGGAGTCTTTAGTATTGGGAGAAAGAAATGGGGTTTAACATTCACTCGACACAAACTAGGTCATTTCAGGGGCCTGTTTCACGAAATTTTAACTTAAGATAAAATCCAAATTTTAGTACATACTCAAATCTGATTGTCTAAGCGCTGAAATCAAACTAATACTATCCAATCGAATTACTAAAATCGGATTTATTCTTAGTTAAAATTTCGTGAAACAGGCCCGAGGATTAACATATGGTTTAATTTTTTGGGAATAATTCAATTGCGCGTAGGGGTCCTTAGCAGTGGGAGGAAACTGGAGGACCCGGGGAAAACCCACAAGATTGGACAGGCGACCCTACTCCTTGTCATGTACACCCGTGGATTAGTTAAGACATGAAATAAATTTGTCTTTGTCGAGAGGACAATTCACTTACTCACTCACAAATTTTTATTCGAGGATCCAAAATTTCTATATCAATTTCACCTATAATTGTGAAAATAAATTTTGGATCACGAGTTTGCCTCCCACCTACACGTACAACTGTACTGTACATTTTGATACCTCATTAATTGTTTGAATATTTGCTTGTCACCTCCATGTGAACTGCAGAACAATTAAATTTAGGGTGGGTAATAAAACTGGTGATCTAGTCAGGGTGTTTCCGTACATCTAATACAATGATAATATCTATAAAGGATTTACGTTAATACTCTGGGATGTTAAACATTTGATTTTCACTTCAGACTTTATCACTGTTTCTAATTATAGTTGTATTTATAATATGACACACTGATTAAATAGTTTTATGAATGGGTATAATAGATGTACTGTAGTCATTATTAATATATTACGTACGAACATGTACATGTTGAGACAGAGAGGGAGAAATGGGGTTTAAATGTAATGTGTGATAAATTTCACAATATGTATGTGTGATAAGTTGCACAAAATGTAATGTGTGATAAGTTGCACAAAATATAATGTGTGATAAGTTGCACAAAATGTAATGTGTGATAAGTTGCACAAAATGTAATGTGTGATAAGTTGCACAAAATGTAATGTGTGATAAGTTGCACAAAATGTAATGTGTGATAAGTTGCACAAAATGTAATGTGTGATAAGTAACACTATAAATTTTGCATTAATGTTTCCAAGTGTAATTGCAGCCAGAGCGTTATTAAAAGCCAGTATGAGAGAGAGAGAGAGAGAGAAACAGGGTTTAACGTCCACTCAACACAAACTAGGTCATTTCGGAACTAAAATATGGTTAAATTTTATTTCAATAATTCGCTTGCGTGTAGGGGTCTTTAACAGTGGGAGGAAACCTAAGGACCCAGAGAAAACCCACGAGGTTGGACAGACGACCCTACTCCTTGTCACATACAACAATGGATTCGAAACCACGCCAGTTGACTCAATGACAGGCTTTATGATACAGCATGCACATGCTAACCATTCAGCCATCAACCCCCCACTTAAATATAGTGTCCTACCCTTAAAGAAATAAAATTTTTATTAACCGCTTTTAAATGTTTTGTTAAATTCATTTTACATCCTCAATGTTGTATGATGTTTTTAAACATTATTTTTTGTAAGTTGATGGTTTGCAGATTTGAAATGGAGCTCAACATCCTGCTTTTCAGCATCAACTGTGCATAAAATGTAATGTGATATGTTGCACTAAATGTAATGTGTGATAAGTTGCACTAAATGTAAATTGTGTTAATGTAATGTAATGTGGGATAAGTTGCACTAAATGTAAGGTATGATAAGTTACACTAAATGTAATGTGTTGAACACAATGTAATGTGTTGAACACAATGTAATGTGTTGAACACAATGTAATGTGTGATAAGTAGCACTAAATGTAAATTGTGTTAATGTAATGTAATGTGGGATAAGTTGCAATGAATGTAATGTGTAATAAGTTGCACAAACTGTAAGATATGATAAGTTACGCTAAATGTAATATGTTGCACAAAATGTAATGTGTGATAAGTAGCACTATAAATGTAATGTGGGATAAGTTGCATTAATGTTTCCAAGTATAATTGCAGCCAGAGCGTTATTAAAAGCCAGTATGATAATAAATCAGTAGAGTGCAAGTGTTATCAGTGAATAACCTCAACTCTCAGTTACTGTGTAAGGATAAGCTTATATATACATGTACAATACAGATTCAATATTTGAATATGGGTGAAAGTGTATCAGTTTATAATCTGTTTTACAAACAGAAGTAACCTTGAGTAGCTTGTGGCCATACATCTACATGTATAGATGTATTTACTTATATTACACTGACTTACTTACATACTGTTATACCCCATTCAGACGCTTAGTTTTAAACCAGGTCAAAATCGCCAACAGTTTTTTAAGACAGGGTTCGTGTTGCCTTCACATGTACTATAAGCTAAACCAGTTTAACTACATGTATTCTGACCACTTAGACAGGGTTTTTAAGACAGGGTTGTGTTGCGTTCACACGTACTATAAGCCAAACCAGTTTAACTATTCAGACCTCTTCGTTCAGAGGTAACTTCATATTCTTCATTCGGTTCATGTACATTTTCGATAACACTGGCACTGAATGGTGCTGCCATTTTGCCAGGAATGTGATTTACTGATAACTCCACATGGCCAAAGCGAGCTGGAGCCGGGTTTTTTAGTCAACCCGTTCAGACAGCCAAGATGAACCAGTTTAAAACAAAAAGCATTCTCGAAGACGGGTCACGATCTGTTTTTTTTAACCTGGTTTAACGATCCCCAAGTTTTATAAAACCAGTTCAACAATAAACATATAAGCAGGCTAATAGTTTTACTTTATACAAGACTACTGTGAAAAGGGTTGAAATTTACCTAGATTCGTATTTTATAAACGAACATTTATTGTATACCGTCTCTTTCAGAATCATGGCTCGCTAACCCGGAGGTCTTGTGTTCGAGAAAGCTCTTCAAGGTTGTCCAGCTTGGTCACCCTTGTCAGTGGTGCAAAGGTGTTTGGATTGGGCGAAAAACTTTGATCCCCTGTACACATTTGCGTGCACGTAAAAAAAAACTGGCAGTTGGAATTCATTATATATAAGAGAAGGCAGTAGTGCTGCTGTCATGCTCATCTTCATTAGCCCAGTCAAAGCAGAACAGTAGGATGTTTAACCCCATTTCCTATACTATAAAAACTCTGAACATCATAAGATAAATTTTTTAACTAAAACAGTGTGCGAAATGTTATAGAATAAACTGTTCTACCTAAAACAGTGTGCGAAATGTTATAAAATAAACTGTCCTACATCTCTGTTGTTGTCATTCACAGTTACATGTATAGAATAAATTATCCAACATGTATTCTTGTAATTCACTCTATTGTTTGAAGAAGAAACTAAACATGTATAAATATATTTACTCTCGCTTTTCAAAATTGAATTTAAATTACTTGATGTTAATTCATGTCACATGCCTACTACATGTACATGTATCTGTATATTTGTGTTTTATTTATTTATTTTGTGAGCTAATTTTAAATCAGGGCCATATGTAGGATTTTAAAAGTGCAAGTTCAGTAGAATGGTAAAGCGCCAAAATATGCCTAAGTTACTGATATTGATCATAATCAAGTGTATCATTTTATAATTGAAAGAATTTAAAAAAAGATTCGGGGGGGGGGGGGGGCACCATTTCTAAGGGTGTTTTATTTATCTTGGGGTGCAATGTACTCCCTGAACCCCTTGCTAGGTTCGACCCTATTTTCAATGTCATTTTTATGTTACACTTACTTCTTTCATCATATTCTGACTTGTTTACCTTTTTAAAATGTTTCTGAGCACATTGTGGCCCTCTAATAAGCCTTGTAATAATAATTACAAATATAGAAATAAGCCTTGTATTAAATCTGTCTGTTCAGGTCTTTCTTTAGGCCTGAAATGTTTTCTAAATTATTAATTAGACATTATTTAACTGATTTCTCCCATATTAAATAGTTTAGAGCAGATTTTGATTTAATTTTAAAATGGAGGAGCTAGACTTTGCTTCAGACATCCAGTACGGTGGTTGAAATCATTGCACACGTCTTGTCAAAACTTCAAAGGCTAATATCTTCACCCACAAATTGCCACAATCAAGTAATTTGAATGGCATTTTCAAATTATTCATTTTACATTATCTACTTTCGAACTATTATAGCAAGAATGGCTAGTTCTTTATCTAAACCACCGTCTAAACCTTACATAATGTATCTTTAATAATTATAAATATAAGTATATATGCAAACAATGTGAAGCTTAGTTAATAATAGATTATGAAAGCTATATATTTAAATTAGATAAAACCAATTAGACTGAAATAAAACTCAACAAATTGAATTATACATGTATGTCATCCAGATTGCCTATTATCTAAAAGTGCCCACAGACTTCACGGAGTGATACAATGTAGTTTAGAGACTTGCATTACAACTGGAACCATTATCAAAAAAAAACCATCCAAACTACATCTAGTCTTTGCATGTAGATGAAACAAACCATTATGGTCATATAATCAAATTCTTAATGAATTTTATACAAAATTTGTATATCAATCCGCATCCAGAATATGAACAATCACATTGACTAGTGGGATATTTAAGCCTCGCTCTCCCAGTGTCTCATTACAATTGATGCTAAGACCTAAGACACACTATGGTACACGATTCGTGTACCAATTTTAAAAAATTATTTTATCTTTAATATCGGATATCAGAGGCTTATTTTTTCCCAATAAGTTTACATCATCAATGTTGATTTAAATTGACCAATAATTCGTATTATCGATGTCGAGGATTTGGGAGGATTGTGAGTTACGGACTTCGGTCCTTTAAACGTGAAGGATTGTTAATGACGATTCTGGTTTCTAGAGGCTTATATTGCTGCTTTACACTTTTTTATGATCTATTTATTTATTATAAGTAGGCCTACGTCTTCTTATGTAAATCTTGGTGTGTACACTATATAAAGATTAAGAAAGGGTGTGAGATGTTGTTTAGGCATAATGTCAATATATATTGTTAATTCATTTCATTAAATACACTGGGTATAGATGGTAAATCTAACATTAATTGTAGTTAGGTCTGACCTGCTCCCCTTCTGTTTAAACATATTAATATAGAGTATGACTCATACGGTATTATACTGTTAAACCAGGCTACCACAACATAGACTTCAAACAGTGGTAATAAACTTGATAAGAAACAGTTTTATAAACATTGATTTCTCTGCTGATAATAAAATGTCCCACAGAGCCAAATATAAACTCTAATAAAAGCTGAATTTACTTCAGTGAATGTTCGACCTCAAACGTCAATTTCTAAAGTGATTACGTGACAGGTCTGCTGCATGTTCATCTGTAAGTGGTACATGTACAGGTAGCTAATAATAAAATTCACATGCAAGTATTGAAGTAATATTGCCTATTCAAATCATTACATCATATAATACAAGTTTTCTAAAAGGGAGAGAAATGGGGTTTAAAGTCCACTCGACACAGACCAGGTCATTTCGGGACTAACATGGTTAAATTTTATTTCAATAATTTGCTTGCGCGTAGTGGTTTATTTAGCAGTGGGAGAAAACCGGAGGACACAGAAAAAAAACCACGAGCTTGGACAGTTATATAATACAAGTTTTCTAAGGGATGAACCGAAAATTGTTTGAATTTTAAGAAATCCATACATTTTCCATTAGAAGAAGAATCACTGAGTGAGAGGCAACAAAAAAAAAGACTGAATTTTCATTTGATTTAACTGATACCATATAACAACACAAAAAAACCTATTCAGACAGATTTGAAAAGCTATACAAATTAAATTAGAATTTTTATGAAAGACAGCCCCCAACCCCAAATCATAATCTTAATGAATCTTAATTACATGTAAATATAGCCTAATAATTAATATTTGACAATATCAACTGGTTCAGTAAAACTTATATCTCTTAATATTTATATATTTTGTTGGGCATGATATTAATATTACCAGCCAATGAACAGATATAAGACTGGTTTTAATGCAACTAATTGATGATTGTTACAAATAAATGGGGAAAGTTACATTAAATAAATGGGGTTAATGTCCTACTGTTATGTACAGTGTACTATAATATAAAGGAAATTTGGGCAAGGCAGCAACTCTATGGCCTACTCTTATTTCAAATTCAAACTACCATGGGATACTTTACATGCATGCCAATGTATACAGTACATGGGACCTTAATTTTTCGAGCCATCTGAACGACAAATACAAGTGGCATTTTATGATTTATTTTTTTTATCACATTAGGGATTCATAATATTAATATACCAGATTAGGATTTATTTGTATTAAGTATATGTAGCTACCACATGTAAACTGTATTGCGCTTTAAGCTTATTATGTTATGTTCTTTCAAACTGTATCAATGTTCTGCTTTCAAGAAAACAACCATCAACGGAGAACCACTGTTCAGAAATTGTCTTACATGCATGTTCAGAAATTGTCTTACATGCATGTAGAGAAATGTCATACATGTATAAAATAAAATCCCCCAAAATTGACTGTTGTTGTATGAAATGCAGAAATGTATCTCTTCATAAGTTCATTCTCTCTGTTAGTGTTTCAAAATATTCATATCATTTAGAATCATTAGCATTAGCCTTAGCTTAGGTTTAGGCTACATTGCAAACAGAAAAGCTAATTCAAAATTAGAAAATAAACCAAAAAGTTGAATGTAAATAAATGATTGAGGTGAAAGTTTAAAGGATGAAGATAAAAATCTTCTCGAATCTAGATTGGCTGTTACTATAAATAATCATAATGCAAAGTGGGACACAGACTTACCGAAAACAATCTTCGTGCCAATCCTTTGACAGCGCCTGAACGTATTTCCCATTCTCGATTTTCTTCGAACATGAGGCGCATACATGCTCCTTATCTGAAAGAAATATGTTTCAGCAATCAGAAAATATAAAATTTGTGCCTAATCATATAACATTAAATCGTATAGAAAGATAGTTACCGGAGTCATCACTTGTGTTCATTTTTGTTTACACACCATTTCTTTCAAAGCTCATTTCAGACCCAAGTTATCTTTACAATTGAAGAGCTTATATTTCAAAATGGAGTTACCTCCCTTCCACTATAAAACTATACAATAGAATAAGAAAAAATTGGCAAGAATAAACTCATAATTCTACGGAAGCCGATTAGGGTCAATCTAATGAAAACAAAAAATTCTGACTATCTTTCAAATTTTTGACAGATTAATTAGTTTGAATATCTTTTTACTACAAATATATCATCATATCACATAGTTTTTACACTGGAAAGTATCTTTTAGGCCAGCATGAAAGCAGAGTATGCTTACCCATTTCAAATATTTTATAGCAGCCCACAATGACTCATTAATGAACGGGGGCCATGGTGGCTAAGTGTTGGCTCGCTAGACTGGAGGTTGAGGGTTTGATTCCGGAGTTTGCCAAGAAAGGTCATCAGTATTTTCCAGCTTAATTTTCACCTTGTCTAGTAGTTCGGATGGTACGGAAAACTAAACTTCTTCATTAGCCGAGTCAGAGAAGAAAAGTAGGATGTTAAATCCCATTTCATTTCATTGAGAAACATTATTAAGAATTAAAGAGAGAGAGAGAGAGAAATGAGGTTTAACGTCCACTCAACACAACTAGGTCATTTTGGGACTAACATATGGTTTAATTTTATTTCAATAATTCGCTTGCGCGTAGGGGTCTTTAGCAGTGGGAGGAAACCGGAGTGCCCGGAGGAAACCCACGAGGTTGAGAAGGCGCCCCTATCTCCATGCCACATACGCTCACACCAGGGTTCGAAACCACAGCCGCAAGCCAGAGGTGGCCGGCCAGCTAGAGGTCGAAGCACGACACTGTAGACCACTAGGCCATCCCAACCCCCCTATTAAGAATTAAAGCCATTGGATGGGATAACGGTGGCTAATTGGGTACGCAGGCTCGGTAGACTGGAGGTCGGGTGTTCGATCCCTGCATTGGCCGAGAAAATTCATCCAGATTTTCCAGCATAGTTTCCTCTTGTCGTGACAGAGGACCTGACGACAAGGACAGCTATCTAGTCGTGTGGTTGGTTGAAATACCAAGGTCCCGCATACACATTGGCATGCATGTAAAAGATCCCTTGGCAGTTGGATTTCAATATAAGAGTAGGTCATAGTGCCCGCTGCCCAGTAAAATTTCCCTAATCGCACACTGTATGACGTATATGCCCATGTCTTCATTAGCCCAGTTTAGGAGCAGAACAGTAGGAGGTTAAACCCCATTTCATTAAAGCCATTGGAGCTATGGCAAATAGGACCTAAGTGTTGGCTGAAAAAGTTTGAGTCTGATTTCCCGTTGTCGTTAGTGCAGTTTAGAAAGTCTGCAATGAAAATGTGTCTAGTTTGTCCGGATGGTACAAAAAAAAGTATGTCCGCCTAGTTTAGTTTCCCCTTTACAGTGGTCCTTTGACAAGGGGCCTGACAAAGTGTCTAGTCATTCGGATAAATTAAAAAAAGTTACACCAGTGAACACATTGCAGTGCTCATTAAAAGACCCCTTGACAGTTTGAACTTAATGTGTGAGGAGTCAAGGACAGTGAATAGTAAGATGTTTAGCCCCGTTTAGCTTTCTTTATAAAACCGTTGCCTTAGTTTTTCTCTCATAAGCCATAATTTCAGATAAAAAGATTAACAAAATTGATAAAAAAAAGGTATTTATTTCAAAAATTATAAGGCACCTGATTTGACAGTGTCGTGGAATGGACCAGTTACATATATAAATAATGAATTACATCAAATGTAGATATGTACAATTATCTATTATAAGTTATGCGCATAATTTAGCATAATTAACTGATCAATTATAACCAACAATTCATATTTCATCATCACACTATCATCATCATCATCTAATAGTTCACAAATTCTTATCCATCTTAAAGCTTATATTCCAAATAAGGACATATAAATTGACAAAAAAATTGTTACAAAAAAATGCCGAGAGACCGCTTTGATTCATTTAAGAAAATGGAGGTGTTGATTTAATTCAAGTTGATGGCATGTTGTTATCTGTCTACAGATGTATCCAACTAGTTAACAATTAATTAGTAAATTAGTAGATTCCAATTAAATTTTTCGAAACGAAAATTTAATCTATCAGTAGTCAAAGTTACGTATCAGATAAAAACTGGATTTATTATTATATAAATCAGAGAGGTAAATCCCCTTTAATTACAACCATATATATATCTATAATTAGACTGTACAAATATGAAATTTTGTGTTTATCACTTTAAAACATATCATCAGATACTCTTTACACATAACTACTTTATATTTTTTTTTTCTAAACAATAATTTATTGAATATTAAGAACAGGAAACAGACAGAGCCTATAATTGGGGAGCTTCTTTCTATAATTGGGGTTTGGTCAAGCAATGTGAAGTTTGGATATACCAGGGTTTTACACATCAGAAATAGGGCTTAGACCACCACCTAACCTTAAATAGGATTTCTTTGATTTCATCGAACTGTTCAAGAATAGGAATAAAAGATGTTATAACCCATGACCAGGAGCCTGTTTCACGAAATTTTAACTGAGATAAAATCCAATTTTTAGTAATTTGATTGGATAATATTACATTGATTTTAGTACTTAGTCAATCAAAATTAAAGTATCTACCGGTACTAAAATTTGGATTTTAACTTTAGTCCAGATTTCGAGAAACAGGGCCCTGGTTTGCCTTAAGTGGATTTTAAAAACGTTTTTTCTCTTTCACTTTTTGAAACCATTTTTATATTTTGTTCACGATCTCTCCCCCCAAAATTTGTTCTTTTGTCCATGAATGAAATGATGTTTTGTATCGATATATTAGCCTTTTTGCATTTGGAAATTTAAAAATTAAACTGCCCATTTTTGCCAAAATCTGTCCTGCATATTATTTATTGGAAAGAGCCTTTCATTATAATATATTTATAAAACAATGAATATATATATATAACATTTTAATATTTAATTATACAAAACAAGTTAGAAAATTAACAATCTGATTAAAATACAGATCTATATTTCATTTTTTTAAAATTTCAATGGCCTACACCACATGAAGATCTGACAAGTCATAGTGGGAGTTCATGTCGGAGGTCAAATGTGCGGTTTTTGACCTTATGACGCCAGGCATTGATTTATGAATCAGCGTTGATGTTTCTAGTTGTTTACAAACATACACCAAATATTCACTGTAACAGAACGTTTCATTGGCTAATCCCTCACATCATCCAGAACGCAGTTAATATAATAACTCTTCCAGATCCTAGTGTACTAAAGTAAAGTGAAGTTTTGAACTATAAAGATGAAACAAAATAGGATCTGTGTTTTAATAGATTGGTAAATGAATATAAAACACAACAGCAATTATAGCAGAAACAATCAGAGTTTACCATAAAGGAGCTAAATCTTTAAAAATTGACGAAACCAGGTCTAAAAACACACATTAATGCATTCATACATTTAATTCTTTGAACTAAATTTCTAATCATTTATGTTTGGCGAAATAGTCATTCAAGTAGTCCAGTCATATCAAAAGTATGGTTTGGCATTTCGCTCCCGCACTGACTTGTGGGATATATAATACTTGGTTCACCAAGCTTTCTCATTACAAATGGTGCTCAACATAGAAAAAACAGCATCGCTCACTGTCTTTAAAATGTTCACTATGTCTGTAATATTTGATATCAGGAGTCCATATTTTTATGGTAAGATTTCAACATCAACATGAATTCAAATGGACCAGAAATAATATTCTAATCCATGTTTTTAAATTTCAAATATGATGGATATAATTACGTAAGAGGCCTAGCTCCTTTAAACCCAAGATACAACTCACAAATAAAAAGCAAAACAAACAAAACAATCAACTCAACAAATTCATTTAATGAATAATAACAACGATTTAATAGCCAATTATTAATGTCACACAGATGTCACATGATAAATACTGGGGTAGAATCTATGACGGGTCCAACGCAATAACATCGGTTATTGAGTCAAACAGTCTTAGTTCTCAATCCAGATTTTGAAACGGACAAATAGTAGGGTTTTCTCCCACTTCTAAAGACCCCAGCATGCAAGCGAATTTTTGAAATAAAGATTGAACCATTCACCATATGTCAGTCCCAAAATACCCTTGTCTGTGTTGAGTGTGGAGCTACAAAACTGTTTGCACAACTGTACTATTTACGAAGAAGTATATGTACATCTTTCACAACTCTTAATTTATTTTTAATTTTTTTCTAAGGGATAATCACATAATATATGATAAACTCTATTTTAATATCAGGGCTGGATTAAGGTTTTTTGTGGGGTTCTAGGCGAATATATTTCATGGGCCTATTACACAGGCACCCATTCATCCATCAAATATAAAATATCAAAAGAAATACTAGTAGCATATGTATACAGTCAATCTGATTAAAATATAGATCTATGACATCAGACATTTGATTAACCAATCAGCATTGATGTTACTAGTGGATTACCCACAGTTCTGTGCAAACCACGCCAAAAGCTTGCCGTAACAGACCGTTCCATTGACTAATACCTCGTACCTCACACCATCCAGAACACGTTAATGATAACAACCCTTCCAGATCCTAGTGTAATAAAGACAATTAAAACAAAAGTTTGAACTATAAAAACAAAATGAAATAGGATCTGTGTTTTAATCAGATTTTTATATAGTTGGCCTGTGCCTTAATGCGTCTCTGTTTAAAACTAATAAATTGAATAGCAAAGTAATATCTTGAACAACATTAATATCATTTTCAAAAACAAATAAATAAACATAAAATATTCTTGGCACATAAACTGGAAGATAACGTCTACCACTGAAGCACTGGCTGAATACCATTCTAAAATTATCAGCAAATAAAAATCATACATTTAGATAATATTTCATAAATTAGGGCACAGAACTCAATATAAACCAACCAAATTTTGGGATTTGGTTTATTTCCTTGTGTATGAGTTATTGGTAACCACTATTACATATTCATTCCAGATTTTCATATTTTTATATTTCCATATTTTCATATTTTTATATTTTCATATTTTCATATTTACATATATTATTTTCTTACAAGAATTTTATCTTTGATCAAGTTCCATGTTACCCAATCGAAAAATTAAACAAAGCAAGCCTGGGATAAGGCACCCATTTGGGTCTGATTTGTTTTTTTGCTGAGTTTTCAATGATATTGTAAGTTGCAACACTGGCCTATTTCACAAAATTTTAACTAAGATAAAATCCAAATTTTAGTAATTCGATTGGATAATATTAGATTGATTTTACCCAATCAAAATTGAAGTATCTAATAAAATTTGGATTTTATCTTTCGTAAGATTTTGAGAAACAGGGCCCTGTTTTGGTCTAATCTGTCCTTTTGCTGAGTTTTTAATAATATCATTTCCAGATCTGCTGAATCATTGCTCTGTATGATTGTCCATTTCATACAATTTGGCAAAAAGATGACAAAAATCATATAAAGTAATTTGAATTATACAATTTAAAATTATAAAATATGAACACTGCGTACAATTTTGACATGTCTGCTTCGATTTTAAAGGGATTATTTTCTTTCAGATATCATTTTGCAAATGTTCTTCTTCATCATGTTTCACTTACTTTGGGCCTTGGGGTAATAGATTGCTGCCATCAAATAAAGTAATTTGAATTATAATATTTAAAATATGAACACTGCGTACAATTTTGACATGTCTGCTTTGTTTTTAAAGAAATTATTTTCTTTCAGATATCATTTTGCGGAAATGTTCTTCTCCGTCATATTTCTCGTACTCTGGGGTGATAGATAGGATTTTTCTGATGCATCTGACCCCTGATCATCGCGAACTTTGTGTGTCTGTTCGAAGTTATATACAAAATGGACATATATTCAACATCAAACAAACAATGTATTTCTCCCAAGAAAAACAAAAAAAACTTTGCACCATTAACAAATACACCTTAAATAAACCACTTGATCGTCCAATAACAAATTATATGTCATAAGGTCATAGTTAAATATCACAGCATCAAAAAACTGGATAAGCAGGAGTTCAGAATTTTAAAAAAATGTTTTATCAGGGACTTTCGGTGTCAGTACTAGAAACTGTCCCCATCGGCTCACCATATTTCACTTTTTGGTTATTTGTTATTTTAAAATCAAAGTCTAAAGGTGCTTCAAACACTAATACTATCGTTGAGCCAAGATTAAATTCACCAAGCATTTGACCTTTCACGATCGGAACGTCTTTTTCAAATTCTTCATCGAGGAAACTGCCTGCTGGATGTTTTTTAACCATATTCGTTGATAATGCCTGAAAAGAAACACAAAAGAGTAAATATCACTGATGTAGTTCTTGACAAAATAAAATGGAGTTTAACGTCCTACTGTTCTGCTCCGACTGAGCTATTAAATTTTTGCCCGAGCAGGGGCATTACTGCATACTCTTATATCAAATTCCAACTGCAAAGGGATCTTTTATGTGCACGCCAATGTATACACCAGACCTCTGTTTTTCGTCCCATCTAAACAACTAGACAGCTGTCTTTGTAAAGCCCCGTCTCCTGCAACACTGATATTGGGGAATCTACATCAGAGAATCCTGATGAACTTTCTCGGCCAATGTGTGCAGGGATCAAACACGCAACCTCCAGACTAGTGGGTCAATGTCTTACCCCCTTAACCACTGTGGCTACCTAGCCCCAATAAGACTATTGACAATAATTTTGATTATATTGTAGAATTAAACAACTTACTTCATCACAGTATATTTTAATTGAGCCGACATTAGTAGCACCAACAGCTGTCATAGAGAAAAACCCATGTTCCCATTCTCCTGTATATACGACACGTTCGTTAAAATTAAACAATCCTTCAATCCATCTCGCTACACCTGGATTCACGCTCAGTAATTCACCTGAAAAAATAAAAACAACACAAATTATTGGTAATTATTAAACTGAACAATAAACAGGGGTAAAGGGTGATGATCGTAAATACTTCCCAAAACAGGATCACAATAAATACAAACTAGTGCAAATCAATTCACAGGAATTTCAATGTGGGCGTATAAAAATCAAGAATTCGCCCCACCATGATCTATTGGTCGATTACATTGAAGAGACAGCCACTGTCAAGATTGGTCACATTATTTCTGTTACACCTTTTTTGTAAATCATGTTTAGTGAAGCCTGTACCATAACAGGCCCGGACTGTACAATGGAAGCTTAAGGCTGGCCCTGGATCCATTCACTTAATTTGATATTGGTGTTTTTTTGTGTTTTTTTTATTAAATGTCTATTTTCTGTCATGTCTGCAGGTGTAACTTGTAGATTTTTGTTTTGTGTTTAGTGCGGTCCTACTATACTTACTATTAGTATGAAAATGTTAACAAAATTGACCAACAATGTGGGGGACAATTATCAAACTATCTTCGACTTACCTGGAAAATGTCGTCTATGTTTAATCGACCAGTCTGTTGGTGAATGAAAACGATGATAATCTCCAGGAGCCAGATAAATAACACAGTGATATAAAGCATTCTCAGGATTCTTCAGTAAATTTCTTTGAAAATTGTCATCATCTACTGCAGCCGTTTCTGGTGTGGTGCCTAGAAAGCCTTTTAAAGAGTACGTAACGCCCTTCACTTGTTCCAGATAACCAGACGTCACTTCACCATAATGAAGTACTTTACCATCAGCTGGACTCGTCTGTAATTAAAAAAACACAATTATTCAAATTGATTATTTAACATTTTAATATAGAGAAAACAAATGGAAACAAATTGATTATTTACCATTTTAATATTGAGAGAACAAATGGAAACATTGTTGATTTATTATTGTTTTTGATTTTTTGGAAAATGTCACTTAAAAACTTAATTTTGGTAACCAATTATTTGAAGAATTTGACACAACTAAGGTCCTGATGGGACTAACCATATGGTTCAATTTTATTTCAATAATGCTGTTGTTTATAGGGGCCTTTAGCACTAGGAGGGAACAAGAGGGCCTGATAAAACATTGAGGTTGGACAGACGACCCTACTCCTTGTCGCGTACAATCGGAGAATTGAAACCACACCAATTGACTCAAAAATAGATTTAAAAAAAGCCTCTTATCTCCCACCTAAGATCGGATGAGGTTTATTTTTATAAATTAATAAAGAATAGAGCTTCTTTAAAGGTATAAATTATTCAATTCATAAGTTCATTTGTGCTTAAAATGCTGTACTATGACTCATCATAACATCTTTTATTGTTAATATTACACTTTACCCACCAAATACTTTCTGGGTCCTTGTTACAAAAGGGAGGGAACTCTCATCTTCAATCATATAATACTTACTACTTGATGATCGAGATCAATTGGACGGACATTAGGTTTTAGTTCTCGACGGAAAAATTCTCCTAAATTTTTATAATGTTGAAGGTCTTCAATCTCTGCTTCGTCTAATTTACATCCAAACATCCAGATATATAGACCAATCAGAGGCTTTCTTAGAAACACAGGTAGATCTACTTGATTGACTTTCCCCCATAATCGTGAGATGGCTTTCAATGGCATTTTTCTATATAATGTAACCTGAAATTACAAATATTCATTAAATATATCTAAGTCAACGGTGAGGCAGATGTATGTCGTCCACACTGTTAACCTGAGCAAAAAATGCTCAATGTCGGACATTGCCAAGACATAGATGTATTAAAACTATACATTAAGTTTCATCCCTTCCACTAAATAAGTGTTCCAAGCATTCATTAACTATTTACATATCAAATTGTGTATCTGAAAATGTTGAACATTCCAAATCAATTATAAATTAAAAACAGAGGCATTGTGTCCCAAAAGGTGTGAAGGACAGACAGATGATCCCAATCATACTTGACATAAAACAACTTTCAATGTTCATATAAATCCTTCTTGTACATGTAGGTGATTTCCCCAAATCTTATTATACATGTGCAATGTGAGGTAACTCTATTTAGCATAATAACCACATGTATACTAAACAGAATTATAAGACAGATGTAACGTCATCCTTTGATATTGGCGTACCAATTTTTTCAATCGTACATTATCCATACTAGATGAAATATTGGACTCGCGTCACATGTGCAAGATAGTGTCTGTATTTTAAGTTGTTCAATGGTCTCGATTTAAAGACATGGTGATATATTGAAACAACATTCGGCAAACACCTCATGCAGTATCAATATATAATATTACTTAATGTCTCGCCCTCGACCATTAAACCATACCTAAATCACCAGAATTAAAGAGATAGAAAGCTGAAGAAAACAGGCTAACAAGTCTGGTTACAAAGATCCCAAATCTATTTCAAACTTACTGTTTTATTTAATCTTTTTCTCTTCTTGAGATTAGTTTTAGCCGAAGTACCTTTACTATTTTTTTTCTTTGTTGGATAATATGATTTTAATCGAAGCCTACGAGCTACATGTTTATGAAAGGTCACGAGTTGATACAACAGATTTCTGGGGATTCCCCATTTTAGTCCCTGAATTATGAGTTCACGAGAAGTAATTGCCCGCATTAATTTCCACAATTCTTTTGAGTAGTTAAGTCGTTGGAATGTTGCTCTGCCGGTGCGGTGCATACTACTGGCAATCACGGCTAGTATGAGGGCTGTATATAACAAAGCCTGGTCCATTTCTTCAAAAAACGCAAGAGAAGCCATCTTGATAAAGTCTTGTAGCCTTGACATTCACTTCTGAAAAAAATAGAAAAAAGATTTAAAACAATGGCATGGCAATCAACATTAAATTATTTTTATGCCGAGCGAACATTTAGTCTGCACCAGTAACTTTCTTGATGTCATTTGAAGGGTACTAGGACTTAATGAATTCACTTTCTGAAAGAGGCACCTCACAATACGAAGACAGAGCCAACATGGATTCCAATAGTGCTGTAATATCAGAGAAACCTGACTACAGCATTTATAGTAATGTTTATTTTTCATACGTAATAGGTTCTTGATGAGGATATTCGAGTCCAAACTGATATCCTCTCAGTCTCATCAGAAGAGATAATGCAATAACGGATCATTTGGATTTGTGTCACATCCAGAAATTGCACAAAGACAATACAGATCAACCACAGCAAAGATCTTTATAATTACTAAAAATCTGTTTAACCTAACCTACTCATGAGTAAGCCTATAATTTGTGGGGAGCAACATAAACATTGGGAGGAAACAAGAGAATCCAGAGGAAAACACACATGGTTAGGCAGGCAACCCTTCTCCTTGTCTCCTAAAAAAAATGTGTGGAATCAAAACCATATCAATGGACTCAATGATAGACCTTATGATCTAAAAGCACACATATTAGATCACTCGACCAACCACAAGCTGAACATTAAAGAATATAGATCTGACTTCCTGTACAATATACCTCCTGAAAAACAGATTCTGTTTATAACTGTCAATTACACACAGCTAATGAAAGTTTCCGTTCAGAACTTTCACTTTTACAGATATCGTAAATTAGCAGAAGATAATGACAACAACTCTTGTACAAAAAGGTCCGTAGTAGCTGAAAGCTAGTGACAGGATGACATCTAAACTGGGATCTCAGCGATGCACAAGGGGTCTAAGAAAAGTAGAAATCTGTAGAATAGTAACCCCTTAAACCAGTTTGAGGGGCTACTATTCTACAGATATCGTAAGATACATGATAATATATCCACTCTTCACTGATAGATGATATAATATACCCTACTTCTCACAGATAGATAATATACCCCTCTCTTGGATTAGTTCATAAATGATTAACTAAAACAGTTGACATCTTTCATACATGTCACTACGTAATTATATACTAGATAATTGTTCTAGAACTATTAATAGATTTATATGTGACGTAAAACACAGACTTGTTTTAATCTATTAATAGATGATGTAGATGTAATTAAACAGTCATTACCATGTTACATAATGTAAGTTGTCTACGATATCACCCCTGGTGGAAGTGGACGTTAAACTCCAGAAATGAGAGAGAGAGAAATGGGGTTTATTTATTTATTTATTTATTTATTCTTTAAGTAAAGGTTACAACATGACAATAAATTAATGTATTATAATTAACGTCCACTCGACACAAACTAGGTAATTTTGGGACTAACATATGGTTTTCAATTTTTATTTCAATAGTACGCTTGCGGGTAGGGATCTTTAGCAGTGGGAGGAAACCGGAATGCCCGGAGGAAACCCACGGGGTTGAGAAGCGCCCCTATCTCCATGCCACATATACTCACACTGTCACACTAGGGTTCGAAACCACAGCCGCAAGCCAGAGGTGTCCGGCCAGCTAGAGGTCTAAGCGCGGCATTCTAGACCACTGGGCCATCCCTCCCCCCCCCCCCCCCGAAACGAATGAACGGATGTAATGTAAACTGACATATAAATATGTCATAATTATTCATCTAATTAAACATTCTCCACCAAACATAAAGAAACAGTAGCCCAAAAGATTATATTCAATAAAAACTTAAAACACTACTACTCTACCATCAAGCTTGGAAATCAGGTACCTATCACTGACAATGTCAGACACAGATTCAGACTTTGTCAGGCACAAAACCTGTCATTTTGTCCGCCACTGATTTGTCTTTTTTATTAATATTATTAAAACATGACCAGCACTAAGTTGAAAATATCAGGTACTATTTCATTAGTGGCTGTCTTTTTGACAGGTACATCTAAAACCGTTATTTCCAGGCCTGCATATAATAACACATAAGTTATAAATTTTCCAACCAGCACCTGTTTATAAACCATGTTAAAGACTAGTAATAAAATCTAACAATATTATATAAATCATAGGTTAACTTTAATCCTGTATGAAAACATTTGACTGTCAATAAAAATCTTAAAGTGTCCTTGAATCATTAGCACTGATCAAACAACAAGATTTGCGTCAATTAAATTAACAACTTGCAGTATTGAAGACAATATATTATCACCCCTACACATGATATCTTCACAGTTACTAAAAAACCCAATTAAGACTATAATTGATTATCAAAGTTAAAATTCCAGATAGTGCATTTTCCGGATATGTAATTTTCCCAGTTCAAATGGGGCTTAATGTCCTACTGTTTTTCTCTGACTTGGCTAATGAAGATGGCATATGGGGGGAATTTTGCCTGAGCTGCAACAGTATGGCCTACTCTTATATCGAATTCCAACTGCCGAGGGATCTTTTACATGCACGTCAATGTGTACACAGGACCTCTGTTTTTCATTCCATCCAAATGACCAGACAGCTGTGACAATTTCATTACAAATATAATACAGGGACACAACTCTATGGATAGGGATTATTAAACCTGAAATCGAGAACTAAGTAGTACCACTACTTCTCATGTTGCAAGACATGTCAATTTCAAGTAATTATTATCAGTATTCAATTTGAAAAAAATAAATCCAGTATATCCCCCACATATTGTAAAAAAAATATATAAAAATAAATATATGTAAACGTATTGTAAAATGAGAAATGAGAAATCAAATTAAAAATTCCTATAAAATATTGTTTATAGCACGTGTAACGGGTTAATTAAGTTTATTCGTTTGTCCGATTGAGCAAAAATAGTTACACAGAATAAAAAGCAGACAAAATTGTTTTCTAATGAAGAAATAACAATTAGTGGGACTTTGGACCTAACCAAACGTCTAAATCACATTTACAAACTGTCACCTGTGGCAGTGCTTAAAAAATCTAAGAATGAAATTTAACCCTTTGTTACAAGGAATATCTTTTAATCAATTTTTGAATATGCTAATCAAATTTTGCAAAATTTGACTTTTTGATAACTGTGAAAAATTACCAAAAGCCCTGTTAATTATGTCACAGCGTATTTATTTACCGTATTGTTGTTGTTGCTGGGTCTCATATTATCAAACTCTGTTTACTAAACAAACACAACGAACAATTAACGACAACAATAAAGTCATCTCGACCTTAAACAAAGGTCAATTAAGCCTAGGTGTTTGGATATGGACCTTGATCAAGATAAATATTTTAAATAAAGATGGAACAAGATAAAATTCAAATTTTAGTAGATACTTTAATTTTGATTGTGACTAAGCACTTAAATCAATCTAATATTAGTTAAAATTTTGTGAAACCGGTCCCAGGCTACTAAAATTTAAACTTAGCACATGAAAGAATCAGTCAGGCAGAAATTTCAGTCAACAAAATAATGTTTTTATTGAAGAAATTAATCCTGAATATATTGTGGCGTGCAGATTAGGGAGAGAGAGAGAGAGAGAGAATGGGGTTTAACGTCCACTCGACACATACTAGGTCATTTCAGGACTAACATATGGTTTAATTTTATTTCAATAATTCGCTTGCTCATAGTGGTCTTTAGCAGTGGGGGGAAACAGGAGGACCGGGAGAAAACCTATGAGACTGGACAGACGACCCTACTCCTTGTCACGTGAGCAGATTGGGAGTAGATGGGATGAACCCGGGTGATAGCATTCACACATAGAGGGGCATCAAATTGTAAAATCCAAATTAATTTTTTCCTAATTTGAAATTATCGCTGTTAACTCAATTGTAAGGTGCCTTAGTTAATTTGAATAAAAAGTTTTTTTCATCAGTTTTTACACACTTAAAATGTCTGCCTTTCTGAGTAAAAGGCCCTATTTTTGAGTCTTGGCAAGGAGCTGGCCTTGGGCATCACCCACCCTCTGCAAGCAACAGTTTTATCTAATGACAACTAATTTGCATATTCATACCATTTGATTGGTTGAAAACGTGTCACGTTATCTTGAGAACAAAGTCACTTGCTATATAAGAGTGGTCAGACGTGTAGTTCGTCCTCGCATTTTAACATTAGCCTGAAAATAAAGATGATACTCATCGCTAAGAGCAACCGTCTGTTATCAGCAGTGGTGATGATATAGGGATACCAATGAAGGTACTTTATTTTCTTATCACCCATGACAACCAAAAGACGGGAAAGAAATGAAGTTTAAGCTATCACCTACTGTGTTTGGAATAATGCTTTTTGAATCTAATCTACAATTAAAACAAATGAATAAAATCCTATTGATATTAAAAAAAATATTATAATTTCTTCCCTTTCGAGTAACTATATAAGATTTTCACGAATTTCAACAAGGCTTTATAAAGTCAATCTATTTCCTTATGACAACTGCGAACCCAATTAAAAGAAAGAAAGTGTCATTTTGAGACTAAGATATAAGAGCTTTCACTTAATGCAGTAGTAAGAGAGAGAGAGAAATGGGGTTTAATGTCCACTCAACACAAACTAGGCCATTTGGGGACTAACATATGGTTCAATTTTATTTTAATTATTTGCTGGCGTGTAGGGATCTTTAGCAGTGGGAGGAGACCAGAAGACCCAGAGAAAATTCATGAGGTTGGACAGACGACCCTACTCCTTGGGGAATCGAAACCATGCCGGTTGATGCAATGACAGACCTTATGATACAGCATGCAGATTCTAACCATTGTTGCATAACAGTAGGACGTTAAACCCCATTTCATTTCATCCATTGCTAACCATTCTGCCATCCAACTTCTAATACAGAAATGAAATAAGTATGCAAGGAAAGAGAATTTAGAGAGATAATTTGTGTTTTCCTTTGGCATTTGTCACGTTCGATTGTTGAAACCAGTATTACTCACCTATCGTAGCAATGATCTCTGTGTTAAAGTTATAATTAGGAAAGTGTTTAACCAGTTCTATCATATATATGTGATAATGACTGACGCCAATATTGTCCTTGAAGCAAAGACATTGATAATTACAAAATCGTTATATGGATTACAAAACATAAACTGACGAATGAATGGCATAACTAATAAATACGAAAAATATAAGAAATTATACAAAATATATAATATAGTGCGCGTGGGCCTACAATGATTGATAACAGGCATGTTATAACACAGATGTTCGCAAGTCTGTAAAAAAACAGTTCATATGAATGTATATATACTTATTTACATTCAATCGTTTCTGTTGTTACTCAGTAATTTCTAATCAGTTACGTTCAGCATAATATGCGAAGAGTCAGGATTGAATGGCCAACTTTGGCATCCTCGACTCTTGTTAATCCAGTTCACATCGGTAGTATTTCCCTACACGGGATATATGTTTAGTCTCGTTTATCGTATCACTTCATACAAATGGCGCTCAAAAGCATTCTGGCACCAAAATAATGTATCAGTTTTATAATTCCAATAAGTTGTGCTCGGTTTCTTTAAACAACATTTAAATATGGCCTACCATCTGTAGCACACTTTTCAATAGAAAAATTAATTGTGACTTATATACCAATAAAATTGTTAATTTGTAAGACATTTATAATTAACAGCATATATATCTTTCTACGCGAATGAACAATAAATAAATTGTTCATTAGAATAAAACAGAAACCCTTTGTTATACCTGTAAAATAAATACCAATTGTTTATATGATAAGATACGGTCTACCGTGTAATACGGAAATTCTCAACACCGCGTAACATTAACAATAAAATACGGCCTATATATGTATATTGATAAACAAATGATACAGGAATTTCTTTTTCTCAACACAATATTTTATTGAATATTAGGATTATTTATTGAATAATAGGATTGGGAAACAGGCAAAGCCTATATAATCTCTCTCCCCTAAAATACAGGAAATTGCAACATGTTTTAACATCCTATCTTCCACCTACCTTTTCAGGTGTATGGTAGTTTCAGGGGTCCCTAGACCGAGCCCTTAGCCAGCTCATAAAATATAGCGGGGCTACATAATTTTTGGGAGGGACTCAGGATGTGGCCGGCTAAGAACGCTCCTAAGAAATCATTATTGTTGCCGAAATATTTGGGGGAGCTAATTCTAATCCCTGGCTTTGCGAGGGGTTCCAACTCTGTGGGGGTCCAGTGTGGTTCTTTCATTACTGGCTGTAAATTTTTGTTTTCTATAGTTTGTCAGTTTATTAGAAAAAAATTACGAGTCTAGTTGGAGAGAACCCTGTCATTCCCCTCACGGGGCAAAGATCAGCCCGTCTGTACATTGCTGGCAAATAACAGTATTACTGTGGCAATTGCACGAAGTTGTGAAATGAAAAACATACTATCTGGTATGGATTATACATGTACCAGATACGGACCCAGGTCCGAAAGGTTTCTGGCCTCGCGAGGGGTTCGCATTCTATGGGGGTCCAGTGTGGTTCTCTCATCCCTGGCGTGAAATTTCATTTGAAACCCCATTTCTCTCTCTCTTTCTTTTTGATCCACCCCAATCTCAACCAAAGAAAGAAGACTCCACCTTAACTAATATCAGCATAATTCTACACAACGCAAACTTAACTTTGAATCATTTTTTATCTTTACAAACAAGCCAGGACATAAGGCACCTGTCACAGATTTTGTCAGACACAAGTTTAACACAATGCACATATCATGACACAAATTATAACACAATGCACATATCATGATATAAAAGTTGTGTAATAATTTGTGTCTTCACAATCAGATTAAAATATACAGATCTATATTTGGGGGGGGGGGGTATATACATTTGACGACCTACACAACATGAAGATCTGACAAGTTGTCCTGGAAGGTCATGTCAGGGTTCGCATGAGCGGCGTTTGATTCCTTGGCTTCACGCCAGACATTGATTAATCAACCAGCATTGACATTTCTAGTGGTCTACCCTCAGTCCGTGCATGGCACGCCAAGAAGTTACCGTAAGGGACCCTTTCATTGGCTAATCACTCTTCTAGAACCTTGTGTAGTAAAGACAATTAAAACTAAATTCTGAACGAAACGAAATAGGATCTGTGATTTAATCAAATTTGTGTCTGACAAGGTGCGTAATGTCCAGGCCTGCCTACGAAATAAAAAAAAAATACACTGCTGACTGATGTTATTTACATTACTTCACTGAAAAATTGGTATTTTTTAACTTGGCGTATATAGCCCTAATTTCTGTGTTGAATTATTCATAACTATATTTTAATATCGGCTAATAGTGTTCAACTTGTACTTGTGTACCACTTAAATCATAGTGTTTAATTTTGATTACCAAGCGTCTAATTAACTAGTGTTTAATTTGTTAATTAGACGCATGGTAATCAAAATTAAACACTACCAATTTTCCAGTGTTACTTGCACCCCGGAAGCCTGAATATACAATGCACAAGATATAGTCATCAAACGATCACATTGCCTCGCAGATGTTACAATCGTGTGTATTTAATCCAATAGATTTCATCTATATTACGTTGATTAACAATTGTTAATATGAAAAAATCAAATCAATTTACCATAAATACAGTGATTTCCTTAATAAAATGCCTTAATAAAACGCGTAAAAAATATGTGTTCGGTTAATATATAAACCAGACATAATAGTATTTACGGTGTATCTCAAGGTCCTGTTTTGGGACCTATCATATTCTCTTCATACACATAAATACCTTTACTTTAATATAAATGTATATTTAAGTAAGTCTTTTGGCAGCAGAACAAATACAAGCTAAAAACTGCTAACCGTTTATAAATTTTAGACACACTCCAAAATGATTACCGGTAAAATCTGACAGTAAGAGAAATTATCAAAAATATAAAATTCTTTAAAAAATACAAAAGCTAAACTAAAGAGGGGAATGGGTCCCTTTAAGACATATTCCATCTTTTAAATTCTACATACATTTAATGACAAATACTACATATTATTCCTAGATGATAAGCTCAAGGATATATCTAACCCCAGTTTGTTCTGTTTTATGTTCATCTAAAGAGCCCATACAAACCCTTTATTTGTTGGGAGCCAGACTGAACGCATCTCGCCAGTCCACCAAGAACCTAGCTTGAAAAATCCCATGATTCTTCCCAGCACATTCCAAGAATTAAAACCCCAAATTAATATTTCCAAGAATGATAGAAACGAATGAATGAATGAAATGGGGTTTAACGTCTTACTATTATGCACCTAACCTGGGCTAATGGCAGACAAGCATACACCATACAGTGTGCTATGAGGGAAACTTTGCCCTGGCAGCGGCGCCACGGCCTACTCTTATATCGAATTCCAACTGCCAAGGGATCTTTTATGTGCACTCCAATGTGTACATGGGACCTCGGTTTTTCGTGCCATCCGAATGACTAGGCAGCTGTCCCTGTCAGGCCCTCCTTCTGCATCACTGACAAGAGAAAATCATGCTGGAAAATCGAGATGAACTTTCTCCGCCAATACAGGGAGCGAATCGAACACCTGACCTCCAGGCTAATGAACCAGCGCCTTATCCACTTAGACACCCTGATCCCGAATGATAGAAACATAACATATATAACATCACATATTAACAAGCACCTGTCATAGACAAGCCTGTAAATAAAGCACCTGTCACAGACAATGTCAGGCCAAAAATCAGACTGTCAGACAGTTCCTCTGGTTCAGCAAACATTAATAACAAATTTGTCTTTCATTAGTTATTAAAGGATATTTTTTTAATATATCATAAAACTTCAAAATACTGTGTACAAGCTTTTTTTTTCAGCCCAATTCATTAAGAATAAAATAAAATAAACTAAAAAATAAAATAAATATGATAATTTAAATGATAAAATTACAAAAATAAACTTTAAAAAATGACAATTTTAAATAAAAATTAAAATGTGTTAATATATATAAACAAATAAACGTACATGCAGTTGGGTAACCTGGGTAACGTTATATATTTAAATCTAATTATATAACTGCTCTTGATAAAGGGAGACAACCAATATCTCAATTGATGCACAGAAACAAAATTTACGGGGTCTCCCAACCGATAATATGCTGCAAGGACCAGGTGCTTGATGAAATTATGATTTATACCTGGATGCAAGTCACATGACTTGAAGATGAACCCTGACAATCATCCCACTGATTAGCTGCGATCTATAATTAGATTAGATCATTCAGCTCGCTGTAGAACTTTGTAGATTATGTTGTATTGTTGACATTCTGGTTGTGTCGGACATTAGCCTTGGTTTATCAAGTCAGGTCATAAAAGGTTGAATCTTATAAAACTCTTTGCATCAAAATTACCACACGTTCAATGGCAAGTTGCCAATCATACAATCATTCGTTATCATATAGGGGCCTGTTTCATGAAGATAAAATCCAACGTTTAGTAATTTAATTAGATAATATTAAATTGATTTTGGTGCCTAGCCAATCAAAATTGAAGTAGGTCTATCTATTAAAATTTTGATTTAATCTTTAGTTCAGATTTCGAGAAACAGGGGTGCTAACCCTCTTACTCAATATTTTTTTATTATATTCGAAGAAAAAAAAAACTAGAATTTTTTATTGGTCCGTTTCAGTTAATATTAATGTTGATATCTTGCGAATCAATGAACAGATAGCAAGCTGATTAAAATACAAGTCTATATTTCGTTTTTTTTTTTTTTATAATGTCGATGGCCTACACTGTATGAAGATCAGAATCTTCCATTCGCTTAAATCGATTTCAACTACAAACATTTTTTGTTATGTAGCATATATCGTGTGTGAGAGAGAAATGGGTTTTAACGTCCCACTCAACTCAAACTAGGTAATTTTGGGACTAACATATGGTCCAATTTTATTTCTATTAATCACTTGTGCATACGGGTCTTTAGCAGTTGAAGTAAACCAGAGGACCTGGAGAGATTGTCATGTACAACCCAGGAATCGAAACCACGCCAGACCTTATGATGCAGCGAGCACACACTAACCATTTGACCATCCCACACATCCCCCAGCATTTATCGTGATCTGAATACAAATTGATCCACTCCTAACCGAGAATTTAGCGATTGAATTTGGGTCTTAGCCTGAACCATTATTACTAACGTTGGTACAATATAATAAATTGTCTCGATTATCCATTTTTTATTTATTTAATCATGAATGAGCATTTAGAAGCAGATCAGATCCTAATCCAGTCAATATCGCTAGCTAGCAATACCAAGTCTTGCGCTAAAATGTCTATCTATGATAATCAAGTTGCAAAGTTCAAGGTTTGTTCAATGTCGGGTAATCTAGCAACGTCCAGATGTTGTAAAAATCACAGTTGTTGCTTCAAGAAAATGAGATTTCCTTTACATTGTGCATTAGGCACACATCTTCTAGAAATTAAAATATTTGGTAAAAAATGTGTGCCTAATCCACCTATAAATGTTGATAATTCACTTGAATAAGATGTCCATACATAGAGGCTGCTTGTCCAATTAGTAAAAAAGTCGTCCACTGTAAACAAATCCCGTAAAACAAATTTTGAAAATATGTTATGAACTTTGTACTATAGGCATTAAAAGTAAAAAGAACGGATATTAAATTGAGGAGATATTAAAATTCAACAGGATTCTCCCTTATGGCTCAATGGCCAATATCATTAAGTTGCGAACATTATTCTGCTAGTCCTAGGGAGTATAAACCCAAACAAAATCACAAACAAACACGAGATAACGACTGAGATATTAGAACTATCAAACAATTTACCCGAAGAACCCAATTATACAAGGAACCTAATGCTCCTAAAGATTAAAATAAACTTTGGGCTGAATGAAAATCGATATATCCAGCATCCAGCCATATAGTTCGTATGAAGCCTAGATTCAGCTGCCATGCCCAAAATACTGTAAAATGTACACAAGCATGTGAGTGAGAAGATAACTCTACAAAAACAATAGTTTTTGAATTTATGATCCGATGAATTTGAAATGTGAAAGTGCTGTTTTTGATGACAAGCTTACCACGTTTTGTTCAAACTGCAATCAAATGAAATGAAGCTATGATATTGTGAAATTTGAGTCACTTTATATCTTATATAATCTTTTTTTTATTTACAGTGACAGTTTTTGACCATCAAAAGGATTTTGAGTACCAAAATTTGCACAGTCATTCAACTATTCAAGTAAAAGGAGAACATGTTAGAACATGTATGGGCCAATACATATTTTGTTAGCCGAGAAAGTTCATCATGATTTACAGGCATGGTTTCCCCCTCGTGAAAGGGGCAGGATGGAGACCCTGACAAGGACAGCTGTCTAGTCATTCGGATGGGATGGAAAACCATGGTCCAGTATACACATTTGTGTACACAAAAAAAAATCACCTGACTGTTGGAATTTGATATAATAATAATAATCCTATATTTATATAGCGCGATAATACTAAAACTAAAGTTTCTATTGCGCTTTTCAAGTTTTGTCAATTGAACTACGGAAACGCTTCTGTAAACGGTACAGTGTATGCCTGTCTTCATTAGCCAAGGTGGTGCAGAAAATTTTGACGTTAACCCCCATTTCATTTTATTTCCAAGACATAACTTCTTGTGGGGGAGGACCTTTAACCATATGCTAATTCAACAAATTACCTTCATGATTAAGTCATTTATTTACAGTTTGATTGACAAATTCATGTGTTGACAGACATTTTGTACGGCACAAATTTGTCTTTGGTTTTTATTGATATTTCTTAAACATGTGCAACACAAATTTAACCTTTTTTTTGCACAGCCTGGCACAGCACAAATCTGTATCATTTCTTTTACTAATACATTTGTACCACAAATCCGTCTGTCTTTTTTAATTATTAGTGCAGCACAAATTTGCCCAATTTTTTTTTAGCGCAGCACAAACATGTCTGGGTTGTTTTTTTTTATAAATACACATGATATTTAATACCAGAAATCTGTCTGTCTTTTTTTACTGCGCAGCGCAATGTCTGTCTTTGTTTCTTTTATTAATACATGGCCGTGCAAAGTTCAAATTACTGGTGTATGTTCATAAGTACCTGGTACACTATCCAAGCTGGCTTGACATAGATGTAACATCACCAGGTGATCTCATGATTGGTTATTTTCCCCTGCCGGCAAGGCTAACCATTGAGTACAATGTGGTTTAATCATCTAACTATCTATGAATGTTATCAGTGAAAATTTTCCCTGCCGGCAAGGCTACATGCCCTATCTTACAACCTGATTAAGCTTATTTGAAGGTTACGGTTAGTAGGTGAAAATCAAGCATGTCAAGTAAAAAAGGGGCGTTTTTTCATCTGGAAATTTGTCGCTCAATTATTTGGTTTTTATAGAGAGCAATGAAATTCAAAAAGGAAAGAAATCTTTTTAATGACTTAGACATTAATTTCTAATTTCTTTTTGGTGTATGAGATAATGAGAGGTTTTGCACTTTTATTAAACAAAATTCATTGTATCCATGGTTACCAATGAAGGAGAATTTCAGGTAAAGGTATGAAACTTATCCAATCACAATATTTACAGGATGTAGACAACTCAGAAAATTTAAAATTCCAGGAGTTTTCCAAGAGTTATTTACCAGATTCCAGAAGTCCATGTATTGAATTCTACATCATACTGTATTATTTACCGCTACAAGAATATTTAAGGGAATTAAGTCATGAAGAAACATTCAAAGACTATGTTCAGTTTTATATATTAAAATAGATAGCGAAACCACAAATGTTAATTTTCCAGATGTTTTAAGGAGAAATCTTGTTTTTCCATGATTTTCCAGTAGCGGAAATCTCATTTCCAGGATTTTCAAGGAGATTCTAAGAGTGCAAAACTTGATTTATGACAATGCCTTCTTTTATGAACTAAATGTAAGTCTTCAATAGTTCTACCATTCTACACAAAGCAGGCTAATTAATACAAGCATATGTCATGCAATTTTGCTAGGAGGTAAAATGTTGTGCAGACAGCAGCGTTACTGCATGGGTTCCATGTTGTCCGTATATGCCGGTCAAGACCTAGGGTCATGGAAAATGACCTAAACTAGATCTGACCTAAAACTCAATTTTTAGACACAGCTACGATCAACCTTCACTAATATGTTTTGGGTTTGGGGTTTTTTTTTTTGGGGGGGGGGGTAACAATTTTTTTATTCAATATGTCTGAATGGGATTGGGAAACAGACTTAGCCTATCAAAAACCCCTCTCCCTACCTCCACTATGAAACTATGGTTTTTATTTTTTTTATTTTTTTTATTTTTTTTTGGGGGGGGGGGGGGTAACAATATTTTTATTCAATATGTCTGAATGGGATTGGGGAACAGACTTAGCCTATCAAAAACCCTCTCCCTACCTCCACTATGTAACTATGTTTTTTAGGGAGTTTTTTTTTAACAATAATTGTATTCAATGTGTCTTAATGGGATTGGGGAACAGGTTCAGCCTATCTCAAACCCCTCTCCCTACCTCCACTATGTAACTATGCAATTGTAGGGCCAGTAAAAAAATAATGGCAGTATATATAGAAGCCATATAATGATGAGTGTCAGTAAGTAGAACAATAAAAGTTAATTGGTATATGGGGGAATCTTAGTCTATATGGACTATAGTTTAGAACACCATTGTTCTTGGATTAACTCTGGATTAGCGGCAAAATTTGACATCAAAGCCTGCCAGCATTCAGAATAATTGGTTGTATGGAAATTTGTATTATACAGTAAAAAGCAACACATATTATATAAATATAAATTTTTAAGTGACAATAAATCTATCAAGTTAAGCATAAAGTATTAAAAAATCATCTTAAATACAGCAAATTGTATAGATTCATGAAAATTAAAGTTGAATACACAATGAAGTTAACGTATATATAGTTATAATAAAGATGGTTTTGGCATTTAAAAAGTCGGCAAAGTGGGAACACCCCCTCAAAACATTTTAAGAATAATTGATTGTGTGGAAATTTGTTTTACACAGTGAAAAGCAACACATATATATATTAATAAAAAATTATTAAGTGACAATAAATCTATCAAGTTACGGCAATAGTATTAAAAATGTCATCTTATATACAGCAGATTGTATAGATTCATGAAAATTAAATTTGATTTCACAATGAAGGCAACGCAAACATAGTTCTAATTAAGGAGGCTTTGGCATTAAAAATGTCGGCTCAAGGCCGAGTAGCCTATTTTTACAACAGATTGTATAGATTTATGAAATTTTCAATACACAGAATATATTTCATATCTATTATTACATGAAATGAATGATTGATATATTAAAATATCGTTTTATTGGAATATTGTGTAAGAGAACTTATATCTAATTAAATAAAAGAATGATTTATATATTAAAATACCGTGTTATTGGAATATTGTGTGAGAGAACTAATATCTGCTTGTCGTGTATTTTGTACACGAGGAGCAGTCCATTTGCTGATTACACTATTTTGCTTGAATACACTATTTTGCCTACAACGTTTTTAGGACTTCGAATTCTGTCTTATAGTTTGGATTGTTCGTACTTGGTTTTTATTTTATTTATAAGAGGCGAACTAGGTGGGTAGGCACAGGCAGGGTAGGTGGTGCTTGCAAAAAAAGAAGACACTGGAAATTGTTGATAACAATCAAATCTGGTGAGATTACCAGCTAGGGTATAGTGATTCGTGTGACTATGTGCCCCTCTGTTCCGAAAAAGCGCCATTAATCAATACTCCTTGGTCGTTGGCTGTAGTCCTCAGTTCGACAGGAAACCAGTTAACGACCTATTGTATGGCGATTATCTAATTTCCTCTGATTTCGATTTTAAAAGATTTGCAGTTTGAAACTATTTATGATCATAATTCCACATTTATCCCGTATTAAAATTGACAGGGGCAGACAGGGTAGCAAACGACCAACAGATTCGTCCCACCGCCCCCAATCGCGATGAAGAATGAGTGACACGGCGAGTAAACGAAACTAGTTTGATTGACAATACCTGAACCTCACTGTTATAGATCGTTATTCTCCTCAGATTGAGGCCATAATATCTCTTTTTCAGTTGATGCGAGGATGAATTTTAGTTATTTGGAAGAAAATATGTCAAATTAGGAGGTTTATTTAAGTCTGGGGTCTGAAGCCTGGCATATTGTCAAAATGCCGCCATGCCGCCTCCACATCATTATGGTTGGATGGCCGAATGGTTAGCATGTGCGCGCTGTATCATAAAGCCTGTCATTGAGTCAGTTTGTGTGGTTTTGAATCCCCAGTTGTACGTGACCAGGAGAAGGGTCGCCTGCCCAACCTCATCGGTTTTCTCCGGTTTCCTCCCACTCCTAAAGACCACTACTCCCAAGCGAATTATTGAAATAAAATTAAAACCATGTTAGTCCTGAAATGACCTAGTTTGTATTGAGTCTCTATCTCTCTATCACTCTACAATAATTGATAATTCTCAACCAATCAAAACAATGATTAACAGCTACGTTGGCAAATCCTTGACGTTAGAGAGTCAACAAGCCAACAGTGAGGCTGATGTCCCCCGCCGAAATACCAAAATAATAAGATGACACATATTAATTAATCGAACATTTATTTTTTTCAAAATATTAGCTTTAGCTCAAAATATTAATTATTGACTTAGTCAAGAAATTCGCCTAATGATCATCTACATCAAGTTCAAAATTCTATCTCAATTAAAATCAGAGTTATGTTCCAAAGTCTTGACCAATAAAAGTGCTTATCGCTCCTTAGCCTTAGCACCATTGAACTTAGTCAAGGTAATGCTAAAATGAATCTATTACATTGCTATCACTTCATTACAACTAAAGTTATCGTGCCCCAAAGCATCAACCAATCATATTACTTATCGTTCTGCTTACCCTCAGCAGAAAAAGTTGATTATCGAACTTGGTCAATATTATAAATATAAAGCTATACACCAAGTGTCCTCACTTTCACTTAATCAGAACTTAATAAGCATCAACCAATCAAATTGCTTATCTCTGCTTACCCTAAGCAGAAAATGCTCATCTTCGAACTCCATCAAGGTATTGCCATAATAAACACCTACACTAAGTTTGAACATTCTAGCTCAATTAGAACGAGAGTTATTGTGTCCCAAAAAGTGTGACAGACGGACAGACAGACAGACAGAGGGACAGACAGACAGACAGACAGACAGACAGACAGACAGACAGACAGACAGACAGACAGACAGACAGACAGACAGACAGACAGACAGACAGACAGACGAACCCATTTTAATAGTCCCCTGCTTTCTTCGAAAGGCGGGGGACAACTAGCTTTACAGACAACACTTTATTAATCAAAACACAATATACAGATACAGATACCATAATACAACAAACGCACTTATCAGATTAAGTAAGGGAATCCAAAGGCCAACCTTAAGTGTAGTGATACAGACTTAACTCAAAATGGGAAAAAAACTAACAATAAAGGAAACAATTTAAGAAATAAAATGAAATGGGGTTTAACGTCCTAAAGTTAAGCGTTAGCCTGGAGATCGGGTGTTCAATCCCTACATTGGCCGAGAAAGTTAATCCAGATTTTTGGGCGTGGTTTCACCTTGTGAGTGATGCAGGACAGGGTGCCTGTGAAAGACTTGCTGTCCTGCACTACTGAACGGGGAGAGAGAGACAAATGGGGTTTAACGTCCACTCAACACAAACTAGGTCTTTTCAAGGCTAACATGGTTTCATTTTATTTCAATAATTGGCATGTGCGTAGGGGTATTTAGCAGTGGGAGGACACCAGAAGACCCAGAGAAAACCCACAAGGATAGATAGACGACCCTATACTCCTTGTCACGTACAGAGATTCAAGACCACGCCAGTTGACTCAATGATAGGTTTTATGATACAGTACGCACATGCTTTACCATAGTTCCTCTCGGAACTCTAAAACCGTTGGCTTTTATATATTTTTCCTTGACGCCGAACGACAGAGTTCCTCACGGGCCTTATTATCAACTAGTATGAAAATAAGCTTTTTCCCATCTCGGTTCTAAGGCTATTTTAGAATCCTTACCGTCTATTTTGCACCGTGATTCTTCTTTGATCACCAAAAGAAATCATTTCCTGCCCCAACCGACACATATTTATAATAATCCAACACTATTTTCATGTAGAATTCGACGTGAGAAAAACATCAACATCTTGCATTTAAATCTGGCGGCCATGTTTACTGACGCCTGCGCAGACCGGTTCATATCTGCCCTCAACCAATATTCCAAATTTAGGAATGGAATTTTTACCGGAAACGAAAATTACATCAATTAACGGACTAAACTTGATATCTGATATAACCAAAAAATTTATTCAACATACATGAACAATAATTACATAAAATCTGTAAAATTGAACAAAATATTATATTGACCATGATAAGATTTTTAAAATCTCTTCAGAATAAATACTAAATAAAGTAAAACAAGATAATTAAATCACACCAAGTTAAATAAAAATGTACCTCAACCATTCAACACACATGAAAAATTATTACATAAAATATATCAAACAGGAAAACACATATTATCAAATGATATCATGTAAAATAAACATGTCTCTCAAATATTCAATAAATAGATAAAAATGATGTAATAAAAATAGATAATGATGCAATAAAAATATATACACTTTTAAAATACTGTAAATAAATAAGAGAGGAATGTAAAAGTATTGGAAATAGTGTGTGTGTGTGTGTGTGGGTCTATTAAAATACCAAAGACAAGTGTACATGTATACATTTAATTAGACAACAGGTAACAAAATATTGGATGAATTCAAAAAGAGAAATTCGCATATCAGATGTCTGATAGCAACAGTTGCCTTTGGTATGGGTATTCAAATTCCTGACATAAAATTAATAGTTAATTGGGGGGCTCCAAAATCTATATTAACATTTTGGCAAGAGGTGGGTAGAGCTGGGAGGGACGGGAGGCACTCTTTAGCTATATGCTATGCTTATCCACGAAGCCTCATGAAAACTACTACTGATGAGGATATGATAAATTTTATCTCATCTGAAGCCTGTTACCGCCTTGCCATGATGGGAACACTGACTTTAGAAAGTATGCCCTTGACTACGCTGGATTATTTAAAACATAAAAAAAAATGTGACAAAAATTGTATCACAGTTTGTAAATGTTCATTTTGTATGTGTTGTTCATTATGTTACAACCTGTGTCCCTGTGATAAAAAGATAGACGTTTTGAGAGAATATTTTTAAAAATGTCTTGGTCTCCTGGAAATGTCAGAAAAAAGTTAAGAAAAACTCTGAATATGAATAACCAAGGTTTCTTGCTGCCATAAAACATTTTTATTTTAATGATTAGGGCTAATGATTGCAAACTTTTCATTTGTATTAAACTGTACTTATTATAATTATTTTTTGATTATTGAGTTGTCTTATTAAATGTATACATGTACACTTGTCTTTGGTATTTTAATAGACCCACACACACACACACACACTATTTCCAATACTTTTACATTCCTCTCTTATTTATTTACAGTATTTTAAAAGTGTATATATTTTTATTGCATCATTATCTATTTTTATTACATCATTTTTATCTATTTATTGAATATTTGAGAGACATGTTTATTTTACATGATATCATTTGATAATATGTGTTTTCCTGTTTGATATATTTTATGTAATAATTTTTCATGTGTGTTGAATGGTTGAGGTACATTTTTATTTAACTTGGTGTGATTTAATTATCTTGTTTTACTTTATTTAGTATTTATTCTGAAGAGATTTTAAAAATCTTATCATGGTCAATATAATATTTTGTTCAATTTTACAGATTTTATGTAATTATTGTTCATGTATGTTGAATAAATTTTTTGGTTATATCAGATATCAAGTTTAGTCCGTTAATTGATGTAATTTTCGTTTCCGGTAAAAATTCCATTCCTAAATTTGGAATATTGGTTGAGGGCAGATATGAACCGGTCTGCGCAGGCGTCAGTAAACATGGCCGCCAGATTTAAATGCAAGATGTTGATGTTTTTCTCACGTCGAATTCTACATGAAAATAGTGTTGGATTATTATAAATATGTGTCGGTTGGGGCAGGAAATGATTTCTTTTGGTGATCAAAGAAGAATCACGGTGCAAAATAGACGGTAAGGATTCTAAAATAGCCTTAGAACCGAGATGGGAAAAAGCTTATTTTCATACTAGTTGATAATAAGGCCCGTGAGGAACTCTGTCGTTCGGCGTCAAGAAAAATATATAAAAGCCAACGGTTTTAGAGTTCCGAGAGGAACTAGCTTTACCAATACTATATAGCCATCCACACTCCCCCCCCCCCCCCCCCCCCTACTGAATATGGGGAGCCACACTTATGAACTTACTTGACCAACACTGAGATTGAACATGATATCTATATCAGATGACTGTTGTCGTTTGGATGTTCACAAGGTTCTACAAAGTGAAACAAGGGTAATAACTCTAGAAGCTATAAACAGAAATTTCATAGGCTTCTCTGTTTTACTGATTTAAATAATGTATATATATAAATTTAATACAGAGCGGATGATAAATTTGAGCATTCACAAGATTCTACAAAGTAAACCAGAGGCCATAACTCTAGATCAGATGATAACTTTTTGTCATTCGCACATTCACAAGGTTCTATAAATTGAAACAAGGGCCATAACTCCAGAAGTTATAAACCAAAATTATTGGAATTGAAGAGGTTTCTTCTTTTTACTATTGTAATAATGAATTCACTAGCAGGGCTCTATAAAAGTTAAGTGTGCTTGTGCACACACTTGAAAATGTGCCTGCAGGGTCATACTCAAAAGAAGAGTATTCAATTGGCAGGTATATATAGCAGGGATGTAGCCAGGATTTGCTGAGTGTTGGCAAAAATGTTATGCGAGGGAAGCGAGACAAAAAATTTGGGGGGAGGGGGGCGTGGTCTTTTATGAAAATTCAACCCTTATTCGTGTAATTTCAGAGCATTTGCTGTTTTTATGTGCTTCAGTGCAAATTAATTTCATTTATATATTCAAATTTATATAGGCCTATAACGTGTTTGTATTTTATTTGAGTACAACAATTATGACAACAGGTAGATATTGGTAATTAAAACACGTTAATTTTTATTTGACTTGTCTCACGAATTATATTATTACCGGTACGGTGGAATGAGAATCAGGTCAGACAGAAGTTGAAAAAGCTCTCATCGTCCTCCTAGTCCTACTCCCGGGTCGTAGCAAATCCACGGTCAACACAGGCAAGAACTAAAAAAAGAAACATTGACATTGTGGACAAGCTAGGATTTAGTATAGATTCGGTAGAATTAACCGTAGAATGAGTACATTCAAAATTGATTGTAAAACCGAATGTACGACACTATTTACGACATCCAAACCCTTAACATTGAAGTGCCGTAAATTAGTCTTGGTGACCGGGAAATGAATGGACCTGCACAACTTCTAAATAGAAATAAACAAAATACCGATACTTCTTTCTTTAAACTAATTTGGGGTGATAGGGTCTACTACGGCACACAAAAATAAATAATGCCGTGGCAGACATGTTTGCGTGGGCTTTTACTGACCGCATGGCTTCGCCGTTAGCCGTGGGTGATAAATTTCGAGCGCTGGGTTTGTGTACAGAGTGAGAGAAGGGGTTTATATATGACTGGGCAGCTTTCTTCGACCTGAAATAGTATGATTCTTGAGTTGGACTCAGCAGAAGAAATTTATTTACATGATTTACGAGACAGTAATAATTTTTAAAAAAAAAATTTTTTTAATAAATGTGCCTGCAAATTTTTTTTTAAAACCAAATATGCCGGCGCACGCAGTGCGCATGTGCGCGGAAATATCGATGTCTGTTCACTAGGTTCTACAACATATACATAAGGTATGTATGTATATATGTATATAAATATATATATATATGTTACTTAATATTGGGGATCACGGTGACTAAGTTGATAAGTTGATAAGGCGCTGGTTCGCTAGCCTGGAGGTCGTCGTGTTCGATCCCTGCATTGGCCGAGAAAGTTCATCTCCATTGGCCCGCGTGATTTCCCCTTGTCAGTGATGCAGAAGGAGGGCTTGAAAAGCTGCCTAGTCGTTGGGATGGGACGGAAAACTGAGGTTCTGTGTACATATTGGAGTGCACATAAAAGATCCATCGGCAGTTGGAATTCGATATAAGAGTAGGCCGTAGCTCCGCTGCCCGGGCAAAATTTTCCTTATAGCAAACTGTCACACTGTATGGTGTATGCCCATCTTCCATTACCATTAGCCCAGGCTAGGTGCATAATAGTAGGACGTTAAACCCCATTTCATTCATTCATTCATTACTTATTATTTATAAACCATTATCATGGAAATCTATTATTCTAAGAATGTATATATATACATGTATTGTATTTGAATATTTTGTATACATTATTAATATCTGATGATTAGCTTGTATAACCTAATGTATGTCAGAATGAAGTAAAGTGGAGAATTTTTTACCTGGACATATTTTTTAATTTTTTTATGCATTTATCTACCGTAAACAAAGAAGTACTTGTACTTTATCTACTTTAATTTATATCTATATATATTTCAAAAGAATTAGATGATAAATGTAGTCTGTAGATTGTTCATTAAGCCATCATACTGCCCCCCCCCCACCATTTTTGGAAAACAGTGACTCCAAAAGATAAATATGACAGGAGCTGAAGTCTGCAGTGTGTTCACAAGATCAAATTTTACCCACCCAATCCCAAGCTTTGATCATTTTATGTAATTAAAAAAACTAATTTTTTTTTATTATATTCTAAATTCAACATCGGTCATTTTATTGTAAATAAATCTAGTATTTGTTTACTGGACTTTAATTCATGACTCAACTCATATAAACACAATTAAATTATACACAATTCTGGTTTTCCAAATTGACCCAGTTGACTGGACTTTGACTTATGATACAAGTATTTATGATGCTGATAAGAAGATGGAGGAGTGGAGGAGAGAGAGAGAGAGAGAAAGAGAGAGAGAGAGAGAGAGAGTTTAACCTCCATTCAGCACAAACTAGGTCTAACATAGGGTTCGATTTTATTTCAATAATTCGCTTGCACGTAGGGGTCTTTAGCAGTTGGAGGAAACTGGAGGTTGGAGATATGAAGGAAACGGTCATGAAGTATAATTTATCATAAACTCATTCAAAAAAAAATTGGATTTCAAGCTATTTCGAAAATATTTCTGGATTAAATGGTCATCCATGATAAAAAAAAACTCTTATTCTTAACTCAACAGAAATATCCAGAAAATGATAAAGACTGAGTAAAATGAGCCAACATGGAAATTCAGCTTTTTTCCCCATCCATACAACTAGCCTTATCTGCGATTAAAACCCATGAAATTTTATACCGTCCAATTAAATCCTAAAATTTACTAGTTTGGTAGTGCATATTAAAAACTTATTTCAAATTTAAAACATTGGTTACAACTTACACCCACCCCCGGCTAATTCACCCAAACAGTTAACTGACAAATATTTCAAAACCATCATTCATAAAGACTCTTAAGAGATAAGCAAGAGTTTGTAACAAATTTTTACAAAATCAAAATCATACACAAAGCCTCTAAAAAGTGACTAACAAGATTTCGTAACAGATTATACATGAAGCCTCTAAAAGGAGACTAACAAGATTTCGAAAAATCACTGAACACCCAAAAGAGTTGAATAGCATAGACAACCGATATATTTTTCAGAAAGATCGGGGCTAACAAGAATTAAAAAAACAGGGGAATAACAAAATTGTCGAAAATCAAAACTTCAGAAAGTTATACCATAATCAGATATTCAACAACAAAAGTAGAATAACTCAGGAAATCAATCAGAACTTTCTTTACAATGAAAAAAACAATACATATTAATATTAAAAAGATATGTGAAAAATTGTAGCCAACAAACTAGGTCATTTCGGGACTAACACATGATTTAATTTTATTTCAATAATTCGCTTGCGCGTATGTCTCGTTATCAGTGGGAGAAAACCGGAGGACTCAGAGAAAACCCACGAGGTTGGACTACAACCACGGTAATTGAATGAATGAATGAAATGGGGTTTAACGTCCTACTATTATGCACCTAACCTGGGCTAATCGAAGACAGGCATATGCCATACAGTGTGCTATGAGGAAAATTTTGCTCGGGCAGCGGCCCTACGGCCTACTCTTATATCGAATTCCAACTGCCAAGGGATTTTTTACATGCACTCCAATGTGTACAAGGGACCTTTGTTTTTAGTCCCATCCGAATGACTAGGCAGCTGTTCTTGTCAGGTACTCCTTCTGTATCACTGACAAGGGGAAATCACGCCGGATAATCGAGGTGAACTTTCTCAGCCAATGCAGGGATCGAACACCCGCCGACCTCCAGGCTAGCGAACCAGCACCTTAACCACAGTAAACAAAATAGGTGGAAACGCTACCATCCAGGCAAAATTCTCTCTTGTAGCACATGTAACCTTAGAAACAACAGCCCGTTCATGACTATTCATTTAGTCGTTACACACTCTAGTTCAAAAATATACTACAAGCCATGCTGACTCATAAGGCCTATATTGCAAAATCTACAAATCAACATCCTTGACAATAATCCTGTTTAATCTTTGAAAATTTTACCTTTGAATCGTAGGTATCTTTAATATGAGATAACAGACACAGATCTTTAATTTATTTAATTGAAACTACCTTTATCATGAGATAACTGAGATAAAAAAAACTACCCACCTCCACTAGCTCTGATATGAATAATACTGTCACAGAGTTTAATAATTGATTAGAATGTTAAAGCACATGTTCTGTTGTACGATTATATAACAGAATATATCACAGAAAGCCACGCCTCTTTCTTAATCCATAAAATATTTCAATAGTACATCATCCTTCACACCGATTGTCTTGGAATGTGGAATTAAACCGGCACAAATTTATGCCAATAGCCTACATTCTCTGACTGGTTTTGAATGTGACATAGTATTCACCCTATACTACCTTACGGTTGGCACAATCCACTCGCTAACTTGTATTGGTTAAAACAGAATCACCAGATATTTCGGTAGAGTCCATTTTTCCTGTAAAGGGATGTTGGGTGCTAGATTACTCAGTTACTACCGGCTCCAATAAATCCATGATACTGAATGCCAAGTACATGTAATATTGATTTGAAATGCTTGGCAGTCTGGTCTGGTCAGTTCTATTCCACTGACCAATGGTCAAGACAGATCAATACATGTATAAATAATAAAATATACAATTAGGACATGGAAACCTACAATGGATGAACAAGTATATAACGTGGGCTACCGGCGAAATTATGAATGAAAGAGATAATAGCACAGATGAATTGTGTTGATACATACAGGCATAGATAGTATACAGTGATATGATACAGGCTGCAAACCAGTAGACATGGTACAAGGGTTAATCAGCGAAATGGATGTATGAGATGTGTTGTTGACGTTTTGGAAAGTAGACGAGGGAGTGTAGGGAGTGATAGTTAGATGTATTATGAATGGTTAGAGTGGCTGTGGTGTTACGGTGAAATACTATGCCGCCACCGTAACACCACAGCTTTATGATGTCATCCAGCTACTATATTCATTCTATGGTTTACTCTCTGAATTCTTTAAATATTTACAAACAATAGCTGGATGTTAATTAAATAATTTACAACATGAGTGTTAAAATGTAACTTGCAGGCATCGGTGCAAACATTGGGCACACCCCCCCCCCCCCATAAGAAGTGAATTTAAGCCAATCATTGCATTGTTTAAAGATACTTTCCCATAGTGATTTCATGATATATTTGGACTAAAATGTCTTCAATCTAATTAATCTAATCAAAATTTTGCTTCAAATCCTTCTTCAAACATTGTATTTGAGAGGAAATACCCCTATTATAAAAAATCTATTAAAAATAGGTTATGATTGTCACATGACTTGGCTGATGGGCTACCTAGAAATGGGTGCGAAGCCGGGGGAGAATTCATAGGTAGTCCTTAAGGGTGTCCATTTATCATAAATATCGAAGCCTAATTAAATTCTTGGATTGTCCACTGCCCACGCCTTTTTTATCTCAGAAACTGTTGTACGTTTCAGCTCACCATATCAACATATACATTAGGTGCTCAATAACGCTGGAATCAGACAATCTTCGCGTGCAAGCTTTAACGTCACTCGAAGCAGACATCCCTAATCGTCGGGTTGCCGGTCAGGGAAACCCTTGCATTTTTGTCCTGTATGTGCTCTGTGGCTGTTTTACACAAATCCTTATAGATTTGTAGGGTAAGCTCTTGAGAGAATCCTTGCGCAAATGAGATTTTGAGATTTGCATGAATTTCAAGCCCTGGACCACACAGCTGATATATAGTACTAAAATTTAGAATGAATATGAACTGAAAAAGCAACAGATAAAGATAGGCCTTCAGTTTGAGGTATAACTGCTAGAGATTTTCTTGATGCAGAAATGTAGAATGTTAAATACTTTATGCATGTCATTTCATATACACCCCCCCCCCCCCAAAAAAAAATAACAGATTTCATTTCATATACCCCCCCCCCCCAAATAACAGATTTCATTTAATATACCCCCCCCCCCCCCCGCCCCCCCCCAAATAACAGATTTCGCTTAAAAAACACCCCTAAATAATAGATTGTATTTAAAATACACCCAAAAAATAAAAGATTTTTATTTAATATACACCCTAAATAACAGAATTCATTTAACATACACCCTAAATAACAGGGTGAGCTAAGAATAGTACATGTGTATGGTTGTACTTTAGAAACACTTTATGCTATATTCAGAAGTTATTGAATACACAGTACGTATAGTATCATGTTCCTAATAGAAATTACAAAGGTCCTAAACCTTTATGACGAGACAAAGGGTGCATAAAGTAAATACATATACAAACTATACATGCACAAAACCTTCGTATTCATACGATAGTCACTAGTCACAAAGGGGTTTGACAAAAAACAAATCCAAATGATTGCTTGAACAATACACATGCGAACTAGAACCAATAATAGATAATAGTACATTCGTATTCACATGTAGTACTAGTAGACATAATGGGTTTTTCACAAAAGCCTAATTCAAATAACTGCATAAACACAAGGTCACCAAAAGTTCCTGTTAGTTTCAGAGAATAGAGTCACTCTACTTCCATATTGTTGTAAACAGAGAGAGAAATCTAGTTTAATCTCGATGTGACACAAACCAGACTAACATATGGTTTAGATTTATTTCTCTGCATCATTAGCACTTGGAGGCTCCTAAAGTTGGATAGGTGACCCTACTACGTGTCATGTCCAAGCAAAGAATCAAAACCTCAAATGACAGAGACAAGAGAGAGAGAAATGGGGTTTAACGTCCACTCAACACAACTAAGTCATTCCGGGACTCACACATGGTTTAATTTTATTTCAATAATTCACTTGCAGGTGTCTTAAGCAGTGGGAGGAAACCGGAGTGCCCAGAGGAAACCCACGAGGTTGAGAAGGCGCCCTTTTTTCCATGTCACATCCGCTCACGCCAGGGCTCGAAACCACAGTCACAAGCCAGAGGTAGCCGGTCAGCTAGAGGTCGAAGCACGGTACTCTAGACCACTAGGCCATCCCAACCCCCCTCAAATGACAGACTTAATGATCTTACTACATGTGTGAAACCACTAAGTTTCATTCCTCTCCATCAGTTAGAATCAAAGTTATCTTGTCAAAAAGCATCGGACAATCAAAATGCCAAGCTCTGCTTCGCTTTAGCAGAAAATACCAACCATTGAAGTCAGTCAAGACATTTACTCAATGAACATTGACACTAAGTTTTAACATTCTACCTCTATTAAAAGCAGAGTTGCTATGTTCCAAAGTCTTGATCAATCATGTTGATTATTGCTAATTAGCTTAAGCAGAAAATTCTCATCATCAAACTGAGTCAATGTATTGATATAATGAATCTATACTCAAAATAGAACATTATTCATTTGCTTAGCCTTAGTGGAAAATGCACATCATCAAAAACTAACTACAGTTCTAGGAATGAACCAGTGACTACAATTCTTAGAATGAGCCAGTAACTACAATTCTATGAATGAGTCAGTGACTACAATTCTATGAATGAGCCAGTGACTACAATTCTAGGAATGAGTCAGTGACTACAATTCTATGAATGAGCCAGTCACAAACTACAATTCTAGGAATGAGTCAGTGACTACAGTTCTAGGAATGAGTCAGTGACTACAATTCTAAGAATGAGTCAGTGACTACAATCTAAGAATGAGCCAGTAACTACAATTCCAGGAATGAGCCAGTAACTACAATTCTATGAATGAGCCAGTCACAAACTACAATTCTAGGAATGAGTCAGTGACTACAATTCTAAGAATGAGTCAGTGACTACAATCTAAGAATGAGCCAGTGACTACAATTCTTAGAATGAGCCAGTAACTACAATTCTATGAATGAGTCAGTGACTACAATTCTAAGAATGAGCCAGTGACTACAATTCCAAGAGCCAGTCACAAACTACAATTCTAAGAGCCAGTCACAAAAAACAAATTCTAAAACTAAGAGCGAGCCACAAACCATAGAATTTAAGAAAAACAATTACCGGTCATTAAATTTTCCATTCTTCTCAGAGAAAATTTTATTCTATATAAAAATACTATATGGTTACTACTAAGTGTCAAGAGTAACTTACCGCAAGACAACAACCAACCCGTCAGTGAACACTGATCGTTTATAAAAAAGTTATCGTAATGACAAAGCAAAGTTTTCAGTACTGGTAAATCAGTACAACAACACTGGAGGGTTGGATAAACAAATTCTTAAATATATTTTAAAGTGACATGAACACTTTGGGGGGCCCCGGCGAAAAACAAGACTACACCAGCACTAAAATTTACCATTATAAAGTAAATCTAGGATTATTTTGAATATGACAATTGCTGTACATTTATTTTCCTGGTAAGAGTGGCAACGCCTCTTTAATCATGAACCAACTACATATTTCTAAAACAGGCCTACAATATGCAGACATGTTCACACATATATTAACACATTTGTAAGATAAATGAGCACCGTGGGGGGAAAGGTGCTGTTTGGTCTTTTATGACCAAGATATTAATTAAACATAAATACACATTAATTGAAAATTATGATATTATTAATTATACATTAACAAGCATTGACTGACAACTTTTAACTCAACAAATTGTCAATTTCACAATCAGATATTCAATATGTAATAAAAATATATCATCGCTAATACACATACATACACGACAAGTTCAAAAGCCGTTTAAATTAATCGAACTTTGAAAAGGCTGTTTACAAGGTGTGTTTTTGTTATTATTGACTGAATTGAACGCGATAGAATGTATACAAAAAAAAAAGAATTTATTGGTGCAGATTTTTCTTGCGGATTGGAATTTGGTAGGGTAAAAAAAAATTGGCTTCATATCACTGTTCTTAATTGGGGGTTTATGTCGGCTTTACCCGATTGATATATCATCTCACCGATTGGTAAAACAATGAATCGGCCACTATGGTATTCTAAATAAATCTTCTTTCAAGTCTTGCGGATTTGAATTAGGTAGGGTACCAAAAGTTGACTTCATATCACGGTTCTTAATTGGTGGTTTATGTCGGCTTTAGCCTATTGATCATCTAGCAGATTGGTAAAACAACAAATCTTCTTTCGAGTAAATTACAACAGGTTAATTATTATTTGTTAATTAAATTACAACAGGTTAATTATTATTTGTTAATTAAGAGGTCAATCAACTTGCATGTCCGCTACAATAGTCATACCCTAGTGAAAATCTGCAATCATATCCAAGTAATTAGCACATTTAACGGTAATTTTCATAATCTGGTAAAAACCAACTTGCTGATTATTCGTAACAGTTTTAGTAAGCCAATTATCCATGTGACAAAAGAAGACGATCTTGGCATATTTTGTGAATCATACGTCTTCCATGCTATGTATGAATTCCACGTAATGGCAGATATTTAAATATTAACTATATGATATAGTTTCCCCGACAGAATCTGCAATGCTGAAATCCAATGGCAGGGACATATCGATTAGAATTGGGTCAATAAATCAGTTTACTGTAATGATTTTGTTATCTTATACATACACATGCTGACAGAGGAGGCTTAATTTTAATAATATTGCTTTTATTAATAAATACTATGTCATAGTCGCACAGAATTTCATTTTAAAGCAATTTCAATTACGGTTGTCACATGATCATTGTACCTCTTTTTGTATCAGCGACGAATGAATAAAAACTTATGCAAGTTAAAGGGCCAATCCCGATAACTTTTTGGGGAATAAAACTGCTTAATTTTGTGTTAAAATCATTTAAATTTATTAAAACCCATTATCTAAGGCCGATCAACTAACCCGATTTTTTTGATACGCTTGTAAATAACTTAAACCTGACAGTCTGCATCTGGAAATGGAGACCTTTGTATCATACAGTATCTGGATAAAACCAGACTATTTTCTATAAAAATAATATGTAGGTAAAATTTACCCTTTGTTATCAAGTACAGTACATGGGTCATTCACTGTATAGACCTCTCAAGAAACGTTAATCGATTATAAGGTCACCAAATGAAAAATATGACCATCAATCTTAAAAGGGTTACGTGCCCGGATAAGCAATTTTGGCGTTCACGTCCAAATGACTCAATATTTTGAGTTGAAATTTTGAGACAAGGTATATACACCATTCCCCTATATTTTGGCGTTTTATTTTCATACATTCTCAGACTTTTATTTTTGAGCCTCTGTATAATACGGGACTGTCCCTTTAAGTGACTGGTTACATGACAGACAAAAGACTACAAATTTTGAGTAAACGAAGACATGAATTTATTAGGGAATATTGAAGACGTGAACTTCAAGCCCTTTACTAAATATAGACAATTTTCAAAAGGTGTACCATTACCTATTTGTCATTTTGTCATTATTTTTGTGGTAATTACATACATCACAATACAACATTCTCCATAACAAATTAACAAGAATTATATTAAATGAAAGAGAAAGAAAGAAATGGGGTTTAACTTCCACTCTACACAAATTAGATCATTTCGGGACTAACATATTGTTTAATTTATTTTAATAATTCGCTTATGCGTAGGGGTCTTTAGCAGTGGGAGGAAACCAGAGGACCTTGAGAAAACCGATTTCCAAACCATGCCAGTTGACTTAATGACAGGCTTTATGATACAGTGCGAACACGTTAACCAGTCAGCCACCCCACTCCTATATTAAAGGGAATGGAAGCTAATCATAAACCTATTTCCTACCAACCCCCCATTTGACCCAATTCTGGTCAGATTGTATCAAAATGGTTAAAGAACCCTGCTTAATACTTTTCTTTTAATTCAAGACAATAAATAAGATTATTCCCACCTGGTTGGGAAAGCACCCCTTATCTCTAAGCTAACTATTTTCACACCAGGGATCGATACCACAATTGCAAGTCAGAGAAGACTGACATGCTAGAGGTAGAAGCAGGACACTCTAGACCGCCAGACCATCCCAGGCCCCTCCAGACAGCCGTTTTTTTTGTCTTATAATAGAATAAACTAGTCTTGATCACCAAGACCTCTGTACTGTAGCACACTAACTGCTATAATTAAACATTTAAAGAACAGACGTGAGACTTACAAGCTGGTGATTAGTCCAGATTAGCAAGTTGTGAGTTTATTGCAAACATACAACATTGGATAACCAAATCTAACATGTCACAGACATGTATGCTCTTACATCACTTTTCTGTCCATGCTTTGTTTGAATTTTTATTGTAGAAACCATCAAAATGTCTTGGTGACCTAGACTATGAATAAACATTTGGTAGGATGTCTGGGTTTTTTTAAGACCAACCAGAATTAAGAAAATACCTGGTTCAATAGAGCCTTACAATGGACCATCCATGGACTTACTTAACATTGTCAGCCCAAGGGATCATAATTCAAGTTTGTAAATTCAGTTACCATTATACAAAAAATGTAATGGATAGGATTAAAATATTTCAGATGAAGTTTTGTGTCCAACCGGAATCAGTACCCACACTTTCAAGAAAGGCATTACCCCTACGAGACTGTAAAATAGGATACAGCAAAGCAATTTTAAAGCATTTTAACAAGAAAATTTCAAAGCATTTTTCGAGAAAATTTCAAGGCATTTTCCAAGAAAATTTTAAAGCATTTTTCAAGAAAATTTCAAAGCATGTTTCAAGAAAATTTCAAAGCATGTTTCAAGAAAATTTCAAAGCATGTTTCAAGAATTTTTTTGGGATTCTAAACTTTAAAAAATTCCATTTTGCAAAAAACGAGGCAACAAAATGGAAAACGAATTCTGAGCAACTGAAAATCATAGCAGTGAATTTGGAACATAATTATATAATTATTATAATTCAAATTCGGTCGGAATCCTCAGCTTAAAAAACGTTAACAAGATATGTCCACATTTTAAAAGATATGGGAAGAGAACAATCTCAAAAAATGATAATCCTGCATATAGAGGCCCAACATACGTCAATATCAAAAGGGGAAGAGAGAGAGAAATGGGGTTAACGTCCACTTGACACAAACTAGGTCATTTCGGGACTACCACATCGTTCAATTTTATTTCAATACTTTGTTTGCACGTAGGGGTCTTTAGCTGTGGTTGAAAATTGGAGGACCTAAAGAAAACCTACGAGGTTGGACAGGCAACCCTACTCCTTGCCACGTACATGTACAACCAGGGAATCGAAATCACACTAGTTTACTTAATGACAGATCTTATGATACAGCGCGCATGTGCTAACCATTCTGCTATCCACAAGAGACAATAAAATTGTTTACCTCTAAAACGTCAACAAGCTAAAAACGTGATTTTTCATACAATTAGAAGCTATAATCAAGGAAGTTACAGTCTGAGAGACGCTAATATCGAAAGGTGCCACGATCTTTGGGTTATAAACATACAAATAACTTTCATCAAAATCCGATAAAAATTGTGACCTCTAGGTTTTTAAAAGCTAAAAACATGATTTTTCATACAGGAGCCATAATGCATGAAGTTACGGTCTGATACATGCCAATATCGAAAGCAACAGAGATCTTTAGGATATAAACCTACATTTCACGTTTCATCAAAATCAAATAAAAGTTGTAAACTGTCAAGTTTCAACAACAAAATGTGAACGACCGGACAGACAAATTGACAAATAGAGGCGATGAGGATCTAGGTTCACACAAACATGTCTTCGAATAAAAACTATTAATTAAACTGTTACTTACCGGTAGCTTGATATTCATCTGTACAACATACAAAGGGAAATAACTCTACTTGTAATTTTCTCATGGTGTATAAATTTCTCAATAGTATCAATACGAATGATACACTTCCATTGGCGGGAAAGTATGTGGTTAACTTCAATCCCAATCATCATCTTCTCATGGTTTATAAACTTCTCAATAGTATCGATATGAATGTTACACTTCTATTGGCAGGAAAGTATGTGGTTAACTTCAAACCCAATCATCGTAACATTTCTCCTCCAGGAACATATATATATGTCAACTGCAGAACATTCTTCGTAGTTTCGATAAATACGAATGTTACCCTTCCAGTGGCAGGAAAGTATGTGGTTAACTTCAAACCCAATCATCGTAACATTTCTCCTCAAGGAACATATATATATGTCAACTGCAGAACATTCTTCGTAGTTTTCCATTCCAACTTTTCTATCTTCGTTCATGTATGGTTTGTTCTGTTAGTAATTTGTTGCGTAGCTATCCTGAATTTGCTACTAAAGTACGGTATATATCTCTAATGCAGCCAATAGGCCTGTTGTCAAAATTACCCAAAACTTTATAATTATAAGAAATGAGAAGGGAAAATTTAGGACACCAATAACTAAAGGAACATCTAGTCATGGTCTACCAATTTTTGAAACCAGAGCAAATATTGGCTGACCCTTACCAGAGTCCTAGACTAAGGTTATTTAGTGGACCTATTGCACAATCAGCATTTAAGACTTTAACACAATAAAAATACAAATTCCAGGAATGAAGAATAGACAGGGACTCTTGTATTTTTTGTTTCTGGTTTTATTCTAAAACTGTTTGACCACCAAAAAAAACCCAAACACAGAAGTAGAAGGAGATATTATATGAACATTGAAATCTATATTGTCATTTAAGTTTCTTGAATTGGTCAAACAGAGGGTGTCGAATTGACCTTTAATGTTTTGTCTGTATTATGATACCCTTAATCAAAGCGACCATTTGCTCTACCTAGTGTGTTGTCTTACCTTTCTTTCTACATCTGCTACTTTATTATATAAATATAGACCGGATCCAAAACTTAAAGGTACGATAAACCATACATATCTTCTTCTACTTTTTCTTACAACTTCTAGAAAATACAAAAATTAACAGATATAAAACTTCCTGTTGTTAAAACTTCTAGAAAATACAAAAAATAACACAAACAATATAAAACCTCCTGGTCTTACAAATTCTTGAAATTACAACAATTACCAATTGGGATCCCTGCTTTGGCCGAGAAAGTTCATCTCGATTTTCTGGCGTGGTTTCCCCTTGTCAGTGATGAGACGGAGGGCCTGACAAGGACAGCTGCCTAGTCGTTCAGATAGGACGTACACTTTGGCGAGCACGTAAAAGATCCCTTGGCAGTTGGAATTCAGTTGCTGCACGGGCAAAATTCCCCTCATAGCACACTGTATGGCGTATGCCCTCTTCAATAAGCCCAGGTTAGGTGCAGAAGCGTAGGACGTTAAACCCGATTTCATTAACTCATTCATTGGCAGTTGGAATTGGATTAATCTGAATTTGAGAGAATGGTCATGGCAAACAAGACAAGGTGAAATGAAATTTACATCTTGACGTCGGTTTAACATCCACTCACACAAACTATGTCATTTCAGGACCAGCATATGGTTCACATGAATGATACCTTTACTTGACACAAAATAGGTCATTTCCAGACTAGCATATGGTTCAATTTTATTTCAATAATTCGCTTGCACGTAGGGGTCTTTAGCAGTGGGAGGAAACTGGAGGACCCGGGCAACCCTACTCCTTGTCACATACAACTGGGCAATCAAAACCATGCCAGTTGACACAATGACAGGCCTTTTGGCCATCCACCCCCCTCAACCTGATTATGAATCATGATCCGAAATTTATGCACACATTTTTTGATTTTTCTGAAAGAAACTTTTCATACCTGTTTTTGTTTTAACTGATCTTGATCCAGTGTTTACTAGCACCTGTTGAATGTTGTTATGGAAGATATGATTATTACTTGTCGGCCATTTTTTGAACAAGTAACCACTTCTGTTCATCATATTCGACATTCTGAAAAATTTTTTAAAAAATTAAAGATAGTAAGCTGGCACTGCCAGGCAGGATACGCCCACATTTTCGAGAGATGGTTAGAGAACAAGCAAAATCGAAAGTGATTTTTCCTACAATCAAAGGCTATAATTCATTAAATTACAATTTGATATGCGCAAATATCGAAAAGAATCAAGATCTTTAGGTTATAAAGATGCATTTCAAGTTTCATCAAAATCGAATTAAAATTGTGACCTATACTGGGTCCACAACCTTGATATACCATATTTTAACACTATTAGCATACAAACGGTGGCCATTTTGTCTGGCAATTATGGTCCGATTTCCCTGAAATTCAAACTCAACCTTCTGTATGGTGTAACGGCGATAGAGTGAGGTTTTTTAAATCGGATAATAATCGTGACCCCCAGAGGGACCATAGGCGATTTTTCGGACAATCAGGGGCCATAATTCAGGAAGTTGTGAATTGATAGGGGGTGGGCAGCAGTAGATTGTGTATTTCATAATGACTATTACTTTATCTTGGTGTTTTTGCTTTTGGGGGGGGCGGTCTATATTTGTTTAGTATTTGCATGTTACTATATATCTATGTATATTATTGTAGTGTAGGAGGAACCCCCTGAAAATTAGTACACCTGTGCTAAGGGGACTATCCTCATTAAATAAAGTTATTATTATTATTATTATTATTATATGTGAAAATAACGAAAGGAACAGTATTCGCGTACAAACGGCAGCCATTTTGTATGACAATTTTGTTCCGAATTTTCCCGAAATTCGAACTCAACATTCCTTAGGGTGTAACGGTGATATAATCAAACGATTTTTTAAATCAGATAATAATTGTGACCTCCAGAGGGACCACAAGCTAAACAAAGACGATTTTGCGTATAATCAGGGGCTGTAATTCAGGAAGTTACGATCCGATATGCGCAAATATCGATAGGAACCAAGATCTTTGGGTTATAACCGTGCATTTAAAGTTTCATCAAAATTGAATTAAAATTGTGATCTCTACAGGGTCCACAACCTTGATATACCATTTTTTAACAGTATTTGCGTACGAACGGCGGCCATTATGTATGGTAATTTTGGTCGGATTTTTCCGAAATTTGAACTCAACCTTCCTTAGGGTGTAACGGTGATATAATCAAACGATTTTTTAAATCAGTTAATTATTGTAACCTCCAGAGGGACCACAAGCTAAACCAAGACGATTTTGCGTATAATCAGGGGCCATAATTCAGGAAGTTACAATCCGATATGCGCAAATATTGAAAGGAACCAAGATCTTTGGGTTATAACCATGCATTTTAAGTTTCATCAAAATCGAATTAAAATTTTGACCTCTACAGGATCCACATCCTTGATATACCATTTTATAACAGTATTTGCGTACGAATGGCGGCCATTTTGTATGGCAATTTTGGTCCCATTTTTCTGAAATTCAAACTCAACCTTCCTTAGGGTGTAACGGTAATATAATCAAACGATTTTATAAATCGGATAACTATTGTAACCTCCAGAGGGACCACAGGCTAAACCAAGACGATTTTGCGTATAATCAGGGGCCATAATTCAGGAAGTTAAAATCCGGTATGCGCAAATATCAAAAGGAACCAAGATCTTTGGGTTATAACCATGCATTTCAAGGTTCATCAAAATCGAATTAAAATTGTGATCTCTACAGGGTCCATAACCTTGATATACCATTTTTTAACAGTATTTGCGTACGAACAGCGACCATTTTGTATGGTAATTTTGGTCCGATTTTTCCAAAATTTGAACTCAACCTTTCTTAGGGTGTAACGGTAATATAATCAAACGATTTTTTAAATCGGATAATTATTGTAACCTCCAGAGGGACCACAGGCTAAACCAAGACGATTTTGCGTATAATCAGGGGCCATAATTCAGGAAGTTACAATCTGATATGCGCAAATATAGAAAGGAACCAAGATCTTTGGGTTATAACCATGCATTTCAAGTTTCATCAAAATCAAATTAAAATTGTGATCTCTACAGGGTCCACAACCTTGATTATGCTTGATATACCATTTTTTAACAGTATTTGCGTACGAACGGCAGCCATTTTGTATGGTAATTTTGGTCCGATTTTTCCGAAATTTGAACTCATACTTCCTTAGGGTGTAACAGTGATTTAATCGAATGGTTTTTCAAATCGGATAATAATTGTAATCTCCAGAGGTACCACTAGCTAAAATAGGTGAATTTTCGGACAATCAGGGGCCATAATTCAGGAATTTACGTTCCGATAGGTGCAAATATCAAAAGGAACCAAGATCTGTGGGTTATAAACATGCATGTAAAGTTTCATCAAAATCGTTTCAAAATTGTGACCTCTATAGGGTCCACAAGCTAAAAACGTGATTTTTCGTACAATCAGGGGCCATAATCCATGAAGTTTTGATCCGATACATGCAAATATCGAAAGCAGCCGAGATCTTTCGGGGATAAACCTATATTTTAAGTTTCGTCAAAATCGGACAAGAATTGTGACCTGTAGAGAGTCCACAAACAATTGTGGACGGACGGACGTCCGGACGGACAGGGGCGAAGACATAATACGTCCACATGAAAATGTGGGCGTATAAAAATACATTAAGCAAGAGTTAAATCTGGCTATTGAAGATCTTTTTTAAGGTCAAGGCCTGAAATTTTGTCTGAATTATTAATTAACTTATCGATGTCAACACAAGCCTGCGATATTTACTGGATTAGGATCTGATTTGCTGTCACTCATGATTTAATCATGAAATGCATAATCAAGACTATGTTTTTTATTGTACAGACTTTAGTAATGATGATCGAGGCTAGGCGGAAAATTCAATCGCTAAAATCTCGGTTCAGAGTGGATCAATTTGACTGAAATTTTCAGTAAACTCCCTTTACATTATCTTATTTCTAACTATTATAGAGAGAGCTGACAGCCCTTTATCTAATCTCCCATAATGTATCTTTAAAACTGAGTATGAGCATCATGTTAGTCACCCCGCTATGTGCAAATATTTGGAATAATGTCTATTGTGTACGACACATTCTAAGTAAGTTCATATAAATATTTCTGTGCATTTTCAAAAAATTGTGCATTAGATAAATGTGTAATATTCTTTTCAGAAAAGGTGACACACATCACTTAAAATATTGTCAATAATGTGGACACTGAACTTTTCATATGTAACATTTCCATGTAGATAAATTGACAGTTTCTCTATCTAAGTGATGTTTTGATCAAGCCAATGTTTTGAGCGAACATACTGTACTCCTCTTTTGTTCCACTTGAAAATTGATCTGTGAATGCCTGCATTGTTAATACTTTGCCAAGGCAGTGGGGTTTGAAGCGCAAATGAAAGGATAAGCAAAGTAAAAGTTAAAGTAAATTCCTCATTTTGCTGAAGTGAGTCCTCCAGGTCAGGTATTTGATCACTGCATTGGCCGAGAGTTTATCCAGATTTTCAGGCATGGTTTTCCTTGTCAGTGATGCAGGGCCTGACAAAGACAGCTGTCCAATCGTTTTGATTGGACAAAAACAAGGTCTCATGTACACATTGGCGTGCACGTAAATGATCCCTTGGCAGTTGGAATTCGATATAAGTAAGTTGGCTGTAGCGCTGCTGCCCTGGCAAAATTTCCCTCATAGCACACTGCAATATACCGGAGAAGAACAGGACGTCAAACCCCAATCATCTGTAGCAGTCACTGCTGGGATTATCCCGGGAGTAATCCTTTCCTACCACAACTTCCATCGATGAAGCATTCAGACTGTCACTGTTGAGGTCAGAATGAACGACATACGATACATTACAAGAGCCAGGTTCTTTTGACTTTTGACCTCTTTTCAGACTTGACCTGCCATCAACGATAATTCGTTGTTTTGTATGATTTGCCAGTGTGATGCAGATGATAACGTTATACCACACCAACATAGAAAAGAACAAGATTTTTTTAAGAGACAGCTATGCGCAAAGCTGTGTCATTATCATTTAATTTGCAAAGGAGCTTTGCAGTCTAATAATAAATGTGTTTTCACATGTCACCTTGTGGGAGTCGCCATCTTTGTTGTTTACAGTAAGGGAAGTCACTCTGTCATTATTGATTGAAGTACGGCTCACTTCGGTCTTATTCATACAGGTGGGCCGTTTGAATACAACCCCCAGGATATAATAAAACGCAATAACAAATTTAATGACTATTAAGCGTATAAATTACAGAGTAATTTGTCATTATAACAATAAAAAATAAAACCATTTAATCCACCTCTTTATTTTTTTAATTAGTATTTTCACTATAAAATAAATGTGAATGTGAATGATTGTTTTATCATATTATGTAAAAAATTACAGAGAAATAATCCATCGAAAAAGTAGGCCTTTAAACCCCATTCCAAGGGGTTTGTTATTAAAGATACATTAGTTAAGAGCTAAATCTGTCTATAGCAGGTCTTTCTTTGGGCCTGAAATGTTTTCTAAAGTATTAATTAGACATTAATTAACTGATCCAGGCCTTAATCAACTTTGGATGGCATTAGATTGCTCTGATATTAAACAGATTAAAACGTTTCAGTGATACTTCGATTTAATCAAATATGGCGGACCCAGACGATTCGAGGCTTAGCTTCGATCAACCAGGACCGTGGTCGAAATTATTGCACACGTCTGCCATATCTTCAAATGCTAATATCTTCGCTTGTAATCAGGGGCGCAGATCGCCAAAACATAGTGGTGGGGACAGTCCATGGACTTTATAGAGGCTGGGGGGGGGGGCATTCCCTATGTTTTGGTACCCTGGCCCTCGCGTCTTTCCGGCGCCCCTGTAGCTGACAATGTATAAAATTCTCGCTAGACAATTATGAACCAGTTCCCTACAAATGTTAAGGATATGCCCGGATGGTGGTGGGGTTCCAAAATACCCCTTGCAGTGCCGGACTGGGCCCACTTGCCCACTTGCCAATGGCAAGTGGGCCCAAGCTGAAAAAAAAAATAAGGGCCTAAGCCTCAAAGAAAAAAAAAGAAAAAGAAAAGGTAGTAAAAGAGGGGAGGAGAGGAAACAGGGAAAGGAAAGGAAAGAAAAGCAGAAAGATAGATTTCGTTGGAAGAAACAAATTCTACCACCTGGTGAAATTAGGCATAAATTCATGAGTTTAACCTCAAGATGGTAATTTTCTGAACAGTGAATATCTATCATACTATCTGTACTGTTGAATATGACAAATTCTGTGAATTCTTGACTATGACAAATTTGATTTCTCTATTCGTATTCGAGGATGTGTGATTAAAGTGCTCGCAGGTCACCATATATCTCCATCCGCTGCTCTGGCCTGAGGTGCTTGGAAAATGGGTTTGCGGTCGTCTATTTTTGAAAATTTTTTGGGGGGACCCCCCTCGAGCGCTCGCGCCTTGTCACAGGTATGGCAAGTGGGCTTTCGGCCCACCAGTCCGGCACTGACTCCTCGTATACGCAGAAGGGTTAAATATTTAATTGAAGAAACAAACAGCACTGAAAGGGTGATGACGGTTCTATATTCTTATAACATTATACCAGTTAGAGAAAGATAGTAACAGTCAATTTACCTTAAGTGAAAAAAGTTGGTCTTGTTTGTGATTTGGGGGGTTGGGATGGCCTAGTGGTCTAGAGTGCCGCGCTTCGACCTCTAATTGGCCGGTCACCTGGTTTCGAGCCCTAGTTTGAGCGTATGTGACATGAAAATAGGGGCACCTCCTCAACCTCGTGGGTTTCCTCCGGGCACTCAGGTTTCCTCCCACTGCTAAAGGCCCCCACGCGCAAAATGATCTAGTTTGTGTCGAGTCGACGTTAAACCCCATTTCCCTCCCTTCCTGTTTGTGATTTGGCCCGGGGGTTTGATGGCCGGATTGTTAGCGCTATATCGTAATGTCTGACATTGAGACAAATGGCGTGATTTCTATTCCCCGGTTGTACGTGTACAACCTCGTTGGGTTTATCCGGGTCCTTCAGGGTTCCTCCACTGTTAAAGGCCCCTACATGCAAGCGAATGATCAAAATGAAATTGAACCATGTGTCAGCCCAGAAATGACCTAGTTTGTGTCGAGTGGACGCCATACCCCGTTGTTTTTATCTCTCTCACTGATAAACCACATATTCAATTCATGTGAAAATATATGATAGATTTAATAAGTTCAATGGTATCAAGATCAGACAAGATTTGTTAAGGAGCGATTCGTGCTACAATCGCAATAGTCGAGTAATTGTGGTTATCCCCACCCCATTTTAAACTTCTGCTTAAGACCAATCTTTTAAAATAGCTTTTTATTAGCTAATTAGTCTGTGATATATTTACATGCTCATTTTTATTATTATATTTTTCATTTTATTTGTTTGTAAATTTATAGTTTAATTGGCTGTCACTTTATATTTCATTTTATATGTCATATTATCATTTTATAATTTATTCGACTTGTTGCAGTTATTGTAAAACGCTACAATATGTATATATCCTCACCTATCAACATGAATATCAATAAAAAAAACTAAATTTAACGTGAACAGAAAATCAATTAAAATGACAAGGGCCGTTTCAATATACATGAATAAATCAATTTATCGTGAAAAGAAAACTGCTTTAACGATAACATTAAACTAAAATTCAAAGTTGCAATATACAAAAAATTAATTTGACGTGATGAAAAATTAATTTGTCATGACAATAAAATTGATAAGAACATTAAAATAAAACTGAGTTTAAAATACTGTGTAATACTAATAAGAAAACGAGAGAGGGAGAGAGAGAGAGAGAGAGGGAGAGGGAGAGGGAGAGAGGAGGGGGTGACGCCAAGTCAACACAAACTAGAGTTTTAAAATTTCATTTCAGGAGCAAACATCCAATTCATTTTCACCAGTCGTAGATTAAGCGGGGTGTTACCAAGGTAACGACAGAAGGTGCCAATGTTACAGGGTCCTAAACATTATAGTTCTGTTGTATCAACTAAATCGAACAATCATACTGACAGACATTAACCAAAATATGTCCGTTTTTCACTGTTGGTGCAAGGGCCCATGACCAATGCATACTTAGTCAGTTTCCACTAGAAGTCTAGACCAATCACCAAGTGGAACTTCACACAGAAGGTTGCAGGATAGCCCAGGCTCCACCCTCCCGCCGCTAGATCGATTACCATGAAACTTTCGTCTTTTTGACATGAGCCACGGGACCCTGGGCCTGGGCCCACCAGACCCATGCCTTATCTGGGCACTGAGTATTCTCCTACATAGGATATGTTTAGCCTCGTTCATCGAATGGTTTCATACAAAAGCATTCTGGCACACGAATCGGGTGCCAATTTAAAATGTTCAATTGCCTGAAATATTGAATATCGAAAGTCCATCTTTTCACGGTAATATAGCAACTGCAATGTTGATGATTTGAATTAACCAATAAGTCGTGTTTTCAATGTCAACAACATTTAATTTAGCCTACCAGCTGTATCACTCTCCTATGGTGGCTGTTAGCGGCCATTCTACGTCGACTTGTCGGGTTGTGAAGGCGACAAGTCGCGGCACGACAAAGCGAAATAATTGCATTTCGTCGACTTGTCGCTTTGTCGGGTTGTGAAGACGACAAAGCGACAAGTCGACAAAATCAACCCGACAACGCGACAAACTAACCCGACAATTGTCGCCCTCATTTTGTCGACTTGTCTTGTCAATTTTGTCGACTTGTCGCTTTGTCGCCTTCGACTTATTCACAACCCGACAAAGCGACAAGTCGACAAAATATAATTATTTCGCTTTGTCGACTCGGAAGTTAATCCAATGTATACGCGACAAGACAAATGTCCTTGTCTATGAAAGCGTATAGGGGTCAATAGCGCGATTGATAGCGCGATATTAATAAAGTCATATGTCAACATATTGTGATTGTTGTGATGACTTTACCACTAAAAAGACAATTTTAGCTGAATTAAGTGAACAACACAACATGTTGTTTGTCGTCATTGCGTTTTGAATGCGCACGTTAACATATTGCTATTTTGAAGCATTGTCAACATCTTCCAAATCGCCGTGTTATATGCCGATATACCACATTGCGATAAATGAAATATGTTGACAAACCTTCAGAATATCAATACTATTACTCAAACGAGCGCATTCAAAACGACATGGTGACATACAACATGGTGTGTTGATTCAATTAATTGAGCCAAAATTGTCTTTTTAGTGGTAAAGTCATCACAACAATCACAATATGTTGACATATGACCTCAATAATATCGCGCTATCTATCGCGCTATTGACCCCTATACGCTTCCATACTTGTCAGACCCTCTCTCATGATCATGCGACCTCCAGACTGCAGCGAGCCAGTCATACCCGCTTAGCAGGTCACGAAAGAGTTGCGATACTTCGTGGGTAATCGGGTGTAAAATATGCCGAATGTCAAGGTAGTGTTGTACGAAATGAAAAAAATTAACAATACGAAGCAATTAAGATCAGAATTGCTGACGAATTGGGAAAAGATTGGATTCTGAGCGATTCGTGGCCTTCGTAGCCCACACGAAAACTGGGCATAGGTACCTGTACAAATGTTGTTGGAAAATGTGTATGGCCTACCTGAGTGTCTGTTTACCTTTCAAACTCAGTAAAGCAACGATTTCTTTGTTATTGTAGCCGGCGTAATAAAACTCGCGGATAAGTTCATATTCTGAAAATATTAAATTACACTGCAATAAACACGAGTTAAATACTTCAGGGCCGACAAAAGCAATTCTTGATTGGCGAAGGGGTGGGGGTTACCATCCTAGAACTTCAGGCGAGACTCCAACTAATAAAATTACTCAGCAATAAAACTGGTAACGTTATCCTTCCATAGTTGACAAATACATGCATAATAAGTCCAAGGTTAGGGACACTCTAGAGGTTAAAATTTGTATACGATTTTAATGAAACTGACAATGTATGTAATACCCACACTGTGGACTACCCAATAGTTAGGATTTTCATCCAATTTGATATATCCCAAAGGTTTGGATTTCTTTTGATATTGGCTCGTATTGGACCGCAACTTTCTGGATTTTGACATCTTATTGTACGAAATATCACGGATGGATTAACTTCCGAGGCGACAAGTCGACAAGTCGACAAAGCGAAATAATTGTATTTGTCGACTTGTCGCTTTGTCGCTTTGTCGGGTTGTGAATAAGTCGAAGGCGACAAAGCGACAAATTGACAAAATTGACCCGACAAGTCGACAAAATGAGGGCGACGATTGTCGGGTTAGTTTGTCGCGTTGTCGGGTTGATTTTGTCGACTTGTCGTTTGTCGCCTTCACAACCCGACAAAGCGACAAAGCGACAAAGCGACAAGTCGACGAAATGCAATTATTTCGCTTTGTCGTGCCGCGATTTGTCGCCTTCCCAACCCGACAAGTCGACAATGTAGAATGGCCGCTAACAGCCACCATACTCTCCTTTCAAATTGTTTATTAGAATTTTCGATTAAACATAAATGTTCTTGTAGCTGTAAAAAGCTAGATTAATATACCAATTGTTCATTTGTAACACATTTAACACCATATTTCTCCACGCGAATTTGCAATAAATTGTTTATTGAATACAACAGAAACATTTTGTATACCTGTAAAATAATATACCAATTGAATATATTAAAAGATAAAGTCTACCGTGTAATACGGAAATTGGCAACACGTTTTAGCCCTTCAATATCCAGCGTATCAGATATGCAAACCTACATGATATACATATTAATATAATCCCTACGGAATATTTTAATTATTTACTGTTATAATATGAATTATCACATATTCCCTGTTAAATGAAAATCGGCCACCAGTGCAGCTGTACAACTTTATGGACCCTGGCCTCAAGTGCCTGGGACAAACACTTTCTGAAATGTTAATAAAAGCCCTGGAATCATTTCAATTTAAAAACTTAAACAGTAAGCAAAACATCGGAAATAAGTGGTGGGAACACAGTATATCATGTCCCCACCACTAAAATATTGGTGGGGACGCGTCCCGGTGTCCCCATCGGGATCTGCACCCATACTTGCAATAGAGTAATTTGAATGAAATTTTCAAAATATTCATTTTACATCATCTACTTTCGAACTATTATAGCAAGAATGGCTAGTTCTTATCTATATCTTGAATAATGTAACTTTAATACAGCCAATGGGGAGTTGTAAGTGTCAACTCGAGCTGAAAATAAAATGATTTGCGTTTAACGTCCTATACTTTTCTGTGGTAAATTTTGCACAGAAAGCCAACTCTTTTTTCGAATTCCAACTGTATGGGGATCATTTACGTGCACTCCCATCAGTACAACCAGACACTGCTCCATGCCAGTCTACACCAACCGAGCTGCTACGCACGGGTATATCCATGCAGTTTGCCAGACATTCTGCGTAACTGACAAGAGGAAATCATGCTAGAATATCCCGAAAGACATTCTCAATCCACACGCGCATTTTGGGCGTGTCTGTTAGGGGTAACCCACCGGCGCACAAACTGTCTGATTCCCGTGGTGGTATTGAACAACCCAAAAGCTGTTTTAGGTGGTACAGATTCCAGCTAATCTAGCATAGCTGTTGACTGGAAATTAGGTAACTCTTGTCAGAGATACTCAACCACTACAAATTTCTGGTAATTACATAGTTCTGTCAGGGGTACCCCACCACTAGAAATGTCCGTCAGGGTGTTTTTGTGATACCTGAAGATGTATTGTACACTGCTGTGCGAATTTCATGTGGTACATTTTTGGGCTAATCCAGACTAATTAGGGGGCATGGTATTTTGAGTGTGGAATACATGTACCACACCCACCACCAGAAACCCGGCGTTTTGATGATACCAAATATACATGCATTGATACCATAGGGAAGAAATTGGTACACTTTTCAGCTAGGTTTACCTCCTGGGCTCCCGGTCTAGTATAGTGCCGCTGTCCGGACAAGATTTTCCCTCATAGCACACTGTATGGCGCATATGCCCGTCTTCATTAGCCCAATTATATTGGGAGTAGAACAGTTGGACGTTAAACCTCATTCCATTTCAGTTCAGATATAAAATGAGTGATTGCTTTATAAGAAGTTATTATTCGATAAGAGTTATCTTATCTTTGGTGTAGGCCTATAATTAATAACTATACTATGGTATAACTTGTTAGTATCTTATGGGAATTCAACAGTTAGTTCTGATCTGTCAATAATACACGGCGAGAACAAAGACTAGATTCAATATATCATTTTATCTTTTTACAAGTCGGCACTACCATGTCTTGGTGGACACAGGGGCCGTGGAGCCGGGGGGGCTAGGGGGGCTTTAGCCCCGGCAATAATTTTTAATAGTGAAAATAAAATGTCGCTCAAAGCTCAAAAAAGCGAAAAAGGTTAGGGGGGGGGGGTGGTATGGTCAGTAGCCCCCCCCCCCCGAAATCGGGAACGATCCGCGGCCCCTGGGTGGACAGACGGCAATTTTATGGGACTAGCTTGAACTTACCCGGTTCTGTAATGTTAGCTTATTTTCCAATCTTGATTAAAACACAGATCCCATTCCGTTTCGTTCTTCATAGTTCAAAAATTCGTTTTACTAGTCTTCACGACACTCGGGTCTGGAAGAGTTGTTATATAACAGTCGTTCTATAGTGGATGTGGGGAATTAGCCAATGAAACGGTCTATTACGGCGAGTTTTTGGCGTTCTCTGCCCCTAGAAACATCAACGCTGATTGATTAAATCAATATCTGGCGTCAAAGGGTCAAAAGACGCTCGTATGACCCTGACGCGAGATCCCAATACAACTGGTCAGACCTCCATGTAGTGTAGGCCATCGAAAGCATCAAAAATGAAACGAAATATAAATCTGTATTTTAATCAGATTGTTTATTTTCATTATACTATAATAAGCTAACATTGCTGGAGCAGTGCTATAATAGCACTTATCTTACGAACAGGCACCAAATACCAAACACAGTCTCTGTGCAGATCAGTTTAACAGCTTCCCCGGATATAGGAAATGAAACAAAATGAAATGAAATGGTGTTTAACGTCCTACTGTTCTGCTCCGACTTGGTTAATGAAGACGTGTATACGCCATACAGTGTGCTATCGGGGAAATTTTGCCCGGAAAACGGCACTATGGCCTACTCTTAGATCGAATTCCAACTGGCAAGGGATCTTTTACGTTCACGCCAATATATACACGGGACATCGGTGTATCATCCCAATCGCTAAAATATAGCTATTATAGTGAGAAGTGCCACCTCTTTATCTAATCTCCCATAATGTATCTTTAACTATGATATCATTGTCTTCCGATTTCATAATATAATATTACGTATATTGTGTATGATTTTGTTTGTTTATGTAAATCCTGTTTGCACCTTGATATCCGAGTAAAATAATCCGTATTAAGAGTACTCGTTCTATCCTTGACCTAGAACCTGTCTAAACAAAATTACTTATATAAAACTTCTTATAACGTTCGAAAACACTAGAACGGAAAATGCACTGCTTCTAATTTTTCTCCGTCTTCATTAGCCCGGTTTAGGAACAGAACATTAGGACGTTAAACCCCATTCATTTCTAATTATTCTTACTCGCCGAGGAAGTTCAACAGTTTTTTCCGACGCGGTTCCCTCTCGTCAGTGGTGCAGGATGGATGGCCTGAAAAGGACAGCTGTCTAGTCATTCGGGTGATGCTAAAACCCGAGGTCTCGTGTACACATTGGCGTGCACATAAAAGATCATTTGGCAGTTGGAATTATATATAAGAATAGTCCATATAGTGCCGATGCCCGGAAAAAAATTTCCCTCATTGCATACTATACGGCATATGTTGATCTTCATTATGAGTACAATGCGAATTACACGAATTTTGCCAGGACAGAGACGTATCTGGGTATCAAGAGTTGTTTAATGTGCATGAACCTTGGTTTTTCGTCCCATCCAAACAACAAGACAGACTATACCTGTCTCCAAGAAACTATCCTTGACAAGTGAAGGTCGAGTTTAAAAAGTCACGTCGATTGTCCTCGTCCACGCGACCTTCTAAATCACCGAAAAAGTGTCCAGTGTCCTTTCAATGACCACAACCACCTGATTGTCATATAAACACAATGACTGATCGACTGTTCATATAGAACGCCACCACGAAACGTAGCCTTACTTTAAGGGCATTTAGCTCTACTCCTAGGGAGCTTAAAAGAGACGAAAATAGTCTAAAAGCACACATTAATGTAACATGAGTGTACATAAAGTAATTCATATTCAATTAATAAATTTTTACTATAATTTTTAATCAATTATGTTCAGTGAAATACTCGAACAATGTAAATTAAACGACATACGTTTGCGTCTGCTTAATTCATTCTAGAGGGTCTTTTTGTATTTGTTTTTCTGTGTTTATTACAAATGACACTCAAAACCGTGTACTGATTTCAAAATGTTCATTGTGTTGAATTGGATATTTTAGATCCCAAATTTACACGGTAAGATTGAAATCGACCAATACTGAATTCTCATTTGTGCTTTTTATTTTCAGTGTTATGGATAAGCGTTTGGAGATTGAGCTCTTTTTTTTGTATAAACATATTTTATTCAAACAACGTGAAGAGGATTGGGTAACAGGCAGGGCCTATGTGAAACCCCTCTCCCTAAATTGTGTTCTTATTATGTGTTTGTGTTTAATACGTGTGTTTCAATTGCTAAATGCCGCTCAAAGAAGAAAAAAACTTTATATTAAATTGTTTTATATTTAATATTTTTTCTAGATATGTGAACTACCTGTTTCGTTACAGTTTTAACTTACACTCTGATGAATAGCCTATTTACCTAACTTATCTTAAATTACTAAGTTTTATTGACATTTTCTTGAGCCTAGTGGACCCTTCAATTTTAGACATATTATGTGAACTACCTTTTTCGTTAAAGTTTTAACTGAAACTATGATGAATAGCGTATTTACAAAATTTATCTTAAATTTCAAAAGTTTTATTAACATTAAGAAACTGACATTCTCTTGAGCCCAGTGGACCCTTCAATTTTAGACATTTTATGTGAACTACCTGTTTCGTTAAAGTTTTAACTGAAACTCTGATGAATAGCGTATTTACTTAAATTATCTTAAATTTCAAAAGTTTTATTAACATTAAGAAACTGACATTCTCTTGAGCCTAGTGGGCCCTTCAATACGTTAAACAGAGCGGAACGAAGTAAGCAGTAAATGAACCGTTACGATCTACACTAGGTGAAGGCAGGTGACTGTGTATAGGACAGACAGGATAAACACTGGGTAGAACGAGTATCATTTACCTGTCGTGATATCAAGGTAGACAGACGGGTATCTCAGGTATCTTATATTGGCTTATACAGGTGCGACACTGATAATTCACAATTATAACCAAACCAAAACACCGTAGTTTAAATTGAGTTAAAAGCTAGTTTAATGTTGTGTTTAAGTTGAGAGACTTGGATAAGACAGTTTTAAAAGGTGTAAAATGGCTGAGGCGCGGCTCCATTGGGGAGATATTCTGGTGATAATTGGATATTTTGTGGCTGTTATTGCCGTTGGTATAATTGTAAGTATTTGAACAGAACTTTTAGTTAAAATTTTGTCTTTTGGGGTTTTTAATGTAATTTATGTGATATTTGACTGCACACCTGTGATTTTCGTACCTTAGCTACAGGTAACACACTCTACCTGATCTCATTAAATATCATATTTTTTACAATTGTCTGCCTGACTTAACATTTTTTGGGGGGTTTTTAATGTAATTTATTCGATATTTGACAACACACCTGTAATTAACACACCTGAGCTAAAGGTAACACACTTTACCTGAACTCATCTAATATCATATTTTACATTTGTCTGCCCGACTTGACATACAGACAATTAATATATGCCTCTCTGCATGTCTGACTCTAATAAACAATGGCTCTTCAGGCGGTAGGCTATCCTTTTAAAATTTGATATTAATCAAAACCTAAACCTTTAAAAAAAAAAACATCACAAAACCAATGCATGCGTTGTTTAAAATTGTCAGCATAACTCCCCTTTGTCCGCGATGTCACTTCATTGGGTGCGACAACAGTTCGGTGGATGTGGACATAAACAACTGTTTGCACAGTTATAATACCCCCCCCCCCTTTTCAAGTCCGGAAGAGGCGAATTGTTCATACGTGTTCTTAAATTTATTTCTACGATATCTGCACTTACAGCATATCTCCATTTTGTCCGCGATGTCACTTCATTGGAAGCGGACACTCTGTGTGCAACATCAGTTCGGTGGATGGTGACATAAAAAAAACCTGTTTTGCACAGTTATATACCCCACCCCCTTTCATGTCCGGAAGAGGCGATTTGTTCATACGTGTTCTAAAATTCATTTCTACGATATCTGCACTTACATGTACTTTAATACATAGACGTCAATCACATGTTCACAGGAATGTATGAATAATACTCCCTATACACAATTGACAAGTAAATCGTAAAGTATTAAATATACGTTCTATACGAACACACCTAGCTAAATTCTCAACAGGTTTTACTTCGACAGAAATATATGTTAAATATATTAGATAATGACGACTGAATTTTAACAATCTTTTTATTGGCGTTTCGTTTAAATGGGGTTTAACGTCCTACTATTATGCACCTAACCTGGGCTAATGGAAGACGAGCATACGCCATACAGTGTGCTATGAGGGATTTTATTGGCGTTAAACAATTATATATACAATACATGATTTAAATAGGCTACGCGGGAAAACTGTAAAATAAAACGCAAACAGGACAAACAATATAGTATGCTATGCGAGGGAAATTGTGCCCGGATAGTGGCACTACGGCCTATCTCTTATATCGAATTTCAACTGTCAAGGGATTTTTTACGGGCACGCCAATGTGTACACGGAACCTCAGTTTTCTGATCCATCCGAACGACTAAACAGCTGTTCTTGTCAGGCCCTTCACCCTGCATCACTGACAAGGGGGGACCACGCCAGAAAATCTAGGTGAACTTTCTTGGCCAATGCAGGGATCGAACACACGGCCTCTTACCCAGCGCCTTGTCCACTTAGCCACCGTGACGTGACACCCTGTACAATAAAACACAAACAAACCAACCAACACAGAAATAACATGATACAATGTTTAATGAATTAGTAATGATCACATACGATCGATTTCTGTACTAACTTTGAACAAATACCGGACCTGAATACAAAATACAGGATAAATGCACAATAAACAGCAACAAGAGATAAAGTTAAACGTCTATAGAAATGAGATAACGTTGAGATAAAAAAAACAAACCCCAAAAACCTGAAATATTGTCATAAAAACAAGAGTTAAATATGTGTTTTTTATTGCGTATTAATATCTGTTTTATTGTGACAGCTCGCTAGTGTCGTGTTGTCAATCATCAACACCACGCTTTCCTTCATATATTAGAAACGATGTCAAAGTGCATGTTTTTATTATCCACCCAAATATGGCTCAGTGAGTTAGGTGCAGGCTTAATGCTGAGTTTCGTCTTAGGTTTGTGCCGGTGTTGGTTTAGAGAGTTCCATGGATTTTTTTCGGTTCAGTTTCTCCTTGTCTGTGGTGGAGAATGAACCTGGCGTTCACATAAAAGAAGTCACAAAAATGCCGTCATCCGGGAAATACTCTTTTATTTATAGCACTCTGTATGGCGCGTCTCTGTCTCCATCAGCCCGATTGGCACGGGACAGTAGGACGTTAAATCCCCATTTCATTGCACCCCTCCTTTGAAGTTATGAGGATCAGAAACGCTCTTTACATTTTAAAAAAGGGGGATGGGATGGCCTAGTGGTCTAGAGTGCCGCGCTTTGACCTCTAGCTGGCCGGCCACCTCTGGCTTGCGGCTGTGGTTTCGAGCCCTGGTGTGAGCGTGTGTGGCATGGAGATAGGGGCGCCTTCTCAATCTCGTGGGTTTCCTCCGAGCACCCCGGTTTCCTCCCACTCCTAAAGACCCCTACGCGCAAGCGAATTATTGAAATGAAATTAAACCATATATTAGTGACGAAATGACCTAGTTTTGTTGAGTGGACGTTAAACCCCATTTCTCTCTCTCTCTCTTTTCATTTTTAAAAAAGGGTGAAATTTACGAACAAACAACACGAGGACACGTAATTGGTCATAGGCTAGTCTAAACCGTGGGAATCATATGATACTCATCTCCTTTGACAGATAAATTATAGACTTTAGAGATATGTTGACTCTCCTTTAAAATACATTTGCACTGAAAAGAAAGTTTACACAGCAATCTATGCGGTAACCTTGATATTACTAGGAGACATCAATCACGTTCTGAAAGTACATTTTTAAACTCTACTTCCTGAATTCTACTTCTTTGTGCATATATCAAATCATTTATCAGTCAGAAGTAGATAAAATGAAATGTCGCTTAACGACCAATCAGTATTACTTTACAAACTATCTTATAATATAAAACCTTTGGTTGTTTTAACGTATATCAAATAAATATATAAGAAACTATGTGCAAAGTTTTGTGTTTTGTGAATCAATAATATTTCTCATAAACAATGATTGAATATCAAATATGTAGCCTGAGATTCCAACACATTATTTAGACAGACTCGTGTATAGTTGAGATAAGAATAACCGAGGCTCCCTTAGCGTGCACGTAAAAGAACCCATGGCTGTTGGAATTCGGAAAGAGTGGGCGGATACGACAATATCTAGGCAAAATGCAGCACTGTGTGGCGTACGCCCGTCTAATCACTCTCCTGGTTGATTCAAAAACGTTAAACTCCTATTTATTTCATGTCTATAATATTAAGCACGTTAAAGGAATAGAACTAGGCTACGAGCCTTGTAAAGATATACCACGGAAACAAATTATGTATGTTCTATTATACATTACCACCCGATTCAACTGATGTTAGCCGCTTCAAGAGGACTTGGGTTAGTGGTGTTAGCCGCTTCAAGAGGACCTATATTATTAATTTATCATATATATTATTAATTTGGCTTATTGAAGCGGCTAACATTAACACAGGGTATTCTCTATGGAGAAACATTGACCAATCAAATTTAATTTAAGGACAACTCTGGGAAATGATTTTTCTATGGTCACCAAGACCTTCAGATTTTACGAGAAATCGTTTTTCAATTTCTGTTCACATTTACGGCAAAAATTAGCTCATCGGCTTCACGTAATTGTCGCATGCCCCTAGCAGCCCCTATTAAATTATTGATGTTCAAATTGTCCACGTTAATAATTCATAACTTAAATAATAATTTATTACTCTTGAAAAGGGGTTATTGAATTTCATTTGAGTTTAAGGCTTCCGTGTGCGCGGATGACCTATGTTTTACGCCAAATATATATTTTTCCGTGGCTACCTCACTATGCCCCTAATTAGGGTTAGGGTTAGATCGAGTTGTTTAGCAACGATAACCGGATTCCTCCCGATCACTGGTCGGGAGCATAGTCTCTCGACTTCGAAAACCCTAAGAGGTCCAAAACGTTGTCATGGTCGAGGTCGGCCACGGGAGGGGGATGTGGGGCAATATTTTTGGCGCATGCGCACTAAAAAAAATTCTTTCGCAATTTGACATTTTGGCCTCCGAGGGCTGTCCGGCCCAAAAATAATTAAAGGGGCATGCACCCCCCGGAAATTTTTTTATTTTTTTGTTTGATAAAAATTCGAACGTCAAAACTTTCCTTTCGTTATGGCCCTGCCGCCCCCAAAATATCTAAGGTTCACTTCCCATAGGGGCGGAGCTGTGGACTCGAAATAATTCCGAGGATTGGAGAAGCCATGTTTGCGACACTGCCACGGCCCGATATTGAAGGGTTAGGTCTCATCTTTAATATGAACGTCAAAACTTCCCTTTCGTTATGGCCCTGCCGCCCCCAAAAATCTAAGGTTCACTCCCAATAGGGGCGGAGCTGTGGGTCTACATGAATTCCAAAGATTCGAGAATCCCTGTTTGTGACACTGCCACGTGCCCGATTTTAAAGGGTTAGGTCTCATCGTTTGATACAATGGTCCTTATGGCCCACGCTATCGATCCCGACCTAAACCTCTCAGATCCGACCCATAGGGGCCGAGATATAGGGTAGCAAACATGGCTCCTCGTCAAAATATGTTTGCCCCAAAACACCAATTTTCACCTGTAAACACTCAGAAGCACCCACGGGAGGGTTCCGGGGTTGGGTATTCTTAACGTATATCACCCCCGGATAAACCTTTTTTACCCTCGGATTTCACCCCCAGGGACCGAAAGTGGGTGAAGTCGCGTTTTTTTCACTAAAAGGCCTCGAAGTCCCACTTTGCCTGACAGGAAATGAATTCTGAGGCCATTTCCTCATTCGTAGTGTCCGATTCTAGGGTGTAGGTCCCTTTTCCGGATATTTAACCCAGAAAAAGCAGTTGCAGGGGTGTAGCATTTTTTGGAAATCGACACCGGAAGTGGTAGAGGTCTGAAAATTGGTGTGGTGATCCAGACCGATGCCCCGACCGAGGACTCGATGTAAAAATTCGGAATTTCCGGTCGCTTGGGGTTCGGATGGGGGCACATGTGCATTTTTAAGCTATCATTTTTTTAAAAATTATCAGCTCTTTTGCGGAACTTTTTCTCGCGGCTAACCCCCTAAATCATCCCCTGGGAGTCGCGTGGTACCCTTGATATTTCTCTGCGACCACCGGAAGTGGGTCAGATGGCACCACGAAGTGGATTTGACCTTGACCTTGACCTCTGAGGGTCAAACCAAGGTCACCACGCGACTCCCAGGGGTCGATTTAGTTTATAAGGCCGCGACCTCAAGGTCGTCAGAATCCACTAGGGGCGAAAGAGTTACCTCCCCTTTGCCCACAGTTGTTTTTCACCATCAAATTGACTTTCTGAGTGACTTTTTCTCCATAAAGGTCCTCCGATCAGCCCAAAAGTACGTGGCCAGGTAGAACGTACCTCCATTTGTTCTTCATTTTTTAAAATCTCCAGTCAAAAGTTGCGACCTTGACCCGCTAGGGGCGCCGGAAGTTATGCGGTTTTCGGCCCCTGGAGGCCAAACTAATTAAGATAGAACCCTCGGGTCTTGACCTGTCGACCTACCGTCATGACCCACATGACATCAAAAGGCCAAGGTCATATGAAAGGGTCAAGGTCATCCAAAGAACTACATACACGCGTGTTCCGGGGCCTATGTTTCGATCCCAGGGCCACGTGGCATGTCAAAGGTCATGAACTTGGATGGACACATCAATGACCTTTTATTTAAGACCTTGACCTTTGATCTGACATTTGACCTTGAGGTCGAAAAATCCCCAAAACTTTAGGTACCGTCCGGAAATTCTTTAGAGAGGTCACGGTCGAGGTCATGGTCACGACCCACAAGGACTTTGACCGGGCAGTCCAAGTTGGTCAAGGTCATGACCCTGGCTGACATAGAAAAAAAATCACCTTTAATCTCACTGAAGTTTCACCGAGGTACGCGCATCCCCGTCTGTAAACGCCTCGAAGGGTGCCCGGGCGGGTTTCGAGGCTTGGTAATGGATAGGTATTTCCACCCCGACAAGTCGCTGGGTCATTTCAAAATGGACGTCCGGCGATCGGAAGTAGGCGAAACGGCCCCATGAAGTGACGTTTGACCTTGACCTTTAAGGGCCACGTGGCATGGAAAGGGTTATGACATTTGATGGACACATCAATGACCTTTCATGTGAGACCTCGACTGTTGATCTGATATTTGACCTTGAGGTCGAAAAATTACCAAAACTTTAGGGACCGTCCAGAAATTCCGCAGAGAGGTCAAGGTCACGACCCATAAAGCATTTGACCGGGTCGCCCATGTGGATCTTGGCCTAAGTTTGCATACAAAAATCGGATTTTGTCTCAGCGGCTCAATTTTTTTACGATTCGACTGAAAATTTAATACAACCTGCGCATGACCCCGCGCAGGCTTGTTAATTAAGACGAATCTAAAAAAAATGAGCCCCTGAATACAAAATCGGGTCTCAGCGGCTGAATTATTATTCCATTCGTCTGAAAAATTAATACAACCTGCGCATCAACCACGCGCAGGCTGTATTACATTTAGGTACCTTTCAGAGATTCGGCAGAGAGGTCAAGCTCAAGGTCACGAGCCACAAGCCCGTAGACCGGGACGTCCTGGTGGGTCAAGGTCATGACCTAGTCTGACCTCCCCGATATAGTTAAAAGGTCAACTTCAAACTCCCGAACTTTGGGAATTTGACCAAACCGGAAGTTGATGTCCTTGCGGTTACCCCCCCCCCCCAAATCGACCCTTGCACGTCACGTCAGGATCTCGGATTTTTTCTGCGGTCACCGGAAGTGGGTTAAAATTCGAAACAACGTTCCGTTTTCGGACAATTTATCTAAAAATTTGATACAACCTGCGCGTGGGTAATGCACAGTTCGTATTAAATTTTCAGAAAAATCGTCCAAAAATTGAGCCGCTGAGAGAAAATTTGAGTTTTGGGTGCATAAATTCGAGAAGCCGTGATTGTCACTCTGCCACGTGCCCGATATGGGAGAGAGGGGTTCCAACTTTTAATACGACGAAGGGAGTCGTCTGCGCTATCGATTCCGCCCATAACATCTGGATTCGAACTCATAGGGGCAGAGATATATGGCCGCAAACATGGCCCCTCGTTTTAGGAAACCATGTTTGCCACCCTGCCACGTGCCCGATTTTAGATAATAGGGCCCAAAGTTTTAATACGACAGAGTGCGTTGTCCGGGCTATCGATTCCGCCCAAAACATCTAAATTTGTGTCAATAGGGGTCAAGATATAGGGCCGCAAACGTAGCTCATGCCTGAACTTAAAAAAAAGTGACTTTTGGTGCCGAGGTTCGGTAAGCCATGTTTGGTCGCCGACCACATCGCTAAAAAAAAAGGCTATTGACTTTCTCAGGGAATATTGCCCAAAAAATGTGTTCCGATCGATCCGGAATTTGGCGACCCGATAGATCGATCCCACATTTGTTCTTCATTTTTTTTTAAATTGTCAACCAAAAGTCGTTACCTTGACCTGGTAGGGCCCCCGGAAGTAATTCCGCCCAAAACATCTAGATTTGTGTCAATAGGGGTCAAGATATAGGGCCGCAAACGTAGCTCAGGCCTGAACTTAAAAAAAGTGACTTTTGGTGCCGAGGTTCGGTAAGCCATGTTTGGTCGCCGACCACATCGCTAAAAAAAAGGCTATTGACTTTCTCAGGGAATATTGCCCAAAAAATGTGTTCCGATCGATCCGGAATTTGGCGACCCGATAGATAGACCCCACATTTGTTCTTCATTTTTTTTTAAATTGTCAACCAAAAGTCGTTACCTTGACCTGGTAGGGCCCCCGGAAGTAATTCGGTTTTTGCCACCTAAGGGCTAATCTAATAAAGTCGTGGGTATAGATCCGGGCTGACCGTGTGGGTCACTCTGGACCCAGATTGGGGGCGTTCGTCAAGGTCGTCAGATCGGATCAGAACTCGGTGACCTGATAGACCGACACAATATTTGTTCTTCATTTTTGAAAATCGTCAATCAAAAGTCTTCATCTTGATCCGCTGTGGGCCCCGGAATTAATTTCGATTTTTGCCGCTAGCGAGCCCCAGATGAGGTCACGCCCACTAAACTTTGACCTATGAACATGACCTCTTCTCCTGCATGACCTCAGTAGGTCATCTTGAAGGTTCATGGTCATCGATTCATGGGCCGAATTTCGCACTGAAACAGGGTCTGTACATTTTGCTGGGCAAGGGGGGGGGGGATCGGTTGAAGTATCTGCTCTGATAATTGTGCCAATCCCTCCTCTGGAATGGGTTCGGGCGTGGTCATCTTGAAGGTTCATGGTCATCGATTCATGGGCCGAATTTCGCTCTGAAACAGGGTCTGTACATTTTGATGGATCGGGCGTATCGATAATCCAGCTTAAAACCGGGTCCGTAGCCACGGGGGGGGGGGGGGATTAAGCCGCCATAAAAATCAAATTAGCCCCCCCCCCAAATATTTTGCTAACAATAATTATTTCTTAGATGTGTTCTTAGCTCAGCCCCTCCCAAAAATTCTGTAGTCCCCCAAAATTTTAAAAGCTGGCTACGGGCTCGCTTAAAACAGGGGGAAAAGTCGATTTTTTAGTTCCCTCTGGAAAAAACCCCCATATAACTCAGTCCCTATAGGTACTAGGTGAATAAAATTTTGAGGGTTCCCGGTAGGGATCCGTGGGAAGGTGTCCATCGAAAATGGGAACGATCGACCTAGGGGTTCTAATTTCAGTAAAAGTACCCGGCAAAACTGGAATTTAGGGTAGGTGAGTACCGGATCTACAGACGTTTTCACTCGAATATCCTTAATAACTTTTTCCATTTTGTTACCCTCTGGAAAAGCCCATAACCTAGCCCATAAGGTCGGTGAGCTGACGGTCGGGTACGTGAACATCCCTTACTCCAGATATTGAATGCTTCTGTGACAGTAGCGACTTTCCCCCTATAAATCCACCCCTTATCCCGGATATTCAATGCTTCTGTTAAAAACAGCGAATTCCCCCTATAAAACCAATCTCTTACTCCAGATATTTAATGCTTCTGCTGGAAACAGCGACTTTCTCCTATACAACGCATCCCTTACTCCAGATATTGAATGCTTCTGCTGACAGTAGCGACTTTCCCCCTATAAAATCCATCCCTTACTCTGGATCAATGCTTCTGTTGAAAAGAGCGACTTTTCCCTATAAAATCCATCCCTTACTCCAGATATTGAATGCTTCTGCTGACAGTAGCGACTTTCCCCCTATAAATCCACCCCTTATCCCGGATATTCAATGCTTCTGTTGAAAACAGCGAATTCCCCCTATAAAACCAATCTCTTACTCCAGATATTTAATGCTTCTGCTGAAAACAGCGACTTTCTCCTATACAACGCATCCCTTACTCCAGATATTGAATGCTTCTGCTGACAGTAGCGACTTTCCCCCTATAAAATCCATCCCTCACTCTGGATCAATGCTTCTGTTGAAAAGAGCGACTTTTCCCTATAAAATCCATCCCTTACTCTGGATATGCAATGCTTCTGTTGAAAAGAGCGACTTTTCCCTAAAAAACACATCCCTTACTCTGGATATGCAATGCTTCTGTTGAATAGAGCGACTAATTCCCCTGTAAATCCCATTCCTTGCTGACAAGAGGTACCTTACCCTATAAAACAGTAGCGACTTTCCCCCTATAAAATCCATCCCTTACTCTGGATATTTAATGCCTCTGTTGAAAAGAGCGACTTTCCCCTATGAAACACATCCCTCACTCCGGACATGCAATGCTTCTGTTGAATAGAGCGACTAACTACCCTGTAAAACCCATCCCTTGCTGACAAGAGGTACCTTCCCCTATAAAACCCACGCCTGCTTCCCGATTTGATGCTCCTATTGAAAAGACCGACTTTCCCCATGAAACACATACCTTACTCCAGATATTTAATACATGTACATCCATCCATATGAAACCCATTCATATCCCTTACTCCATATATTTAATGCTTCTGTTGAATAGAGCAACCTACTGTAGTTTTAAAATTTTAATGCTTCTGCTGAAAAGTGCGACTTTCCCCTATAAAATCCATCTCTTACTCCAGATATTTAATGTTTCTGCTGAAAAGAGAGACTTTCTCCTATACAACCCATCCCTTACTCTAGATATGGAATGCTTATGCTGACAGTAGCGACTTTCCCCCTATAAAATCCATCCCTTATCCAATGCTTCTGTTGAAAAGAGAGTCCTTCCCCTGTAAAAATCCATCCCTTTCTCCGAATATTCAATGCTTCTGTTAAAAAAAGCGACTATCCCCAGTAAAACCTATTCCGTGCGGACAAGAGGTACCGTCCCCTATAAAATCAACTGCTGCTTCCCGATATTTGATGCTCCTATTTAAAAGAGTGACATTCCCCATGAAAATGAAATGCATACCTTATTCCAGATATTTAAAACATCAATCTTATGAAACCCATCCATATCCCTGACTCCAGATATTTAATGCTTCTGTTCAAAAGAGCAAGCTACTGTAGATAGTTAATGCTCCTGCTGAGAGCGACTTTGCCCTATAAAACCCATCCCTTACGGCAGATATTGAATGCTTCTGCTGACAACAGCTACTTTCTCCTATAAAACCCATCCCTTACTCCGGGTATTGAATGCTTTTACTGACAAGAGCGACCTTTCCCAATAAAACTCATGCCTTATTACAGATATTTAATACTTCTGAGCCACTTTCCCCCCAATGAAACCCATCCCTTACTCGGGATGTTTAATGCTGACAAGAGCGACTTCCCCCTATAAAACCCCATCCCTTACTCCCGATATTGAATGATTCTGTTGAAAAGGGCGAATTTCCCCGATATAACCCATTCCTTGCTCCGAATATTGAATGCTTCTGTTAAAAAGAGCAACTCTCTCCTTACTCAGGATATTTAATGGTTCTGTTGATAAGGGTGATTTTTTTCCTGTAAAATATATCCCTTACTCAGGATATTTAATGCTTCTGTTGAAAAGAGTGACTTTCCTCTATAAAATCATCCCTTACTCCCGATATTTATTGCTTCTACTAGCAAGACCGACCTTCCCCTGTGAAACTTATCCCTTGCTTCAGATAATTTTAAAATACACCTGTTGAAAAGAGCTATTTGCCACAATAAATCTAACAGAGCATAATAAGAGCAGGATTTTGAGTCGTTGTTCTTCCTCGTCAGTGGTGCGGGACATAAGGCATACTAAGGGACAACATATAATCGTTAGGATGGGACAAAAACGAGGTTCTGTGTACATATTAACGTGCACGTTAAAGAACCCTTGACAGTTGGAATACGAAATAAGAGTAGACCATAGTGTCGCTGTTCGGGCAAAATTTAAGCTCTAACAGAGCCACTCTTACAGACAAAACCAATCCTTTTCTTTAGATATTTAATATGTGATCTAAGAGAGCGGTATGTTTTGCTGCTAAAACCCATCTCTTCAATCACATATTTAATGTGTACATCTAACAGGTTTCTTATCCAATTTGATCTGATTTTTTGAAAATATACCACTGTGTTCATGCTGACTATTTTTTGCCTACTTACCCCTCCTCAAAGAGGTTTTACCCAGAAAATTGTGATTTATTTTACTCGAAACCTGCTTCGATAGGTTACCTTTACAATTGCTCTGATTTCACCCCCTCCACTTATAATGGAAAATGTTCAACATTCACACATTTTGCTATTTTAAGGTTCAATGATACAAAATACTAACACTCCATTTCTTTTAATAATTTATTTTTAATGTCTAGAAATATTTAAAAGATTGTGATTGAGGTGTTCTTCCTTTTTAAAGAGTCTGCAGATGGAGGAAAACCCTCCCCCCTCAGTTAGATAGAACTCATATTTTCCTCCTCCTTTTCATTATTTTCTCTACTTCATATTCTGCAAAATATAATTTTAAGATTTGATATATTTCAATCATTTTGTTTTGTACAGACCACTTTAATAACTTGACATAGTTTGTGAGGTAGGTCTAATAAGCATGGGGGAAACACTATAACAGCAAAAAACATTGACATGCCTCAATGTCTTACAAACCCCCGCCCCAAACCACCTTAAAACACTGTCTTCCACAACTATCAATATTTGGTATGCATATATAAATATATAAGATATACGGAGAACAGGGAAATTCAATAGGGATAACCCTTTCATTATCCAAATGGATGTCATCAATTATGAACAAAATAATTTTAAAACTGTAGCTTCTATTAAATTCAAAAAGTATTCGGAAATATAAACATCACTTCTTCTCTTTCATATACATTTATGAGAATAGGAAATGAAGGGGCTATATGTACACTACTGACCAATACATGTTGGCCATATAAACAGCCCCCACCCCCATATAAATTCCATTCTTATAGCAGCCCCGGTTAACACAAGTAAGGAAGGGACCGTATAAGAATATTTTACCTTTGTAACTGTGCTGTTTATATCTAAGGTTTCGTCTACAAGGATGCTTTCTACACCTAAAATCATAAAGCCAATCATCAATCTCTACAACAAGCGGTTGCCATGCAAGATAGGCCCATATTTTGCAAGAGGTGGACAGAGAACAAGCTAAAAAAAAAGAAGCGATTTTTTTACAATCAGGGGCCATTATCCAGGAATTTACAGTCCGATATGCATTAATATCTACACAAACCAAGATCTTTGAGATATAAACATCTTTTAAGTTTCCTCAAAATCAGATAAGGAGCAGTCATTTAGTCTGACATTTTTGGTCATATCTTTATGAAATTCGAACTCAAACTTCATTGATGTGTAAAGGTGTTATATTAAAATATTTTTTAAAATGGAATATAAGTTGTGACTTCTACCGGGGTCCACAATCTAATGGAATGATTCTGTAAATTTGGGCATCCGGCCACAGATTGTATGCTATATGTACACTACTGACCAATAAATATTGTGGGTCATAAACATACATTTCAAGTTTAAAAGAATTGGATAAATATTGGATAAATAGTGACCACAGTCTAAAAACATGATTTTTCGTACAATCAGGGGCCATAATCCATGAAGTTACGGTCCAATACACACCAAAAACTAAAGGAACTGAGATCTTAGAATGATCAACATATATTTCATATTTCGTTGCAATCGGATGAAAATTGTGACCTGCAGAGACTTCACAAACAGCTCTGGATGTGGATGTATAAAAAGCATCCAAAACAGTGGCAGGAAACTTGACCCCACTTTTTGTCGTCCACAATGCCGGAATCGAAACAACAACGCATGATTCGATGACATACATTATGATCTAAAGCGTAGGTTTTAACATGTAAACACAGTCTCGTGAATAGACTCTGGCACTCTAATATGGGCTACTGAACAATAAATATTTCTTTTTGTATCAATACCAAGATCATGTCTTCCATTACAGTCGTCGATACAGTTTACATATATAATTTTATAAACGTTTGTAGATTATTGCAGTGTCTGCTACGCATGTCATGTTATCAAGAAATTATATTTCTAGTTTCTAATATACTTGTAGCTGATGGAAGTGTATAACAATACTGTACCTGTGATGGTAGCGATTTGTGGGTCATCATTTGTAATTCTACAAAATAAAACAGACAATGTTTATTTCCTTAGCTCAGGATATATTTTCAAACCACTCCATATTTTCAACTTACAAAACATAAAAGTGTAAACAATGGATCTTAAATATGCAAATGGCAACTTTCAAGTTTTGTGTGTGAGAGAGAGAGAGAGAGAGGGGTGTAACATCCACTCGACACACACTAGGTGATATCGGGACTAGCATGTGCTTTAATTTTATTTCAATAATTCGCTTGCGCAGGGGTCTTAGATACTACATGTAGATACTGCATGTAGATACTACAAGTAGTTACTACAAGTCGCACCATGAGAACGGGCCTTTAGCGTGTCCACAAGCTAAAACCATGATTTTTCCAACAACAAGGAGCTATCATCCATTCAGTTACGGTCCGCTACCAGCCAATATCTAAAGGAGCCAAGGTTTGGGGGATACAACCCTATATTTCAAGTTTTGTCAAAATCGGATGAAAATGGTGACTTGTTGTAGAGTGTCCACAATCAAAATGTGAAAAGATGTACAAACAGGCATGGGAGACAACAATATACGTCAAAATCAATATTGTGGACGCAAATAATAAAACCACTTTTATACATAGACTGATAACCACGATAACATGGGTCTGGGTCTGTTCAAAGAGAAAATAGGAAAAAATTCAGGCTACATTGGATTGGCTAGTTTTACATAAAACTTATGCGTACGGAAAGAAACACTGCAAAGATAGTGGGTATAACAAAATTTACTTACTATACAGCACATTAATTATGTTCTTGTGCACTTTGGCGTTGTATACTCAGGGATTTATTTGTCACGTTGACTCCATCTACTTAAAATAAAAAACCAATGCTGCTTATTAATAAAAATATATTTACATATCCAAAACCACCAAAACACTATTAACTTAAGAAGACAGTGGGTGTAACAAGTTTATAGTTATAAAATAAAATATATATACCTCACGCGCAGCAGTCAGTATATAGGTTTGAAAGGTATGCTTTGGAATTCCTTTGGGTTACCTTCTCCAAATAGAAATATATGGCATTTGGCTGATGAGGTCATGGCCCACAACCGAATCAACTCCATATTTACTTGATACTGGTAATTTTGTTATCTAAAATAGAATATTATGAAAAAATAAAATACATTATGAAAAACCGTTGGCTTTTTTTTGGTAGCTACTTCTTTCTTCTTCATTCAATTGATTACAGGCCGGGCCCCACGAATGCATATCCTGTAGTGTTTCTGTTTATGGAATATCAATATCATAGAATAGAAAGTAATTGATTGAATTTCAGGCATTCTTTCTGTCGCTCAAAAATATTGTATATAAAAATAAAAAAACCAAAAACATATATATGAGCTTAGTTCGTTAACACAAAAAGGAGTGTGATAGCTAGCGGTTTGCCTTTGGCCGCTTGAGACTCTGACGACTATATATTTGTCACGAACACTACTCCAATGACCCTCCCCCCATCCCGGGGCCACACTTATTATAATACAAGCCTTCTCTGCACCGCTTAACTAATTACCTGTAATAACAATTTCTAGTAGATTAATATTTGGAAATAAATTATTAGAAGTTAAGCTCTTAGAACTAAAGAATGTTTATGACATGTCCTTTCACATAATTTGATATTATTACTTGCGTGTGTGGTGCGGTGGTGCGGACGGTGGTGCGGACGTGAGAGAGAGAGAGAGAGAGAGAGAGAGAGAGAAATGGGGTTTAAGGTCCACTCAACACAACTAGGTCATTTCGGGACTAACATGGTTTAATTTTATTTCAATAATTCTCTTTCGCGTAGGGGTCTTTAGCAGTGGGAGGAAACCTGAGTGCCCGGAGGAAAACCACAAGGTTGAGAAGGCGCACCTATCTCCATGCTACATACGCTCACACCGCAGGGCTCGAAACAACAGCCAGAGGTCGAAGCGCGGCACTCTAGACCACTAGGCCATCCCAACCCCCTGATGCGGACCTCTTGCACTTACTAATAGAATGAAGGGAGGCATCTTTGAACTAATTTAAATTTAAGCTTTTCCAAAAATGATAATATATTAGGCCTAATAAAGGCACTAGAGTACCGTACCAACTCTTCAGGGGGGATCATGTGGCTATGTATGTCACTGTGGATTCGACGCTGGCTTGCTCTGTCTAGTCGTTCAGATGGGACAAAAAAAAACCCAAGGTCCTTTGTTCACATTCGTGACATTGGATTTGGCATTTGGCGTGCGCCGTGCACGTAAAAGATCCTGCAAGTGGCAGTTTCAATTTGATATAAGACTAGGCTATAATTTTTAATAAGAGTAGCTCCGCATCCCGGGCAAAATTTCCCTCATATAATATTATATTATGTCATAGCACACTTTAGCAACAGAACAGTGGGACGTTAAACCACATTACGTCATTATGATTTAGGCCTAGCCTACGCTTCAGTGCTAAAAAAGGCACACACAGACTGAGACCATTCATTCATTCATCCATTGACTTTTCAAGAGTCTAACGAACGTGGCTCGATCATTGCACTTTTTATAATTTTGTTCTCTGCAAACCCCCTACTTACATGGAATAAGATCCACGGTTACCAATGTTCCAACTAACTAGGGTATGTCTAGGATTATTTATTAAAAGATGTCAACGGTCCTACCTAACGCATTCCCCCAAGCGCCATTTTTGGCGATTCGGAACCATTCGGTTAATTATTTTAGGTCGCAATATCTGAAGAACAAGCCCGAGCGTACAACATCAACCAGGAACTGGCCATGACGTCATTTCAAAAATCGAACTCGGTCAGTCGATGCGCATTTGTTCAAAGAAGAGGCATGCCGAATTTCAGATCGATCTTACTTAAAATGGCGGATCCTTAGTCGGTGCTTGTGTTTGGGAGCATGACTGGGGAACAGGCGAGGAGTGAAATTAACCCCATAGGCCTACTGCCAACATCCACACACGTCGCACCCTAGCTATCTTAAAACATTGATATATGGGCCTACTGAAACACGGAGGGTAGAGAGATGAGGTCTGTTATCTAATCGCACCAACCCCCACCAGGCCTCAACGGCAGTACGGAACAGTTACAGTAGGCTACGTGACCGACAACAAAAACCGGACCGTCTGGTCGTGCGTGAAAACCCAACATAATGATTTTGATTGGTCAATATTTCTCCATAGAGAATACCATGTGTTAATGTTAGCCGCTTCAATAAGCCAAATTAATAATATATATGATAAATTAATAATATAGGTCCTCTTGAAGCGGCTAACACCACTAACCCAAGTCCTCTTGAAGCAGCTAACATCAGTTGAATCGGGTGACATTACTGGTACACGAAACAATGGACGTTAAACTCCATTTCACTATTATCCTCGACATATAATTTATATATCCTGACGTCTTTATCCGCACCTTTTCTTCCGTATAACGTGTTGTCTGCTATATGTCTTAATTGTATTTCCCGGTATTTATTTGTCGGGATTACTTTATTTTGTGTGTTGTGCATTCTTCCTGAAATTATTAAAGGGCATGTTTATCATTAACAGAACACAGTTTTTATGGGGTACAATCACTAGTTTATTCTAACAGCACGACGTTTCGACAAGTATCCTCTTATCGTTATCAAGCACAAATGACATTTTAGTAAACTTGAGGTCAATATATATGAAATGAATAAGAAACCATTTACATAGATTAAGAATAACAGTGATATAAAAAATAAAGTTGTAAAGGATAATTAACAATAACAACAAACATAACAAGGTAATTAGCTACTAATAAGCAATGATACTGCATGATCAAGGTTTCATAACTGTTAATACCCCCTTGATCATGCAGTATCATTGCTCAAGTTTACTAAAATGTCATTTGTGCTTGATAACGATAAGAGGATACTTGTCGAAACGTCGTGCTGTTAGAATAAACTAGTGATTGTACCCCATAAAAACTGTGTTCTGTTAATGTGTTTCCGATCGCTAAATGCCACTTAAAGATCATGTTTATCATGTTGGCGGAGGAGGGGAGGAGGGGAGGGGGGAGTATACGTGTACTGTTTCGATAACACAGGCGGCATCCACTCAAATAATACGGAAATACCAATGGCTATCAATTTTGATTCGTGATTCTTATTAAATCTAGATAGAATTTTCATCTGTGTAGCTCTCTTCGTCGATCGGTAACAATAAATAATGTCCGTGTATTGAGTCACTTCCGGTATCTTCAATAACTTGTTACGAATCAATCGCAGGCTCGAAGCAAAGATCTTTATGTTAAAATTATATTAAGAATATTATTAACCAAATATATCACAAATGTAAAATTGATGAACGCAACGAACATATTTCTGTGGATTGTTCTGACTGACAAAAAAACTCATTTTCCTTTCGTGACTGACAAAAAATTTCTTCTTCTAAAAAAGCCATTGTTTACTTTAACCCGATGTCTAAGCAATATTTACAATTTGTGATTGAAATAAACGTATATTTTATTAACTATATCACAGATAACCTCTGACCTATTCACGTATATTTTCTTGTCTGTACCTGGTGTCCTCCTTGGTGTATACGTTACATCGCAAGGTATGTCCTTGAGGCAACTGGCGTAGTTTCGATTCTACGGTTGTACGTGATAAGGGGTATTTTGTTTCCTAATTTCCTTCCTTTGGTTTCCTCTCACTGCTAAATACCCCTACGCGTATGCCAATTATTCAAACAACATGGAACCATGTTTGTCCCGAAACGACCTATGCTTGTGTAATGCAATGGTGTTTAACGTCCTGCTTTTCGACATAAACCTAACTTATGAGGGACAGAGAGAGAGAGAGGGAGAGAGAGAGAGAGAAAAATAGGGTTTAATATCCACTCGACACAATCTAGGTCATTTCGGCACTAACAATATGGGTTTTTTTTTATTTTAATAGCTCGCTTGCGCGTAGGGGTCTTTAGCAATGGTAGGAAACCGGAGGACCCGGAGAAAGCCCACGAGGTTGGACAGGCGACCCTACTCCTTGTCAGATACAACCGGGAATTCGAAACCACGTCAGTTGACTCAATGACAGGCCGTGCGATACAGCGAACACGTGCTAGCCATACAACCATCCAACCCCCCAACTAATGAGTGAGGGTGTATATTTGCAATATCTACATGTATGTATTACCCTATCCCTAATTACCATTTAGACCGGTCTAGGATGGCTATCAATATTCATGTTAATTTTGTGTCCAGGGCGAAACCAAAGGGGTGTTGGTGACCAGAGGGCCTCCTTTCAAAATAAATACTAAAACTCGAAAAATAACAAACCGTTTTCTAAATAAAATGACCTTTTCAGTGTATTTCCTAAAAAAATGTTAACAATAATGAAAAATTCCCGCCTCGCTCCGCTTGCCGTATAAACCCCATTTCTCTCCCTCTCTTTAATACCCCCCGTGGATGGGTCCGCCTGTGTGTATCGAAGATTGTATAATGAATGAAAGAAATTATATGCGTATCACGTCAACAAGTAATCGTATATCTCTAGATATATATTAAAGTAGATAAAGTACACGTACTTCTTTGTTTACGGTAGATAAATGCATAAATAAATAAAATTTACGTCCAGGTAAAACAAAACTTCAACTTAACACAGGAGATGAGAGAATATACATGTACAGCAAACATTAATTAGTTTATTAGTATTTCATTACTGATTTATCAACAAAAATAATAAAACATAATATATACATTATTTAACATGATTGGAGGGGAGGGGGGGCGAATGGATAGCACGTGTGCGCTGTTTCATAAAGCTTGCCAGTTACACGTGACAAGGAGTAGGGTCGTCTGTCCAACCTCGTGTATTTTCTCTGGGTCCTCGGGTTATCTCGCACTGCTTAAGACTCCTACGCGCAAGCGAATTATTGAAATGGAATTAAACCATGTGTTAGTCCCGAAATGACCTAGGTTGTGTCGAGTGGACGTCAAACCACATTTCTCTCTCGCTCTCTCTCGCTCTCTCTCTCTCTCTCTCTCTGATTAGACGGACGTGGGGATGAGGCGTGTGTTCTAAAAGTGCACGTGCGAGCATATAATGCCTGTCATTTAGGTCTAGATTTCGTTTGCTAGAGCCATTTGACAAGTCTTCACGGATACATTAGGGTGTACGTAAAATATCCCCTGGCAGATGGAATTCGATATAAGAGTAGGCCATAGTGCCGCTACCTAGACAAAATTTCCCTCATATCACATTGTATGGCGTATGTCCGTATTCACAAGCCCAGTGTGAACAGAACAATAGGACGTCAATTCATTTCAGGTATAGGCGTCCTCGCGTTTTTTACATTTAGCATAGAGAAATAGCCAAACAAAACGTCAATATAGATATTTTATAAGACAGAGTAGGGAGCATGGAATGTCACTTCACATACCTACTCGTACATTTTATTGTTTACTAACGAATAGGGTCAACATAGTTCAGCGTTTAATGTTTTTGTTTTATCTACTAAAACGTAAATTAGCAGTCAGGGAGAGACAGAAGACAGAGAAGAGTGTGTGTGGGGGGGGGGGAGAGTGAGAGGGAGCGAGAGGGAGAGAGGGGGGGGGGGGAAGGGAGCGGCGAGTGGAGGGGGAGGGGTACTTAACGACCAACCATTCATTCTACAATTGCACGGATATGGATACCGCCCCCTCCCCGTATCCGCGCACCTTACAATGCGTGTGAATCATAGTTTGTCAACAATAACCTTCAACAATTGAATTTATAATATAAACTAATAATAGATTAACCTAGAATAAGTTAATGTCACCTCGATCTTGTTCTATGTAGATTTTGATAGTTTGAAATAATAAAAAGAGTAGGATTGTCACATCAATGGTACACATTGTTTACTATATTCATGGTGCACATTAATTAACATCTTTACTTCAGTACTCTTCTACAGTCCGCCAAATAAGATTTACAGTATTTATCACTGATGGTATTTATTACGTACAATATCTATTATGTATGTTGTTTATCACGCACGGTATTTATTGGGTACAATATCTATTATGTACGTTGTTTATTACGTACAATATCTATTATGTACGTTGTTTATTACTCACAATATCTATTATGTATGTTATTTATCACGCACGGTATTTATTACGTACAATATCTATTAGGTACGTTGTTAATTACGTACCACGCACGATATTTATTACGTACAATATCTATTAGGTACGTTATTTATTAAGCATGGTATTTATTACGTACACTATCTATTATGTATGTTATTTATTACGTACCACACATGATATTTATTACGTACAATATCTGTTATGTACGTTATTTATCACGCACGGTATTTATTACGTACACTATCTATTATGTACGTTATTTATTACGCATGGTATTTATTACGTACACTATCTATTTTGTGCGTTATTTATTGCGTACAATATATTATATTATGTATACGCTGTTTATAACGTACAGTGTTTATTACGTAAAATATTTATTTCGTACGTTTATCACCCACGGTATTTATCCCACACGACATTTTTATGACGTACAGTTTATTTTAACATACAGAATGAATCACGCACGGTATTTATTACGTACAATGTTTATTACATACAGTATGTATCGTGCACGGTATTTATTACGTACACTGTTTAGTACAATATGCATCACGCACGGTATTCATTACGTACATTCGGTTTTTATCACGTACGGTGTTTGTTCAATAAGATTTGTATTACGCACAGTATATTTTACGTACAACGTTTATTTCACACGATATTTAATACATACATTATGTATAATACAAATTATTCAATGAGGTATTTATTACGCAAACTATTGATTAAGCATAGTATTTGATACATGCAGTCAGGGTCGAGTTAGTGGGCGGGAGAGCGGCCATTTCTCATCCAAGAGCCCAAATATTGAAAATAAAAACATTTTGTATCATGTATAGATGTAATTTATGACACTGTGTGATAAATTAATTTGTCTACCACGCTGACATACAAATTGCATGTGAGTGTGACGGACAACTACTGTTGCTGCAAGGGTACCAGTCTGTTGCTGCAAGGGTACCAGTCTAAATAAACTACATGTTAGAGAGAGGGAGAGAGTTGTGTGAGAGCAGTGCCAGATCTAGGGGAGGCAAAGTGATTCAAATGTCCCGGGCCCCCCACATTAAGGGGGCCCCCGCAAAGCTCTGTCATACTAATATTTTATCCCGGTGGAGCTATCTAGTACGTGGGCTGAGGGGCGAGGATTGTGGCCCTGGGCAGTAAGGGATGTTGGGGGTCCCGGGACTGGTAGGTACCAACAGATTTCCAGGGGGGGGGGCAGAGATCGATTTGGCCCTAAAATTAACTAAATTACATAATTTAGAGGTTCTACCAATCAATAGGACTCCATCCCGCGATGTGATTGCTGGGGCCCAAGCAGTCCCGGAAAAATAACGTAATCTTTGTATAGTATAAATCAGTCAACGGAGTTTAATGCTATATGTCACCTGAAATAATTTCACTAAATTCCCGGAAGGAAAACACCCCAGGCACTCAAGGGGGCGGAGTACATACTAGTACGATCCGCGGTCAGTACGAACAATTCGAAATGGGGCCCCCGCACAGCTGGTATGTCCCGGGCCCCCTACAAGGTTAATCCGGCCCTGTGTGAGAGAGAGAGCCAGAGAGAGTGAGGGGGGTAATATCCACTTGACACAACCTTAGTAGTGGGAGGAATCAGGAGGAGTAGGAGAAAACCCACGAGGTTGGACAGGCGACCCCACTCCTTTTCACGTACAACCGGGGAATCGAAACCACGCCAGTTGACTCAATGACAAACCGTATGATACAGCGCGCACGTGCTAACCATTCGCCCCACCTTTATGTAAATTGGAAAAAGGCCTCCGGCCTAATTTCTTACCCTTGTAAAATGACGCGATTATTATTATTATGTACAGACACACACCCTACAATAATCAGATAATTGTGTAGGCCTATAAACGATAAACGAATATAATAATAATCAAACATGGATTACATTAATGTTTATCATAAAGTTTTGTAAAAGCTTCACACCCTACATGTAGAAATGACTTATGTATTACTCATCTTTTGTATATAATGTTCTGCTTGGTTGGTTTTCAATATATATTAGACTAGGCCCGATTGTGGATAAAAGTAAAGCAAGAGGCATTTTTTAGTAGGATTTGGTATCCAGGCTATTTAACCTATTTTAAGGGTGCTGATTACGAAAAAATAGGATACCAAGCTGAAAAAAATGTTTTTGACCCTCAAAATTAAAAAACATAATGGCCGCCAAAATGGCATCAAAGTGTGACGGGCGTGCACAGTATCTGTGTCTATGATTTTATTAATGGTTTTTAATTTTTGAATTATTGTCTTTTCAAGACATTCAAAGAATGCTGATCATGGACAAATAAGATTACAACCTAAATAAAATTTTGGGACCCCCAAATATGGAAAACAAAATAGCCGCAATAGTCACCTTAAATGATGTTAATTGTGCACGGTACATCACGAACTGAGATTGTATTCTTGTTGATATTATTTTTAAATGTGACTTTTTCAAGACATTAAAACACTGCTGTTCATAAAAATATTGGACATCAAGGTGATCATAATGTTTTTGAACCACAAAATATAAGAACAAAAATGGCCGTCATATTCGTCTCTACTAGTGGTATGTGTGCACAGTGTATCATCATCTGTGAAACTGTCATAATTGTTAAACCTGTTCTTTCTGATTAACTGACGTTATTGTACCCTAAAAGGTAATGATATACAAATACACAAGTGCATATCTTCATGAAAACTAAATCCATGCCCTTGTTGGTGACAGCTAAGCAGTTGCAAAAAAAATAGCTGTTTGAGAAACGGAAAACAGCAATTACTATATGACCAAAAATATATACTGAGCGCCAAGGAAAACGCATCACTTAGTTTTTCATATAACAAAATGATCCTGTAAACATATCTTATTTATTTTGCTTCTTATTGTGAACATTATTCAAACGGGAACACATCAATAACAACACATCCGTACACACATGGATGTACGACACAGATGTCAGTAGCGCGTGTGTCCTCCACTGGCTCTTACTCACGCTGTGCAGCGATGTCGCATGGAATTAACCAATGTGTGAAAGAAGGCTTTAGGGCAAGAGCAGATTCCAAAGCAGCAATGGTGTGCATCTGTGGTCTCCGATATAGACGGTGTCCAAACTCATCCCAGACATGTTCTATCGGTGCCATGCCCATGACATTGATGTATTTAGCAGCCAGCTAGGTAGTCCATAGTAAAACGGGCGGTATGCGAACGTGCATTATCCTGTTAAAGGGGTGAAGTTGTGGGTGCTCTAGAAACATTGGAACAACAATTGGTTGCAAGACATCATCACAGTAGGTTACAGTATTAAGGCGACCCCTGCAAATGTGAAGGGTGGTCCAGTGATGAACTGTGAAGCCTCCCCACACCATTACCCTCTCCCCACCCCATCGATTCGTTTTGAAGACGCAGCAGTCTGCAAGACGTTCTCCAAGACGTCTCCACATACGGTGACGGCCATCAGCGTGATAATGATGAAAGCGACTCTCATCACCGAAGAACACACTTTGCCAGTCTACTCTATGTCTGGTGTCCTTGAGCCCATATCAAATGCCACTGACTGTGATGATTCCCGAGGATAGCACAAACATAAGGTCGTCGTGCACGGAATCCTACTTCTCTTAGACGACGTGTTGGCACTTACTGGTCCTTGTCTTCCGACGACTGCTGCACTTGTTCGAGTCGCTGGGCGAAATCTGTCACACAGATGAGTGACCTGGATGTAACGGTCTTGGTACTGGGTTGTAACGCGTTATGGACCAGGACGTTGACGGTCACGTGTTGATCCGGTAACTTGAATACATTCCATCAACCTTACAATAGTGGACTGATGACAATTCAAGTGTCTGGCAATAGCCAGCCCAGGACATTCCCTTGCCTTCATTTCGTTGAATTTCAGTGAGTCTTAGCAACTCTAGCACGATTCCTTCACACATCCAACAACAAATTACGACAGATTGACGTTTCACAGTTTATGTACTGCACATTAAGTTGAAAACATTCTTTTAAAGGGCTCATACACAATTCTGCACGTGAATATTAGGGTTTTCATGTGCATCTCTTGAAATTTTTGTGTGCACACAGCCCGATATTTTTTTGCGTTTTGGAATATTGTATAAAATAATAGTTCATAGTATTGCATAATATTATACATACCAAACCGCCTATTAATAAAATGTCAGTATATATTTATTTCAACTAACAAAAGCAATAATAGTTAAAATCTACAAAAATTAATATAATATCTTTGTCTCTGGTTAAAAAAATATTTTTAAACAAAGATCTACAACCATACAATGGTATAAAATTGCGCGCAATGCTAAACTATATCAATCATAATGGAAGTAAATTCTTTCTGAAAAAAAAGACTCATACTAAGGCAGAATGTTTACGTATTAAAACTAATAGATATAGTCTGAGCAAATTAACTTTTTGGCATTCATGTCTTGGGGTCATTCAAGGCATATGGAAATATAAATGATACATTATCAAAGAACCAAAATCCCCAAACCTCCCCATATTCCTGAAGTAATGGCCCGAGAAACCCCTCTCTGGCCATTGCTGGATTAGCTTCTGATACTTGAACTTGAGGAAGTGTGTCTATTCTTCCTGTTCTATCAAATCTATTTTAAGTACAGCAACAATTATTGGTTGTTAATTGGACTATTGACCAGTCATAATTTGGAACAAGAATTTGCATTCTTTACAGCAGTGATGAGTGGGATTAACTCTATAAGCACACGAAACACTGGGAGGAGTATGCAACCTTCCCTGCTACTACTGGTAACAGAATTTTCAAGAAAACAAAGATCTACTTACAACCAATGGGCAACAAAATTGCATACCACGATCAAAAAACAAAATACCACGATCATTGTTAAATTAGAAACTCAATGCACATATTTGAAGTTAGAGAAACACTTTATTTGACCATTATAATAATACTTTAGATAAAGGTAGCCTTTCTGGAATTTGTAAACTTGAGTTAGCAGTTGTAGAACAGAAACATGGATTGAAGGCAGGAGGGGGGGGGGGGGTCTTGGTGTTTGTGTCAATACCTGCAAAAAATTGTTTGGTACAAAGCAATATATTCCAATTCCTCTTCAGATTATTGTTTTTTTCTGGAGATACAATAAAAGAGTGCTGTATATGAATTAACATATAGAGTTTGATTGTCTTCAAAGTAGAGATTAAAATACTTTCTTGGGATATATTTTTCGCAAAACTAACCTTTAACCAGTAAATGAAATAAATAAAATAGAAGTATTTCCAATGGAAGGCAGTTTTCCACTTTGAGGGCGAAAAAAGTATCATTTTAGTTGGTTATGTTCGATCAGGAGCTAAACATGAAAACGTTTATAAGTAAAACATGCCGTGCTGTAAACTTTCATCTTTATAATATTGGGAAAATCAGACCGTACATTAATATAGAAGTAGCCAAAATGTTAATGTGCTCTTTTGTTTTGTCAAAACTTGACTATTGCAATTCCCTCCTTTACCAGATCCCTGTCTCTGTGCTAAATCCACTCCAACTTATCCAAAATAAAGCAGCGAGAATCATAACCAGAACAAAACAAAGTCAACATATAACCCCAGTCCTCAAGGATTTACACTGGCTTCCAGTTAAGCAAAGAATTGTTTTTAAAATATCTGTTTTAACTTACAATTGTCTCCACTGTGATTTTGCTCCAGGTTATCTAAAAGAACTTCTTATCAATAACTGCCCGTCTCGCAATTTAAGATCACGCGATAAGAATTTACTAATGGTACCTTTAACAAAGTCGAATCGTGCTGATCGTGCTTTCTCCTCTGCTGCTCCCATGGTTTGGAACTCTTTACCACAAAGTGTTAAAAACAGTGACAATATATATTCATTTAAAAGGAACTTAAAAACAGAACTTTTCCGACAGTCATTCTGTTAATGACTTTAACGACATTGTAATTTGCGCCAATGAGCAGCCTTTTGGTTGGAATCCCAGCGCCATATAAGATGATTATTATTATTTTTTTTATTAGAGTGTAATGGTATAAATTTACAATGTGTTAATATGAAAACAAATCAGTATTTTCATAACGAGAATAATTTCTTTAAATAATTTATTTTATTTGTGATGGTCCCAAAAACTTTATTTTAGCCTTGGTAAACAATTTCACTGTTGTTAGCATCTTTAAAATGTCTGAAAAAATTCACATTTAAAAAGATTATCAACAAGAATTCAGTCTCAGTTGATTATGTACCATGCTAGGGTGCCCCACCATAAATAAATATCTCCAAATATCTCGACAATTACTCCACAATATTTATATATATACCAAGCCTTAAATCAGTTCCACACAATTATAGTCACTAAAAAAACGAGCATGCTGTACTTAATAAGCTAATGATCATTTAATCATATAAATACTAGACTGAAAACTGGCTCCAAGTGTTGTCCATTACATCCAGCACGTTTTGAGTAAAAGACAGGTTACTTGCCCTTGTTTTGACCTTAGTCTTGCTTAACCAGTCTACCAATCATTCTACGTTTGATTGACATGTCGGGATAATCAAGACTATAATTCTTACGAAACGTTAAATAAAGCTGGAACAAAAAATTGAATTTAGAAATTAGCACGTCTGTCAACTCAACACCTGTTTTAAGAAACTTGTAAAAGTAAATCGAAACTGCTGCTAGTATCATGTTCCGGCCTAAACCAAGCTTTTCAGAGATATTATTTCTACTAAACCAAACGATAGCACTCCTAACGGTACAGTTAATAATAAAGCAATTTAAAAAATAAAACGAACGTAATTTCTAAAGCTTCTGTAATAACAATGAAGCTAATTTTACTGCTATTCAAAATCGTCAACAACAGATTTTTTAGGGCTCTAATAGCTGAAATATTTCTATAGAAATGCACGTGCCGTGGCTATTTATAGTCTCATACACTCCGGCGCTGACCTATTATCATAGTTCGAGACACAGCCACCCAAGCGTGCACGTGGCCGTGTCGAGACCAACTTTTTGTAGAGCACGGGGAATCCTAACCATGCATAAAGAACATCACTATGGCGGCCATTTTGTTTTTCAAATTTGGGGGTCCCAAATTTTATTTTTAGGTTAAAATCCTATTTATTCACGATCAGCATTCTTTGAATATCTTGAAAAGTCAATATTTCAAAAATTAAAAAGGATTAATACAATTATAGACACAAATACCGTGCCCGTCCATAACAAATTAGATGCAATTGTGGCGGCCATTTTGTTTTTCAATTTTATAGGGTCAAAAACATTTTTTCTAGCTTGGTATCCTATTTTTTCGTAATCAGCACCCTTGAAATAGGTAAAATAACCTGGATACCAAATCCTACTAAAAAATGCCTCATTATCTTTTATTAGAGCCCTTTTCCAGAATCGGACCTAGTCTATATAGGCTACATCAATAAGCCATGTAGTCGACTCATGTACTTCTATAGTATAACATGATTTTAATAAAGGAATGTCTGAACATGACCTCCAAACCTCCAAGGCTTTAAAACAAATCTTAAATCTATTCTATTTTCTATATTAATTGTTCAACTATCGGCCCAGTTAGGGATTCAGGGGAAACAAGTTGAAAGCATGCAAGAGAAAACCTACCCGCTGCCCCACCCCAACGTTAGATAGATAACCTGGAACCCCTGGAGTTATCGGTTTGTTTAAAGGGACTGTCCCGAATAGAACAGAACCTCAAAAATAAAAGTCCGAGTCTGCATTAAATTTAAACGCTAAAATATAGTAGAATGGTGTTTATACCCTCACTCAAAATTTCAGCTCAAAATATTGAGTCGTTTGGACGTGAGCGTTAAAACAGCTTATCCGGACACGTAAACCTTTTAAGATTTCGGGTCAATTCTTTCGTTGGGTGACCCGATAATCATTTAGAGGTCTACACGGTGAATGGTCCACGTGCTGTACTTGATAATAAAAGGTAAATTTCATCGACACATTATTTTTATAAAATAAAAGTCTGGTTTTATCAAATCACCGCATAAAACAGTTTTGGACACCGGACTCCATTTCAAGATGAAGACTGTGGGTTTAAGTTGTTTGAAAACGTAAAAAACATATTGAGTTAGTTGCTCGGCCCTAAGGTAGGGGATCTTAATGGATTTTAACACAAAATTAAAGAGTTTTATTCTCAAAAACATTATCGGGATTGACCCTTTAACTAAATTTAATGTTCAACTATCAAACCCGTTAGAGATCCAACGGACACAATCCAAAGACCCCCCCACACACACAGGACGGAGGGTCTTGTCGGATGGTATTGAAATTGAGTTTATGTGTACACATTGGCGTGCACGTAAAATAACCCTTGGCAATTGGAATTTCAAATAAGAGTAGGTCGAAACGCTGCTGTCCGGGCACACTGTATAGCGTATGTCCGTCTTCATAAACCACCCTTTATTTTATTTTATCTGCAGAAGTTACTATGTAATATGAAGAGCTAGAACTTTGGATGTTTTTGAAAATGAATTTGTGTTTAATGTCCCACCTTTCTGCACCAGGTTGAAAAAGAAATGAAATGGGGTTTAACACCTTATGTTCTGCACCCACTGGGCTAATGAAGGCGGGAAACGTGGTTGTTGATGTCGGATCTGATATTTGTATAACATCTTTTGATTTAAATCTTGAGACAGATAATCGATGTACATTGTAGATAAGGTAATACCGGGTTCATCGAAAATGATCAATCTTTTTATAAATAAAAAATATGTTTATCTTCAAGTCGATAAAACACTATCAGTATCCGGGTTCAATCTGTACACCGAATACTCCAGGACATTCGTCATCTCAGAACATAAACAAAATGATAAGATGAAATGGGGTTTAACGACGTAATTATCTGCAACAGCCGCCTAACGAAGATGGGCATGCACAGTGCATCGTGTCAATCGGTTTGGGATGGCCTAGTGGTCTAGAGTGCCGCGCTTCGACCTCTAGCCGGCCACCTCTGACTTGCGGCTGTGGTTTCGAGCCCTGTTGTGAGCGTATGTGGCATTGAGATAGGGGCGCCTTCTACAAAAGTAACTACAAATACTTCAAACGTCTTTATTTATTGTTTCTAATACAAGAAAAAATATTTTAGAATTCAATTTGTCGGAGGAAAAAAGTCAATGTATGTTTTTGACTCATTATTAAGTGTGTTACGTTACTCTTTTTCAAGTGAAATTTTAACCCATATTTAATGTAACTGGTGCTTTACACTACGAAAGGGTGGCTTTAGACGATTTGAAGACCAAACTTACTCCAATGGAGTGTAAACCCTTAGTTACACTATTTTGTGAAACACTATACACGATAAATTGTGAAAGTTTACACTTACAAAAGTGAATCAGCTGTTCGCCCTTGATCGGTGTTAAGTATACTGAAAATAAGTGTACTAAAACATAATTTTGGGTGTAATTTATTTCTCGAGGAGGGGTGGGTAACTTGAAACCAATAAAGCAGTAAATAGTGTAGCATGACACTGAACGTCGTGTACTCTTGTACACTTTTTGTAGTGAAACTTTACGCTTATAATTTTAGCACGATAGAATTTGTAACATTTATATAATGCTAACTATATGTTTTTTGTTAATTTACACCAAACGTAGTGTATTCACATTTCGCTTGCTCGGATGTAATATTAGCACGATAAAAAGTGTAAAATTTCCCTTAAAATCGTGTAGATCATTACCCTGAGATCGGTGAATATTCATCCTTCTATTCGTGTATGTTTTAACACTATTTCGAATGTACCATATACCAAACGAAAGTGTTTAAGATTCATATATATATTTACAGTGTTAATTTACACCAATGGTAGTGTATTCATATTATTATCTCCCTTTACTTAAATAGCTGAATTTGAATATATAGCATGCAATTATAATTAATATGTATATTCTGCGATGTACTTGACATAACTAGATTGTACTTCTGTATGTCAACTTTATCATAAATTACAGTGTGTCCATCTGTTAAATAATGTTGCATTTATATCGTTGACAATGTATACTTTGTTTATATAACGCAAGTATACTTTATAATATTGCATGACTAGGCAATGCAATCTCAGAATGATCGCCATCTTGTCGAGACGGCCAGGCGAACGTGTTACCCAGCACTAGTACCCTGGGTCAGTTGTTCCCACTGGGATATCCGTTTCCAAGCTCGTAGCGAAGCTTTAGTATTTACAGGAATAGTTCTTGGTAAATGTTCCTAGAACTCACAGACCTTAACTTAACAGCCTTGGGTGATTTTACCAGTAACTGAGAGTTTAGCAGTCTCGTGGTGTATGGGTACCTTTTAAGAAGTAAAAGTTTACACCGAACTTGGAGCTTAGCAGTCGCTCCGGTAGTGTAAGGTTATCTTTCATATTTTACATGTAGCCTAATCGTGTACGTTTTCACCACACTGGGAGCTTCGCATCACCTGTACCAGTGATAAGTTACACCTAATGCTATATATTGTTGCACTGAAGATGCACCCTGAAAGGTGTATATAACCACCACTCGAGTGTAATTATGTTGGTGTAACCTTACACCGAGCTCCCAGTTACACTTCAGTTACACCTTTTGTGGAGGCAGCAGGAGTTCACCCTAAATTGGTGTAATCTCTGAAATTATTTTTTACAGTGTATGTAATCTTTCTAGCAGATCTTGGTTTCAGACGATAAATTTCATTTGAACTATGGAGACTGGGGGCATTGATTTGTTTTTCAACTAGATGACATAATTAAGTTGGAACTCAGCCATGAAAACATAATATATAAGCAGTTAAAAGAAACTTAAATTGAATACGATATGGAAAGGGAAGCCAGTGAAGTTGTTTACGCATGCGAGGAATATGATCATGCCTTTTCGTGAGGGTATAACAAATGTTTGCTCTATTAATCGCAATTTAAATTGCTATCACATATATTACATCAAAGCCTGGGGTTATATTATATTGTACTAAGAAATTATGACAAAACAAGTAGGTTCTTTTTATGAAACTGGGAATGGGGCGAGTGATAACGCCATTTTGTTTAAAACTGTTTAGTTAGAGCGCAGTGGTGTGTGCAATAACCAACACCGCTGCTGTACCCATTGTTATATAAACAACTTTCTTAACAGGCCAGGGGCTAGTTGCTCAAAGCTCTGTTATCTTTTAACGATCTGTTAACTCTAACGGAGTGAATGATTGTTGCTGGAAATAAAGGCTTCCTACAGATTTATGCTAATATAAAAAATAAAATATTCTATAGTGTTTTCTGTAGTAAATTTAACGGGAAGTTAACATTACCAAGATATGTCCGTTAGAGTTTAACAGATCGTTAAAATTACTTAGTTTTGAGCAACCAAGCCCTGATAGACGCCTGATTCAATGCCATACAATGGTTGTTCACCTTGAAGTTGCCTGGTACACCCTATCCTCCTCTTTACCCTTTATGACGTCAGTTGTGATGATGACTCTATGCAATCAATACAAGAGGCATTTTGGGCTGTTTGGAACAGCTGTACCACGGTATCGGTTTGACATTAGTTGAGCAATATGATTATGATTATAGCATTGGAAACCGAATTGAAACCACATACATAAACTCAAGGGGATGCAAGGACTTTTATTCCCTTGGGTCCTGCTTTTTACCCCTGTAATGTCCAGGGTTCCCATATAGTTATGGGTAGCCGATTGGTTAACGCCGTTGCATTAGAAGGTCTGGCATGGACTCAATTTTCGATTCTCCGTTTGTACGTGAACAGGAACAGGGTTACCCGTCTAACCTCGTGGGGGTTTTCTGTGTTCCGTGGTTTCCTCCCAGTGCTATATGGTATTGAACCATTTGTTAGTCCCGAAATGACCTGGTTTGTCGAGTGGACGTTAAACTCTCTCTCCCACCCCCTCTCTCTCTCTGTCTCTCTGTTATATTGTCAACCAACCAAGTTTTACTAATACTAGATTATTTACTTGTACACCTACAAACAGGTTTGGTGAGTTTTGTCACTTAAACACCTAATAAATAGTGTTTAGCTTGGTTTGTTCTAGTTTTGCCCGCCCTAAAATCACCCGACCATATATTGTTTAAAGAGCATATTGGCTCAATGCCTAAATGCGGCATGTGCTTGAAAGGATTATGTTTTATAAACTAAAATCAAATTCGAAACATTAGCGACATCTTCACCCAAAGTAACAAATATAAACGATATTGGCCATTGTTGTTAGTTCCCCGAAATGTATGTGGCATCACAGAGACCAAATGGTTATTAGGAATGTGTATTTCTCTACAAACTAAAATCCAATTCCATAATCATTAGAGGCATCTTCACTCATAGTAACAAATATAACACTTTCATTTAATTGGGCCAATTCTAAAATTTTCCTGAAACGTGTATGACATCACAAAGATGAAAATGTCTATTAGGATACTCATCTACATCCCCAAACGTGTGTGACGTCACATATATCAAATATTTATAATTAAGGATTGTGTACTCTCATACACTGCAAAATGTATGACGTCACAAAGACTAAATGTTTATTAGGTATGTCTATTTATCTAGAATTCACTGTAGAATATTATTTTCCAAATAACAAGACGAAAGTTGTCCGCTCTTAACATGTTTCTGCCCCAAATATTGTATGTTTAATTAACTTTCTAAATTAAAATACATGGGTACCATTTAAAAAGATATCCACGCGGCGCTTAGAAATTCGCCCACACAGCCGCTGTTTCTTAAAAAAAAGAGCAGCCACAGACAACAGTTTATCCGTAGCAAAACTGGGTTGTCCACCAAATTTGATAAGGATGCAAATGAAATGAATTGAAATGGGGTTTGGAATAGGTCAAGGGGAAACCACGTTGGAAAATCCGGATAAAAGTTCTCGGCCAATGCAGGCATCGCACACCATTCTCTGGTTGTGACGATGCTTCATACCCAGTTTAAAAAGAATCCGGTAAAACAGTAGCAAGTATCGCGTTCACAAACCTATCGTAGATGGACGAACGACATAATTCGTCCAAATTACAATGCGAACTTATAATGAAAATAATGTTTTGTAGAAGTGGGTGAGAATAAACGTAATTCTAGGTGTATATTTTATGTAGTAAGAGTACAATTTACACAACTGAAATAAATTATCACTTGAAGACAGTACAAAATATCTTAACGCACGAAAGAAAGCAATACATAGACACTTTATTCATAACCAGTCAACAATGTACATTCAGGCCCGGATCCATGATTTTGTCGAGGGGGGGGGGGCATACATTGGAGCAAAGGGTAATCATCTACCGCAAGCTTTAGTGGTTTGGTGTATACCCCAGGGTCTTCGTCGTGGACTTATTCCGAAAGCAATTGTATACGTTGCTGGCTGAAGGTGCTGGTCGCACAGTGATGACTAGTCTCACTGGGCATGGATGGTCCCCTGACCCCCCCTCCACTTGGATCCGCGCCTGACACTATCATTTAATCGTGTGTATAACAAGTATATACAAGTATATACTACTCTAAGGTGTATTATAAGAGTTTTATTACCTGTACAATGTATTCTTATCTTTATAAAGTTACCTGAATAGAGTTTTATAACAGCTACCTGAATATATTAAACTATTAACACTGTCAATGACTAAATATACGTCTGGTATTACAAGGTGACTGACTGTATATTGGGCCGTCTAAATATGTCAAAGCTAAACTACCTTAAATAGATTTAGATACGATTGCCATTGAATAACTTAATTTTAAACTTGACAAGCTAGACTCTCAACCTCTACAACTAATATCCGAGACATCCCAGCCAACACCCAACTTAGATCTGGGTCATGAACACAGCAATGCAACAACTCTGAGACATCACAGCCAACACCCAACTTAGACCTGGGTCATGAACACAGCAATGCAACAACTCTGAGACATCACAGCCAACACCCAACTTAGACCTGGGTCATGGACACAGCAATGCAACAACTCTGAGACATCACAGCCAACACCCAACTTAGATCTGGGTCATGAACACAGCAATGCAACAACTCTGAGACATCACAGCCAACACCCAACTTAGACCTGGGTCATGAACACAGCAATGCAACAACTCTTATCTGAGACATCACAGCGAACACCCAGCTTAGACCTGGGTCATGGACACAGCAATGCAACAACTCTTATCTGAGACATCACAACGAACACCCAACTTAGATCTGGGTCAGAACAATTCAACAATTCACCAAAGCGTTAGATCTGAGACATTACGGTCTACAATTACCCTTGATCCAAAACAACTCTTATCTGAGACATCACAGCCAACTACATTAGATATGTGACATATCTCATCTGAGCCACCACGGTCCTTATCTGAAACATCGCAGCCTACAACTACCTTAGATCTGTAACAACTCCTATCTGAGACATTACCCAACCTACAACCAACTTAGATCTGCGATGTCACAGCTTACACATGCCTTTGGCCTGAGACATCACACAACCTACGACCATCTTAGATCATAACAATCAAACAACTTCTATCTGAAACATTACGACCTACAGCCATATTAGATCTGAGATTTCACAACAATCCCCAAAACATCCTATATATTGTATCTGAAACATGACCACCAACACCCACCCACCTTATATATGAGACATCACAACAATCAAACATCTGAGATGTCACAAAAAAAACCAAAACATCTTTTACCCGATACTAAAACACAAAAATCAAACATTACAATTCCCAAAACATTATATATCTGAAACCCAAACACAACAATTAAAGGCTTATTTAATATTGTAGACAGCATCACATATAAACTGATAATGTTAGACATTTGTAATTCTCAGTGAATTGTGTTATTGGGTTAGTTTTATTAATTTGTGTTATATTTTATATTATTTCAGTCATCATGTCGAAACAGGGGAAGTATAAATGGATTTTTCTTGGCTGGAAGAAGTATGCACTGGCTCCCGGTAAGAAACATTACTAAATTATTTTTTTTTAAAAAAGCAAAACAAATTCATACAAATATTGATTTCTATATGCATTGCTAAACTCCACCGTGGACGAGTGAGTAAGATGCTGACTCGTTAACCTGGACATTGGCTGAGCAAGTTCATCGGCCTTTTCCGGGCGTAGGGCGTGGCTAGGACAGATGTCTAGTCGTTCGGATGCTACGAAAACCAGAGGTCCCTTGTGTACATTGATGTGCAGGTGAAATATTCCTTGACAGTTGGAATTTGATATAAGAGAAGGTCGTGGCGCCGCTGCCTGGGTAAAATTTCCCTCATAGCAGACTGTATTGCGTATGCTTGTTTTCATTAACCCAGTTGGAGTAGAACAGTAGCACGTTAAACCCCATTTCATTGACCTGGATAATTTTAAAAAGAGTGCAGAATTGCCTCTGTCCGTTAAGTCTTTGTGATAATTAGTTTTCGGTGGTCTTGTGGTTTTTAACGAGTGTGTGTGAAACTATAAAGTCAGCCATTGCGTCAAGTGACAGGGGTTAGGGTAGCCTGTCCAACCTCATGGATCTTCTCCGGGTCCTCTGGTTTTATCCTACTGCTTAAAAGCCGTATGACCAAGCGAATAATTGAAATAATATAACCTACTCTGTGTTTGGTGGATGTTATATCCCATCTTTACTACTTTCTGGAACCTCGGTGCTACTGTGAGAAAGGCGCAGAGGTCTCATGTTGGTGTGCACGTAAAAGATCCTTTTGCAGTTGAAATTCGAATAAGATTACGCCGTAGCGCCGCAGTCAGGGCAAAATTTCCATTGTATCACACTTTATTAGCACAACTGGTGCTGAGCAGTGGTTAAACCCCATTGCACTATTTACCACTCTGGACGTGGCCAAATTATTGGTAATGGGTGTCGGGAATAGATAATTAGTAAATTAATTAGATGCAGACTGGTCAAGGGTAAGTTCATCAAACGATATGTAAATTACTAATTAACATATATATAAGATATATATATTCACGCGCAGGTTCTGTACACATGTCTTTAACCTACTCGTACAACCGTAGTACAATACCAATGACCCAATATATAATACCATTGACCCAGCAAATAAATACGATATCCATTTATATAAATTTAGATTCAGCCTATTCAGGTCTTATAGTATAATATTTCTGTACTTTTACCGCCAGGTCAGTGGCCCGGCTAGAATTTGTGACACGCGTGGCGGTCCTTGAGATCCCCCCCCCCTCCTCCATCGCTCCCAACGAAAACACAACACAATACATGACAAACATACTTCAACTGTTATACAAACAATAAGCTCTGTCACTGAGTCTACTGACTTGGTTTCGATTTTCCGAGTCCACTGTCCAACCTCGCAAGCACCAGCGAGTTATTGTAATAAAAATAGAACCATGTGGTAGTCCCGAAATGACCTATAGTTTGTGTCGAGTTGACGTTAAAGCCACCCCACCCCACCCCCGTTAAACGAAAAACGATGTTTTCGTGGTAAAAGAACTAAGATCTCGATCCCATATTCGCGTTCTAAAAAGACCTCCTACAGCTGTACAACGCCACTCAAATCAATATGAGACGAGGTTAGGTCGTGCTTTGGTCTGATGGGTTCTTTAGTGTTCATTACTGCACCATATAATTGTACCCTGTTTATTTTCTGTTCCATTACAAAATAACCCTTAAACAATTAAACAAATAATATATCGTTTCTGAATAATTTCATATATCAGAGTAGGTTTATTTGCAAGTCGTATATCATATATCAGTATACTATTATATTGTGTCATTATTATTTGCTAGTAAAGTAAAAATGGTTCTTTATAATTTCAGATTGGCGCCTCCCTGTTTGCTAGTAATATTGGTAGCGGCCATTTTGTCGGATTAGCAGGATCTGGCGCCGCTGGTGGAATTGGTATTGCTGTATTTGAACTTAATGTAAGTCGGAAGTTGTTGGGGGTTTTTTTTTGGGGGGGGGGGGGCTAAGATGTTTTCGAGAGGGCAAACTAGCATGGGCATCTGCATGAATTTTTTCGCAGGCCAATTGGATCGTAGACTATTGGGAGGGCAGTTGCCCCTCCCCCCGTGACCCCCCCCCTGGCTACGGGCCTGATAATAAGTTTATCCAAGACATATTAAAACTAGTAAGAAAATCCTGCCTTGTACCCGACCATCGTGAAACTTTTCTTTGCTTGCAGCTCCCACCTTCAGATTGGGCCCTAATGTAACTGTACCGGTCAAATATTATAACCAAAAAATGACTTGGACTCGTTTCGCCCCTAATGTAACTGTATCGGTCAAATATTATAATCTAAATAATGACATGGACTCGTTTCGCCCCTAATGTAACTGTATCGGTCAAATATTATACTCTAAATAATGACTTGGGACTCGTTTCACATAATATGGTAAACTTAGATATCTAAAATCGACAATTCTTAAAATCAGACCTTGATTGCATTGTGAATTGCTGTGTTTAAAATCAGTCCTTGAATACATTGTGAATTACTGTGTTTAAAATCAGACCTTGATTGCATTGTGAATTACTGTGTTTAAAATCAGACCTTGATTGCATTGTGAATTACTGTGTTTAAAATCAGCCCTTGATTGCATTGTGAATTGCTGTTTGTAAATTCCACATCTGGTTACCGTAGTGAGCTGCCGTTCTTAAAATCAAATCTGGCGCAATTTAAATTACAATCTATCAAGGCTATTCATTGTTAAGATACCCACGGATTTCAAGGTGCTTTCCCCCTGACAGACAGATTAATCTCCGCCTACATTATGATTAAAACACAGATCCTATGTCGTTTCGTTTTTTATAGTTCAAAATTTCGTTTTACTTGTCTTTACCACACTAGGAATTGAGTTGTTATCATTGGTGTGTCCTGGATAATGTGACGGATTGCCAATGGAACGGACGTTGCGGCGAGCTTTAGGCGTGTTTTTCACGGAACTGTGAGGAATCCACAAGAAATACCAATGCTGATTGGTTAATCAAATATCTCATGCCATTGGGTCAAAAGCCGCTCGTATGACCTCTTTCGCGACCTGTCGCTACAACCGATCAGATTATTATGTAGTGTAGGCCATCGAATGTATAAAAAAAACGAAACGAAAGAAATTATAGATCTGTATTTTAATCAAGTTGTCTTTTATACATTTCAGACGAGCTTCCATTTTAAAATTATCACTTAAAATAAATCTCCAAGTTTTCAAGGTGTATTTTTTGGTACTAACAAAGTATAATAAGTTAATAAGATGTCTCAAATCGTAGGGTCAAACGCCGCTCGTACTTAAAATAAATCTCCACTTAAGGACATAACAGTTTTTAAGGTGTTTTTAGTGATACTAACAAAGTTGAATAAGTTAATAATTTCGTTTTGTTTTTTATAGTTCAAAATTTCGTTTTTACTTGTCTTTACTACATTCGGCAAACCTCGACAGATTCCGGTACTCTCCGTAACCTACATCTAGACTCGGATGTGTGATATTAATTGATGTACCTACGACCATACAATTGCGATGCGGTTAGCCAACTACCGATTTACTTCAACAGGAAAACGTGCCGCTTTCACAAAATAGTCCCAAAATGGCGTCTTTTCTAGATATAATCTCTATGGGGGCAGCCATTTTTTAGTTTGTTGATATAATCTCCATGGCCACGGGGGCAGCCATTGTCTATCCGGCTCCTTTAAAATAGTTCCAAAATGGCGGACTTCATCATACAGCCGAGTCTAGATGTAGGGCACCGGAATCTGTCAAGGTGTGCCGAATGGTCTTTACTACTGTGTTGGCAAGCGAAAGTATAAAAAACGAAACGAAATATAGATCTGTATTTTAATAAGATCGTTATTCTCCAACTTTGATATATTTCAGGCCATCTTTATATTAATGGTATTAGGATGGATTTTTGTTCCTGTTTATACAGCTGCCGGTGTAAGTTACTATTTTATTATAATAACAAACCTAAATGGTCTCAGTATGAATGAATGAATGAATGAAATGGGGTTTTAACGTCCTACTATTATGCCCCTAACCTGGGCTAATGGAAGACGGGCGTACGCCATACAGTGTGCTATGAGGGAAATTTTGCCCGGGCAGCGGCGCTACGGCCTACTCTTATATCGAATTTCAACTGCCAATGGATTTTTTACGTGCACTCCAATGTGTACACGGGACCTCGGTTTTTCGTCCCACCGGAACGACAAGGCAGCTGTCATTGTCAGGCCCTCCTACTAGTAATTATTTGCCCATTGACTTCAATGTTAACATCACAGGCTGTAGCTTTTTGGCAATCTGCTCATCATAAATTTGTAGGGGGTTGACCGTTTAGATTTTTTTGCTACGGTGAATTGGAGTTGACTGGAGCGAAAATCTCACAAAGATTGCTCTGTAGAAAGACACTTTACACCCCCATCCCTCCGCTGTAATATCATTAGTATTACCCCAAACTGCTCTGAATTTGCAAATTTGATCCCTTAAATTCCCTTTTCTCCTATTCTACACCAAAACGTCACCCTAAAAATGCAGGAAGAGGGGAGAGAAACATTATGGAAAAAATGGTCTATTTATAACTCGAAATAATTCCTCGTCTTAGTCCTTTATGAAATGTTACACCACCGAGGTTGTTGCCCCAGATAAGATTGTTTAAAATAATACGGAAAAGATGATACGTCGTCTTGAAGGAGTATTAAGGCCAGTCGTAATAAAATACCACAGCAAACTGACCGATGAAAATATTGTATACTTAGTAATGTAAAACAACTAAGTAGGTTTGTTCTCTAGTTCAATGGCGTGTGTCATATATAGTACATGTATACTGGGTATATCTTCAAAGACATGACAAGGTACTTGCTTGAAAACGTTGAGAGAATACTTTTCGTTACGTTGCCTAAATTAATCAGTAACTGTTCTTCCATCATTATGTGTTATAGTTTATAACACGATAAGAAGCTAGGGTGTTCACATATAGCCCCCCCCCCCTCCCGATCCCCCCAAATAAATGTACATATTTGAGGTCAAGGCTGTTACTATTATCTAATAAAGGACATTCGAGTACATATGGTCAATCTGTTCAATTTAGACACATAAAACTGTACGGCCTTCACTTTTGTATTTAACATTTATTCTGGACACGGGGTCATGGTGGCTCAGTAAGTAAAACGTTGGCTTGTTAACCTGAAGTTCCCGTGTTCGATCCCTGCATTGGCCGAAAAAGTTCCTGTATACATATTTGCGTGCACGTAAAAGATCCCCTGGCAGGTGCAATTCGAATCAAGAGTAGGCCGTATCACCGCTGTCCTGGCAATTTTTTTCTCATAGCACACTGTATGCCCGTCTTTATTAGCCTAGTCGGAGCAGAACAGTAGGACGTTAAATGAACCCCCATTTCATTTCATTTAACTTTTTGGGGACTCGGGAGGTTGTCTTGTAGGACGAAAACTGAGGCCCAGCCGTATGACTGTTGCAAGCACATGCAATACCCAGGCGAAATGAAATAAGGCGAGTTTCAGGTGGAAATAATGAAAATGATCAATTTATAAATGTCCTTAAAGATAGTATAAATATAGATAATGCAAAATGAATATGTTGAAAATACCATAAAAATTACTTTAACACCTTAACCACAGTACTAGTTATCCAAAACTTAGCCTCGCTTCTCCATTTTTAAATTGAATCATTAAATGGTTGAGGCCTTTTATTGACTTAAAATCGGTACCATCCGATGACCCAGAGAATTGATTATGGTCTTGGCATGTTAATAAATGTCGGAATAACAGTTTACGGAACATTTGAAACATAAAAAAGAGACCCGCATTAGCCAGATTTAGGTCTTACACAATGCATCTTTAAGTATCGAAGTTAAATATGGCGTGAGGCGGACGCTAATGATTTGTTTTCAGATATGTTATCGAAATTTTTGATCTATTTTCTTTAGGTATATACCATGCCAGAATATTTACGGAAGAGATTTGGAGGACAAAGAATCAGAATTTATTTGTCTGTTTTAGCTCTTCTGTTGTATGTTTTCACCAAAATATCGGTAATTATAATGATTTTATAATAACACTGGGTGTGCCAAGAGGCAAATGTAGAGTGGGTGTGGCGAGTGCAGGATGGGTTGGGAGAGAGACGAATGTGGGATAGGATGTGGCGATAGGCTAATGCAACGTAGGTGTGGTGAGAGATGAATGCAGAGTGGATGTGGCGAGAGATAAATGCAGAGTTGGTGTGGCGAGGGACGAATGCAGACTGCAGAGTGGGTGTGGCGAGAGACGAATGCAGAGTTGGTGTGGCGAGGGACGAATGCAGAGTGGGTGTGGCGAGAGACGAATGCAGAGTTGGTGTGGCGAGGGACGAATGCAGAGTGGGTGTGGCGAGAGACGAATGCAGAGTTGGTGTGGCGAGGGACGAATGCAGAATGGGTGTGGCTAGCGACAACAGAGAGGGTATGCCACGGGGCGAATCCAGAGTGGGTATATCTAGATACCGTTATAGAATGGGTGTGGCGCGAGACAAATTCACAGAGGGTACGAATCCAAAGTGGGTGCTATGCCCAGATACGAATATAGAATGAGTGTGGAGAGAGGCGTATGAATGCAGGGTGGTTGTGGCAAAACAGTCACGATAGAAGGCCGATCTCTCAATAAATGGCTCTGGTGAAGGCCGACTAAACTCATAACCAAACTTGATTTAAAAGTGAGCCGGGGACGACGTTCGTAGTATAAATGAATTTGTGTATTTTATTTTTATTAAACAGGCTGATCTGTATTCTGGTGCTATATTTTTAACTCAAGCTATGCCGGAACTTAATTTATACGTTGCTGTTATTATTTTACTGGCTATAGCTGCTCTCTTCACCATTGGAGGTAAGTGATAATCAGCACCAGCATCGGGATATAACCTGCTCTATACATAGTATAATGTACGTCCCACCCTCACCATCACCACCACTATCAGTGCATTTTTTAAAGGCAAGCTGTTGCATTAAATTGTGGATAACAATGCAATCTTATTGTAGCGTCTTGTTTCTTTTTCGGTATACAGCGTGGTTTACCCTTGTCAGTGATGCAGGACGGAGGGCCTGACAAGGACAGCTGCCTAGTCGTTCGGATGGGACGAAAAGCCGAGTTCCTGTGTTCACATTGGCGTGCACGTAAAAGATCCCTTGGCAGTAGAAATTCGATATAAGAGTAGGCCATAGCGCCGCTTCCCGGACAAAATTTCCCCCATAGCACACTGTATGGCGTATGCTCGTCTTTATTCGCCCAGGCTAGGAACAGTACAGTGGGCGTTAAACCCCATTTCATTTTGTTTTTTCAATATAAAATGATATGGTTATAAGTCATAATGGTGTTAAAACCGTTAATTATACATGTTTATAATGTGTAATGGTGTTAAAACAGTTAATTATACGGGTCTATAGTGTGTAATGGTGTTATAATTATACTTGTTTACAATCTGTAATGGTGTTTAAATAGTTTATTATACGTGTTTACAATCTGTAATGGTGTTTAAATAGTTTATTACACGTGTTTATAATCTGTAATGATATTATAACAGTTTATTATACGTGTTTATAATCTGTAATGGTGTATAACACGTGTTTATAATCTGTAATGATGTTTATTACACGCGTTTATAATCTGTAATAGTGTATAACAGTTTATTTTACGTGTGTATAATCCATAAACAGCCCTACCGTGTTAAAGAATAATCCTATTAAGCCTATAATTCATTGAGAAATAGGCAAAAATAGCTGTTCGAATTCCAACGTATGAATGAAGCTTATGCATGGAGTGAATGGGAAAACAAGGGAGGTACTTGTGTTATTATTTCCTGTGTCAATGATTTTTAAGGGTGAGAAATAATGCCCATGGTCGTATAATAGTGAGTTGATAACCAAATGACATAGAAATAATTATATTTTGACTTTCTTAGAAAATATGAAATTCTCAATTTAATTATTGTGTTTTATTACAGGTGGTTTAACGGCTGTTATTTGGACAGATTTTATACAAACTATCATCATGTTAGTGGGAGGATTCATTCTTATGATCATGAGTAAGTTTTCTTATTTTTATTCTTACACACGCCGATATACACGTCACATATAGAGACAGTTAAAAGTGGTTCTTCAAGTTACGTTTATGCAATAAAACCAATTGCCCTAGGCTACGCATTTGTTACTGTACTTGCTTGAAAACGTTGAGTGAATACTCTTCGAAACGTTGCCTAAATAAATCAGTATTTTTCTTCCACAAATATGTGTTATAGTTTATCAAACACAATTGATCATAACCAATAGTCAAAAATGAAAATCCAATGACTGATTCGGCAACATTAAATAGTGAGCACGCAAATTTTCTAACGCAGAAAATTGAAATTTAAGGGGTGAACTCCGTAACATTATGCAATAGGTACATGAACTCTACAAAGCCCGGGGGGGGGGGGGGGCTGAATGGTTAACTTGCGCAATACTGAAAAGCCAGAGAAGTGGTTCTAGGTGTTAATTACATTTGACATTTTCTTTTAAAACAAACATAAATCTGCCTATTGCAGGTATTTCTTTAGGCCTTAAATGTTATCTAAATTGTTAATCAGATATTTATTTTATTAACATGACAAGACCATAATCAACTCTCGATGTCATGTGATGGACACGATGTTAAACAGATTTGAATCCGATTTTCGATGCAACGGCTGTTAATGATTAACCGTAAAAATGGATAATCGAGACTTTGTTTATTATCGTAACAACGGTAACAATGACAATCAAGGCTACGGTGTTTTTGAAATTCGGTTTTCTCGGTACAGAGTGACGTAATTTGACTGAAATGTTCAGCACATTCTCTTTACATTATCTATTAGTAAACTATTATAGTGAAAACTGTCATCTCTTTATCTAATTTCACATAATACCCCTTTAAAGAAAAACAACATTGTATGCAATATTTTCTCTTTTTTCTCTAGGTTTTATAAGAGTTGGAGGATATGAGCGATTGATAAAGGAATATTTTGAGGCATATCCAAACACGACAAAAATACATCTAGGGTTACCTAATGATAACTATAGTTACACCGATTGCGGAATACCACCAGCCAACTCCATGAACCTCATCAGAAGTGCTGACGATGGTTCCCTCCCTTGGCCTGGAATAATGTTTGGTTTAACCATTTCATCAATCTGGTATTGGTGCTCCGATCAGGTACGTTACGAACAATAAGATTTCAAATGGATAAAATACTTTAGATGATAATGCGTGCCTTAGATATATAATACTTTTCACTGAGTTCATACTTTATATATTGCTTCTATATCATTCTGTTAAAGACCCGTACGCACAAGTCAGAAATGACTTAGTTTATTTCTCTTTCTCCCCTCTATCTCCCTCTCTCTCTCTGCCCCCACCCCCTCTCTCTAAAACACTCACGTGTTCAAGTTAATGACAAATACGAGCATACATTCTCTCAATAAAATGATTTTTTAAAACTATAAACAATCGTTTGTACAGATATACAATCTCATGTTTGCTGTTATTCAGGTGATCGTCCAGAGAGCTCTAGCCGCCAAGAACTTGTCTAATGCTAAAGCTGGAACCATACTTGCTGGTTATTTGAAATTCTTGCCAATGTTCTTGATTGTATTCCCCGGAATGATCTCCAGAATCTTGTTTGCTGGTAAGTTTCTAGAACGCTAGGTCGAAGACGGTCCTTAGCATTTTATGACGTCATGTATGGATTGTGGGTTAGGCTAAGAGTTAGGGTAAGGGCTAGGACCTGCAGATTTCTTCAGAGTATCGAGATGTAGACAACGCTAGCCCTAATCCTAACCCTCGGCCAAGTCTAACCCTTACCCTAACCCATAATCCACTTGTGACGTCATAACGGGTAGTTAACTCCCATAATAGCATATTATTAGAAACAGTATGTCTATGATGTCACAGACTGACTATACAGGCAAACATTGTGGCATTTATCTTAGGGGCCATCCATAAAGTACGTACGCTCAAAATGGGTAAAATTCAGACCCCCCTCCCCCCTTGTACGCTCCTGTACGTAAGTTTTGCCATTGAATTAACGCACCTGTACGCTTTTGGCGTGACCCCCCCTCCCCCCTTCAAGCGTACGTACTTTATGGATGGCTCCTTACGTTGTGGCCAGTCAAAATGAAATGGGGTTTAACGTCCTACAGTTTTGCTCTGACTGGGCTAATGAAGACGGGAGTATGGCATACAGTGTGCTATGGGAGGGAATTTTGACCGGGCAGCGGCACTATGGCCTGCTATTATATCGAATTCCAACTGCCAATGAATTTTTTACATGCATGCCCATGTACACACGGGGCCTCTTTTTTCCGTCTCACCCGAACGAATTGACAGCTGTCCTTGTCAGGCAGCCCGTCCTGTGCCAATGGAAAGGGGAAACAACGTCGGAAAATCCCAATGAACTTTCTCAGCCAATATAGGTATCGAACACCCGACCTCCGAAGTAGCCAGCCAGTATCTTACCCACTTAGCCACCGTATCTCATTGTGGCTAGACAAAGAGCAGCAGTGGTCATTTATAGAAAGTGTCTATTAGAATTTGATTGTCCGAAAATATCGTATAAAAGTCTTTCCGTTATGGCCAGATAAGACCGCAAGTTATGTCAATAGAACTGTAGTCTGTCCATTTTGGTTCAGGGGTAACTGAGAGCTCGGGATGTCCATTCGTGGGCCCTAACTGTGATTTTGGCGATAGATAACCATGAAGTTGCACATGGGATACTCAAACTTCTAAACTGATCATTCTTATGTAACCGATAAAGAAAACATTACACGAAGGTCGTGTATTACGCCCCCAAAGACTTAGAACTTTTATATAATAGTATAATACAGCAAACTCTCAGCTACTTCTTTACCTTCCAGATGTAGTAGTAGGCTGGGCTGATGGGCTTGAGACCGATTGGCACAAAACAGTACGTTAGACTCTAGTATTTCTACAATTTCAGATGAATTATGTTGTGCTGATAGGCTTTGGACCAATTGGCACAAAACAGTACGTTAGACTCTACTATTTTTACCATTTCAGATGAATTATGTTGTGCTTATGGGCTTGAGACCGATTGGCACAAAACAGTACGTTAGACTCTAGTATTTCTACCATTTCAGATGAATTATGTTGTGCTGATGGGCTTGAGACCATTCGGCACAAAACAGTACGTTAAACCCCAGTTTATTTCTACCGTTTCAGATACCGTAGGTTGTGCTGATCCAGACGAATGTTTTAAAATCTGTGGAAGTCGCTCTGGTTGTACTAACATCGCCTATCCCACATTGGTGTTAGAGATTATGCCTGCTGGTTTACGAGGATTGATGTTGGCTGTGATGATGTCGGCTTTAATCTCCTCCCTGACTTCCATCTTTAACTCGAGCAGTACCATCTTCACCATGGATATATGGAGGAGAATCAGAAAGGGGGCCACAGAGGTGGAGCTTATGATAGTTGGAAGGTATAGTTTGTTATATCCAGCTGTAAATGGGTACCGGTAGGATGGTGTATGTATTACACAAAAAACTGTTGCGCTCCTTGAAACTTCAAGTTGTAGCTGCATGTGTTGGGAGCTCTTTCAAAGAGTTGTAAAGGGGGGTAATCAGGCTTACCTGTATCCTAGAGACCGGGATAGTAATTCTATCGCGCTATGAGCACGCTTTGTGGATTTGGCGCTATATAAATAGACATATTATTATTATTATTATTATATACTGAATATGGGGAGATGTTGTCGTGGCTTCGAGTTCACGCTTGTGCGTGACACGGAGAAGGTTGCCTATCATACTTCTTGGGTTTTCTCCGGGTCCTCTGGTTTCCGGTCACGGCTAAAGACCCCTTTCCGAGCATTGTTTTTCATCATGTGCAACGATTGATTGGTTTTGAGTTATATGTGTAATGATAAATGTAATTTGTTTTATGTTATAGAGTATATTCTATGACATTATGTAATTTGTTTTTGTTATATGTGTCATGACAGATGTAATTTGCTTTTTGTTATATGTTCAATGATAAATGCAATTTGTTTTATGTTATAGAGAATGCAATTTGTTTTGTCTTATATATGTGATCACAGATGTAATTTGTTTTGTATTCTAGATTATGTGTATTGATATTGGTAGCTGTGAGTATAGCCTGGATACCTATAGTACAGAATATAGCTGAATTATTTCACTATATACAAGCTATCACTAGTTATCTAGCTCCACCAGTTTGTGCTATCTATGTACTTGCTATCTTCTGGAAACGAACCAATGAACAGGTTAGTCTATATTTTAAATAAAATAAAACCAAGTATGAACAATCCAAACCATTAGACAAAATTCAAAGTCCCAAAAAAACGGTATAGGCAAAAAAGTGTAATCACTAATCAGCATATGGACTGTTCACCATGTACAAAATACACGACAAACAGTGGTAACAGGTTTCTTAAAGAGTAACCTTACCCTGCCTGGCGCCACCAAATGATGCGCTTACACCGATGATACACTTATCAACCAGTGTACCGAAGATCATTAATTGCAAAACGGGGGTGGGCATGCTCCCTCGTGAACATTGTAATATTTTGACTTTAATAATGCAATCTTAGTTATTGTAATATATGAGGCTCCTTTTTATAATTTTAACATATGGTTTAAAAACTTAGATTCTTTGTTTATTGATTTGTGTTATGTAATTTTACCTAATTATGATTTTATTTTAGGGAGCTTTCTGGGGATTAATGGTTGGATTAGTAGCAGGATTAACCCGGTTTATTTGGGAGTTTTCCTACAGTCCAGTACCATGTGGTGAGGAAGAGGACGACTACCGACCCGATATCATCAGTAAAGTTCATTACCTCCATTTTGGTATAATACTGTTTGGTATTGTAGTCATAGTAACTGTTATAGTCAGTTTACTAACACCACCAATTGAAGAAAAATATGTAAGTATAGGATGTCTTACTGTTCCGCCATTCCAAGTATCTCAAGTTTAGATTCTCAGAGCTGGCTTTATCTGTAGGTGGTGTGCAAAATCTTTGTAATTGGAAGTGTTGTTAGACCCACGCCACGCCATTTTGTAATTGATTGTTTAGTTAGGCCTATGCCAGTTTGTATTTGGAAGTGTTGTTAGACCCACACCCTTTTGTAATTGATTGTTTAGTTAGGCCTATGCCAGTTTGTAATTGGAAGTGTTGTTAGACCCACACCCTTTTGTAATTGATTGTGTAGTTAGGCCCATGCCAGTTTGTAATTGGAAGTGTTGTTAGACCCACACCCTTTTGTAATTGATTGTGCAGTTAAGCCCATGACAGTTTGTAATTGGGAGTGTTGTTAGACCCACACCCTGTTGTAATTGATTGTTTAGTTAGGCCCATGCCAGTTTGTAATTGGAAGTGTTGTTAGACCCACACCACACCCTTTTGTAATTGATTGTTTAGTTAGGCCTATGCCAGTTTGTAATTGGAAGTATTGTTAGACCCACACCCTTTTGTAATTGATTGTGTAGTTAGGCCCATGTCAGTTTGTAATTGGGAGTGTTGTTAGACCCACACCCTGTTGTAATTGGTTATGAAGTTTGACCCATGACATTTTGTTATTGATCGTGCTGTGTTGATATGTTTAATTAAATGTGTTGATATATTTCTAATTGAATATGTTGATATATTTAATTAAAAGTGTTATATTTCTAATATTTCTTATTAGGAGTGTTTATATTTCTAATTAGGGGTGTTTATGTTTATAATTGAGAGCGTTATATTTATAATTAAAAAAATACAGATGTGATGTCATCCTTTGATGTTTGCGTACCATTATTTCCAATAATGTTCGGGCATCTTGCTAATAGTACATTATCTGAAATAGTGAATTGTTGTGACGTATTTCATTGAAATGCCCGTGCGAGACAGTGTCTTTATTTTAGTAGTTTAATGCTCTCCAGCTTAAGACATTGCGTAATATATTGAAACAACACTCGGCTATCGCCTCGTGCAGTATCAATATATTACTTAATGTCTCGCTGTCGACCATTAAACCACACTTAAAGTGTTGATATTGATAATTAAAAGTTTTGATATTTATGATTGTTAGTGTTATAATAATTAAAAGTGTTGATATTTCTAATTCAAAGTGTTGATATTTCTTATTTCTAATTAAAAGTGTTGATATTTCTATTTTCTAATTAAAAGTGTTGATATTTCTAAATGAGAGTGTTCTTTTTCTAATTAAAAGTGTTGATATTTCTAATTAAAGTTTTGATATTTATAATTTATAATTAAAAGTGTTGATATTTCTAATTGAGAGTGTTATATTTATAATTAAAAGTGTTAATATTTATAATATTCCTAATTAAAAATGTTATATTTAAAATATTTCTAATTAGGAGTGTTTATATCTTTTTTTTATGAGTGTTGATATTTCTAATTAAGAGTGTTGGTATTATATTTAAGAGTGTTGATATTTATATTTAAGAGTTTTGATATTTCCAATTAAGATATTTGATATTTTCAATCGAGATATTGATATATCTAATCAAGATAATTTGTTATTTCAGCTACACAGGTTGACGTTCTGGAGTAGATTTGATACACGGGAGAGATCTGATTTAGATAAAGAGGAAGCAGAACAGATTGCTAAGAAACCCCCTCCAGTCGTCACAGAAGGTAATGTAACAACAAACATAGATATATAACTTTCAGACGTTGACATGTGGTCAACAAAATTTGTAAGAGTATTGTTAGGACCATGTCATTTTGTAATTGGGAGTGTTGTTAGTTAGACCCATGCGCTTTTGTATTTGGGGGTGTTGTAAGACCCATGCGCTTTTGTAATTAGGAGTGTTGTTAAACACCATTTTGTAATTAGGAGTGTTGTTAAACAAACTCCCTTTTGTAATTGTGCAGTTTGACCCACGTCAATTTTCAATTAAGTGTTAGACCCATCCATTTTGTAATTGAGGTACATGAAGCTCTAATTATGGTTTTAAGGGTTTCTGAGCCCGTAGCCAGCTTTTAAAATTTGGGGGGGCTACAGAACTTTTTGGAGGGGCTGAGCTAAGAACACTCCTAAGAAATAATTATTGTTGGCAAAATATTAGGGGGAGGGGGCTAATTTGATTTTTTTTTGGGGGGGGGGGGCTTAGCCCCCCCGTGACTACGGACCCGAGGTTTTCGCATATCTGTACAATACGCCATTTCTTACTTATATATTGATTTTGCGACGTAGTCTTTCTTCACCGCTATGGGCTCAGGGATGGGTTTGAGGTCCCAGCGCTACCCAGCCAGTCCGCTACTGCTGGTTGATCTGAGATTATCTCGCATGTCTCTTCAATTTTGGAGTCGGGAGAAATACCTGCTGATGATTTGTTTCAACGTAGACTACGAGAGGGTTAGGGAGGTAACTGGGGTTTATCGTCCATTCAACACAAACTAGGTCATTTCTGGACTAACACATGGTTTAATTTTATTTCAATAATTCGCTTGCGCGTATGGGTATTTAGCAGTGGGAGGAAACCGGAAGACCCGAAGAAAACCCACGGGGTGGACAGACGACCCTACTCCTTGTCACGTACTTTACCGGGTATTCGAAACCAAGCCAGTTGACTCAATGGCAGGCTTTATGATAACAGAACGCACGACGCACGTGCTAACCATTCGGCCATCCAACCCCCCTCAACATAGACTAAACTGTTCATTAATGTTTTTTTTTTAGTGGATTACGATAGTCTGCCATGGTACAAGAAAGCATTCCAGTGGATCTGTGGTATTGAAAAGATGAATGATGTACCAGTATTTACAGAGGAAGAGCTAAAGATACAGGAAATGAAGCAAACATCCATCCACGAGACGAAAACATGGAGCCGCGTTCTAAATGCCAACGCCATTGTTCTTATGACTTTAGCAGTTTTTGTTTGGGGTTTCTGGGCATAAATCCATTTGACGTCATCAAATAATTGAGATATTTTTTTAATGAGATTTTTCAATAGTGATATTCTTTCATATTATTAATGGGTAATCATTGCTCCAGTTCTTAAATTCTTAACAGACTCAAACTTATTATAGACCATCGGATACCCGGGCGGGGTTGTGTCCGAAATTCCGAAACCGGAAGGCATAGGCTAACGCCACCTAGTCTATGTTACTCCCCGGTCCGAGCCAACCCAGAACAAACAACACAGAGAGAAACAAAAAACAATCACAAATATAAGCAGGGGCGGATCCAGGAATTTTTGCAGGAGGGGTTTTGCCATGTTCCTGTTAAGAAAATCTGACAGTTGACAATGCACGATGCCATCGTCGTCTCTAAATTACATACACAGTAAGCTTTTTAAAGGGAGAAAACCAACGTTGTGATTTAATTTTATTGATGCAAAGCAATACAAAAAAATATTGCCCCTCCCCTCTCCCTTCTGTATCCGCCCCTGATTAGTATAGATGGAAATTATCAATGGGTAATCTTTGGCTTGGGTAATTAAATTCTCCAACTCGACCACCAACTTAACACAAACATAGATTTCTGGGATATAATTTTGTCTCCGATAACCCTAGACTTTAGCATAATATAAAATTAATAGTGGGTAAAAATCGTTGCTTGAGAGCTTAAATTCTTCAACACTTATGCCCAGGGTTAATCGACACAAACATAGATTTTTGAATAAATTTTTTCTCTGAAAACCCTAGAATTTAGCATAATGTAAAATGAAACTCATCTTTTTATGTTAATTACATATTATAGTTTGTTTGTATATTACTCAATCTTTTATTATTATCATAGTTATTAAGTATATCGTTATTAACATTTATAAACATTAATTAATCATTGACAGGCGCCATATTAAATCGTAAAAACCCCGTGTTTCAGTGACTCCATAATACCATATCCAGTAAGAAGAAGCTTCCTTTAGTATCCAGGGCCCTGTTTCTCGAAATCTTGACCAAATCCAAATATTAGTAGATACTTTAATTTTGATGGCCAACCCCTAAAATATATCTAATATTATGCAAACCAAATTACTAAAATTTGGATTTGATCTTAGTTTAAATTTCGTGGAACAGCCCCTTTTTGTTAATTATCATTTATATAATCCTTATAAGACACATAGAAGTAGTTTCCACAAATTAAAAACCTTTATATGGATATACTACTTCTTCTGAATTTATTAACATGCGGAGTTTCGATACACATACAGATTTCGTTATCAATCATTTATATTTATATAAAAAGTGGACAGTATTTATGCCCTAAAACCTTGGTGCCATTTTTAACTGCAAAAGTCTATCTACAGTATAACAAAATATAAAAATCCATGGTTACTTTTAGTGGTCCCAATGATCGACTTTTAATATCTAGTTGCTTGGCTGTTCGACTTTTAATATCTAGTTGCTTGGCTGTTCAACTTATAATATCTAGAGGCCCCACGGTTCGACTTTTAAATATCTAGGGGCTTCAATGTTCCACTGTTAAATCAAATGTCTCAAACGCAATGGTTCCTATATTCAAGAAGTCTAATAACTTCTGAATGTATTATAAATATATTATTCAATCGTGTGCAAATCGAATTTGTTATTAGGTTGCAAAGTTAAATTACATGTATTCTGAATTGGTTTTGTACTTAAAAATAAATAGAAATATGTTTCAAACTTACCTAATGATCATTATATTAATGTCAAATTTATGTCGTTTTAAATGATTAACTGTCAATAAATTTTGTATAAAATATTATTGCTTTTCTTTTGGTCGTACTCATTCAATTTATGATCACGCCCCCCCCCCCCCCCCCACTGAAAAATCAATTGCAAGAAATCGTGTTTTATTTTGCATTTTTTTGTGTTTATTTGGGTGTACTTTATAAAACCGCAAAGTTTGCCACGTTTTACGGTAAAATCCAAGTTGGCCGACATTTACCTAATCAATGTACAAACATGTGTAGGATAAAGCACGAGACTGAGGTTATGCTGGGGAAAGAAAGACTGAAGAAAATAACCTGAGAAAAAGAAAAACCGCAGTTTTTTTCTGAAGTCCTTCTTCCCCAGCATAACCAAAGCCGAGGACTTTATCTTGCTTATAAACCGTCTATGTTTAGAATTTGTGCTTTCGTTGCGTTTCGGCAAGTTATAAAACGGGTTCAAAATCGTAAAGTCATTTGGAATGATAAATGCACCAAAAAACTTTCAGAGCTTAATGGACACCAGAATGAAGTTATAACTACATAAGGGTTAGGATTTTGGGCCATTTAACCTCGAAATAAACAGCAGAAAATGGATTAACGGGAAACTATACATAGCCGAAAAAACACTGTACTTTATATGACCACCCAAATGCTAAATGAAAATGACAGTGGTTACTGGTATTCCAGACTTGAATTGCATAAGGTGGCGGGGGGGGGGGTTAAGACTATATTGAGAGCAAAAAGCCACTTACTCCAGGGTCTGGTGTAAATTATATATTATCCATGCTATTAGTCAAAGTTAGCCAGTGAACCTACTGTTAGGTGTGAAAGTGGGTGAGAAGAGGTGGAGTTTAACGTTCTTGTGATCTTAACCCCAAACATTAACCATTTCGGACATCCCAACATGCACATGTTAAAACATTCGGCCACCTAAACGAGCACACATTCAAACATTTGGCCACCTAAACGAGCAAACATTAAACTATTAAGTCACCGATCTCCTAGATTCATGGTGGGCAAACGTTTTAGGTGAAGTGCCTAACACAAAGTTTTGAAACAAAGGGCCCAATAAGGAGGAGGAAATGCCATTTTATTGAAACAGAGCACTTTTTCTGCCTGTGCTTTTTTACAGCTCCAGAGACAAATCAAAGCATTTAAACAAATCAAACAGAAGAAACTAGGCACAAATCAAGTGAAGTTAATTAGGCAACCTCAGATGTAGTGGAAAAGTCTTGAGGGCCTCAGTTTTGTATGACACAGAATCGTTCATCCCATTAAAAACAATATTCCATGTTTATATATATTTATTTATGTACATATAACAATAAATACAGTAAAATAAAAAAAAATTAGTTGATAGAAATTGTTATTTAAACAAATGATAAAACACAATGACAACCAGTTATTCTTTTAAAGGGAAACATCCCCTTGAACAACTATCGCATTAAAGGTACAATGGCATATGGGAGTTCTATATAACATAGTTTGGGGCAATTGAAACATCCCCTTTAACAACTATTGCATTAAAGATATAATCATGGGTTCTGTATAACATAGTTTGGGAAGGGGGGGGGGGGGCATCTTGGTATTGAGTTATTGTCAAAAACATTGGATTGCCAGGGGACCATAAATCCCATTGACACGAGACTAACAAAAAAAAATGGCAAATATGTATTTTTGTTGAAAATATTAATAAATAAATGCAATACATACAATGTCTAGATGTCTAATTTTCCTCTAAAAAAATAATGATAAATAATGATATTGGCAGTATAAATTAAATAAAAAATCTTATTTATGATGTAGACTAGTTTCCAGTTGTCTTAATATTAATAATAATTGGTAAAAATATTCTCGTTTTTGACCATTGTGATTTAGCCATTATTTCAGAAGCTATGCATGCTTGCATATAGCCTATTGAGGGATAGCTCAGATCCCATGCTCAAAATGTTAAAGACTTCGGAGAAGAGAAGATGCTTTCACTTGTAATTCCATCCACAATATTTACGATTCTTCGAGGTTGACTGGGATTTTGAATTTTGGAAAATTCAAGAAAAATAAAAATGACAGAAATTGTATTATTAATAAAGACAACTAGTGCTAGCCTAATTAAGATGATATAAATGTTATGATCAACCTCTTTTTTGCTGAGTATCTGTTTCAGTATCTACAGTAACTAATATTAATAATAAAATATATTTCATAACATTAGTTATTCTAAATATGCAATAAATATATGTTTTAAATTTTTTTCTTCCTACACATACACTTAAATCAATTAAAATAAACTTTCAGGTTCAAATAACTATACAATTAGTGTAAATTACATCTAACCATAAAATTAATGTAAATTACATTTAACCATACAATTAATGTTAATTACATCTAACAATACAATTAGTTTTAATCATATTTAACCATGCAAAAAGTGTAAATTACATCTAATCATACAATTAGTGTAAATTACATTTAACCATAGAATTAATGTTAATTACATCTAACAATACAATAAGTGTTAATTCAATTTAACCATACAATAAGTCTTAATTACATTTTACAATTTTGACATTATCTTTGAGACCAATATTTACAATATTATTTATTGCACTTCAACTGACTCTAATCAGCTTTCAGTAATGTGCAGTTTGTGATTGGATGACTCCAGAACAAACTACCAATCAAAATTTATTGGGTGATCCAAACATTGGAAGTCAAAGGTACTAACTATTATGCTATCTCTAAGTGTGTGTATTAGTATGTGCTCTCGTTTCGATAAACACACCATTGAGCATATTTCTGGTGGGATGTTTGGAGTATCTCATAGGGTAAAATGTGAGACTGGACATCTTGTCTATTTTTCTACCCTTTGAAAATCCTTAGTAAGAGAGAGAGACAAATGGAGTGTGATGTTCACCAGGCACAAAACAGGTCATTTTGGGATTAACAGATGGATCAGTTATAAATATAAATCGTTTGCGTATAGGGGTCTTTAGCAATGGGATGAAACCGGAGGATGGACAGGCGACCCTACTCCTTGTCAGGGCATTGAAACCATGCCACTTGACTCAATGACACACCTTATGATCTAACGCCCACATTCAGCCACCCAACCCACCTAAAAATCATTAGTATTATTTTTACTAATCATCATAATTGTCTGATGTTTCAAACACTGCTTGATCTCTTCGTCGACTTGTCTTTTGTTCGTTCTCCCTTCTCATATAAAACTTTATTTGTTCTTTCCATCCCTCGCTGCCTTCTCTCGTTCCGCTATATCAATGGAAGCAATGTTTTGACAAGCTATGACTAAATGAACTCCACTAATAGCCATCTTAGCAAAAGCTATTGGGGCAGCAATATACAGAAGTAAGGTCCACAAACCAATAGACAGTGGACCCAATGGCACTGTAAAATACAATTAATAATAAATATAAATGAAATGAAATGAAGTGTAACGTCCTACTGTTCTGCACCCGACTGGGCTGATGAAGATGGGCAAATACCATAAAGTGGGCTATGAGATAAATTTTGCCCGGGAAGCGGCACAACGGCCTACTCTTATATCCAATTCAAACTGTCAAGGGATCTTTAAGTGCATGCCCATTGAATGTACACAAGGGACCTTGGTTATTCGTCCTATCGAAACGACTATCCTTGTCAGGCCAACCGTCCTGTATCACTGACATGCAGAAATCATGTCGGAAAATCCCAACGAATTTCTCGACCAATGCAGGGATCGAACTTGCGTCCAATAATATAGTTCCAGTTTTATAATTGAACAAATAATGCTCTCCAATTCAACATCTACTGAACGAAGATGATTATGGGGGATATATTTGATGGCCAGTCTGTAATGTCCCGAATTGACACACAATTCAATCCTACCACAGCTCTGTTAGTCCCAACAACTGAGGTGGTGTGAGTAGAACTATGACCTAATTCAACACAACCAATACCTTGTCATGGTTGGTTAAGATATTTTTGGGATTGAGAGAATTCAATTATGGAAGGTTCAATTGAGTATCAAGGGAGATAATTTTGTTTACCTATCTTGTATTTTTCTACATCTTGTTTAAATAATTTTTTCTTTCTGGCATTAGAGACAGTTTTTTTTAAAGAGGGAGTGATGCCAAGCAGCTTGATTTGACTGGTGACAGGCAAAACCATTAACTTGATAAGGGCAATAAATAATCGTCACTCCAAAGACTTTAGAATAAATTAAAACTTACAGACTGGTCCAATGGTGAAATAACGAAGGTAGAGCAAACAGAAAAACAATTCATTGGCTGAACACATCACAAACAATAATTTCTGAAATACAATAATCAATATTATCAGTACACTATTATACCTCTCATCTTTTACCTTGCACCATGAGAATAATACCAATGTCACAATCCAGGCCCCGAGTTCACAAAGCATTCACAGACAAAAGTTAAGAATTTGCCCAAAATTGCAGGACTTATTTTAAGTAAACTATACTTATTAATAAAACTTTTGCTGTTTATATGTATCAAATACAACAATAAGAAACTATGTGCAAAGTTTTGTGTTTCTGGATCAAAGATATTTTCATAAACAGTGATTGAAAGTTGAGTAAATTCACAATTTAGGTCTGAGAATGCTTTGTGAACTCGGGGGCCAGAAAAGGCTCTTTAAATGAAGTGTTTTATTTTTGGAATATCAGGTTGTTTTTGTTGAAGTCTTGGATTTTATCCTCAAAGGGCAGTCTCAAATATATTTTATGTTATTAGAGAACATAAATGATTGGCAATTTAACAACAATTTAACTTACCCTATTTGTGTAATAATGGCGTAGAATAAAATTCTCAGACAAATCAATATGTTTATGATTGTCCTTACCAATCATTAAAGAACTGAAAAAATAAATTCAACTTCTATAGGTTTTAAGAACAAAAATTGTCCCCGAAACTTTTAAATAAAATATAGCATGTGAGCCCTGTATCATAAGGTGTCACTAGGTGATCAATTGGCCTGATTTTGAATCCTTGGTTGTATGTGACAAGGAGTAGGGTCGTCTGTCCCCTCTCGTGGGTTTTCACCAGGTCCGCCTGTTTCCTCCCACTGCCAAAGACCCCTACGCGCAAGCAAATCATTAAAATAATATTAAACCATATGTTAATCCCGAAATGACCAAGTTTGTATCGAGTGGATGTTGAACACCAATTTCTCTCTCTCTCTCTCTCTCTCTCTTAAATAGAATAATTCCCACTCAACAGAAGTATAAACAGATTTTTTTTAGAAAAGAGTGCTAATATAATCCTCATGTTTTGGGTATCACAAGCCTTTTGTTGACATGATCTATTCTCGCCTACTCTCTCTGTGTCTTTGCCAGCTTTAGACCCAGCAGCTGCTACACAGATCAATCTGTTTAGGTTGCTGTTCATCCTCTCAGTTTCATATTTTTATTTGTATGACAGGAGCAATCATAAATTCAAATGAGATGAGGCTATGAGATATTCAAATTAGAAACTTATTTAGAGAGAGAACGAGAGAAATGGGGTTTAATGTCCACTCAACAAAAACTAGATCATTTTTGGACTAACATATTGCTCAATTTTATTTCAATAATTTGCTTGTGCTTAGAGGTTTTTAGCAGTAGGGGAAAACCTGAGGTACTGGAGAAAATCCACAAGGATGGAGTCCTCGTCACGTACAACCAGGGAATCCAAACCCAATCAATGCAGAAGTAGTATGTTAAACACCATTCCATTTCATTTAAGTGCAAGGGAATTGTATCATACATACTAACAAACTAGAAACCTATGTGTTGATAAGAGTGAAATGAAAGTAAACTTAAAACAAGGGAGGTAATTACTTAATGCAAAAAGAGGCAGATCGCCATTAAATATCACCATATCGGTAGCCCACAATTGTCTCTTTTTGCATGGCAAAGTTTATAATATGCCACTTCTGTCTATCTCAAAATTTCAGTTGTCAACCTTGTACAAAATTTCAGTGGTCAACCTTATACAAAATTTCAGTGGTCAACCTTATACAAAATTTGGAGTAAAGATATGGTCATTTGTGCACTGTCTGTCTATTGTAAAAAGTGTTAGCCCCAAAGAAAATATGGGAAAAAGCTGGAGCCGGGCAAAGAGACCAGAATTAACGTTGAAGTCAATAGGGAAATTAATGGTGGTGTGCCTTCCAAACATGAACAGTTGGAGGAATTACCATACGTGTACATGCAAGGTTATTTTGAACATTTTGTGCCAGTCATGTATTCAAAAACACAAATCTGTGAAAAAATGACAGGAACTTGAGGAATAGTTCTCAACAAAACCTTAAATGTCTCTGACAGGTGCCTTATTTCCAGGCTTGGACTCTAATGGTATCACTGAACTGGAGCAAGTCAAGAAATATTTTGGTTTTAATGACATACCTGTGTAGATGAATCCAGTGACTAAAGATGTCAAGTGCCATACTGAACTGGAAGAAGAGGATATACTTTGGGTAGAAGTAACACAATATCCCACATAAACACATTGTAGTTATACGATCGGTCAGTTGATCCAACATGGCACCCAGTTTACTTGCTAAAAAAATATAATAAATCATAATTATGTTAATCAATGATAAAATGTAATTAAGGCCTGGAACTGTCAGCTCTTCATCTAATCTTACCTAATGCTGCTTACCTAATCAATGACACAATGTGTGTAAAGCCTGGAACTGTCAGCTCTTTGGTTAACAAGAACTTTATCGTTGAAAGTGAGAGGGATATTCGGTCTCCCGTCCACTCAGGCAGGTTTTCCCCGAGTTCTTCGGCTTCTTCCTGCAGTAATGATCGAAACTATTCGCACGATCTGTGTCAAGGGCCAAATTGGAAAAAGGCCTCAGGCCTAATTTGCTACCCTTGTAAAATGACGCAATTTTTATTATTATTATTATAACGTGTGCACTTTGGTTCACAAGGTCTCTAATTGAGTCAAGCGGCGTGATTTTGAATCCCGGCTTGTGTACGTGGCAAGGAGTAGGGTTGCCTGTCCAACCCTGTAGGTTTTCTGTGGGTCCTATGGACTAAGTGAATTATTGAAAAGAAATTGGACCATATTCCACATGCTTGTCCTGAAATGTATGTTATGTCCCATTTCTCTCTGTTTCTATCTCTATACTTCCCCCTGTTGGGTGTCTGGTGCACAGTCTTTTGAAATGTAGTCTCAAGTCTCTACTAATATTTTTCAACATTAGGAAACACCTCTTGTTTACTGGACTAAAGATAGATGCATACTGTCCAGGCAGTGTTCCGTGGATAACTCCACCCGAAAAGAGAAGTGACTTGGGATTGGGAGTACGAATTCTCAAATACTTAACTGATGAAAAACCACACTTGAAATTGAATTGTTAAAAATAAACTTACATTGTTCATAATAACACAACTTTAATTGATTTACTACTTGGTTTATTACAACGTTTCAATACTCTTACTGGTATCTTTATCAAGCTTGTAATAAACAAAGAGGTAGTAAATCCTAAAGTTGTGTTATTATGAACAGTATACCTATACCTCTACTTTTAAATGTCATTTACGGAAACTTACATTGGTTTAAAAGTCTAGCAAAATGGCCATCAAAAGCATCGAGAAATCCACTTAATAAATAGAAGAATGCTGCCTTATAATGATCTGTAGGCATATAGTAGAATGATACAAATGCAAAGACGATACGGAAATAATCTGAAATAGATAAAAATATATTATTCATATAGCTAATGTATATATCACTGTTTAATTAGAATCTCTATTTCATACTAGCCAGCTTCAGATTGCACAATAAGGATCTTGGGACTAACATATGGTTCAATTTTATTTCAATAAATCTCTTGCATGTATGGGTCTTTAGTTGTGTAAGGAAACTGGGTAACCCAGAGAAAACCCAAAAGGTTGGACAGGTGACCCAACTTCTTGTCGCCTACAACCGAAGAATCGAAACCTCACAAGTTGACTCAATGACAGACCTTATGTCAGCATTGCACACCAAAAAATGAAATATCAATGTGAATGTCAATAATGTGACTAATATAGGCACATATGCCTACATCGAAATTGGAAGATGTAACAATATTCCAGATGACCAAAACAATATAAGCAATGTTCTTTGCAAAATGTTGAAAGTGAGTTACATTTATCTCTTAATACAAATTACATATACTCAACAATTCCTGACAATTGTCAACCTTTTACACTTGAAGCTCTGTTCAACCTGTTCAAAACTCATGCAAAAATCCACCAGTGCTTTTATTATTAACTCATTTAAACCAAGAGTTTAATTTTAAAAATGTAGAACCGTCCTCGCGTCTTTTCCTTGTTGATTGCTTATAACTTTAATACACTTGTATTTATATTGGCCTTTTAGAGGTAAATGTGTATATCTGTTTGTCTTAGTAAATGTAGGCTATATTAAAAATAAATATTTGTTTTGTTAGTAAATGTAGGCCTATATACAATGTATACATGTATATGTTATTTGTCATGTTGTTATTATATACCATTATTTATATATACATGTTTATATTGTATGCTCTCCATAATACTTACCGTATTTCCTCTAATAAGCGCCAGGTCTCCAATAAGCGCCGGGCCTCTAATAAGCGCCGGGGGGGGCAAGGGGTGTTGAAAAAATAAGCGCCGGGGGGTCAAGGGGTGTTGAAAAAATAAGCGCCGGGTCTCCGAAAAGCGCCGGGTCTCTAATAAGCGCCGGGTTTCTAAAGATTCTCCGGCCCAATGTCCATGGTAAATGACGGCTTTACCCGAAATTTAATTTGCTATTAAAGAAATAAGCGCCGAGCCTCTTATAAGCACCGGGGGGTCAAGGGGTGCTGAAACAATAAGCGCCCGGGCGCTTAATTATTAGAGGAAATACGGTAAATGGTGGGGGGTGGGGGTGGGATGGCCGAATGGTTAGTGTGTGAGTCGTCTGTTCAACGGCTTTGTGGATGCCCTTAGTCCGGTTTCCTCCCACTGCTAAAGACCCCTACAGGACAGGCCTACGCACAAGAGAATTATTGAAATAAAATTGAATCATATGTTAGTAACGAATTGAACTAGTTTGTGTTGTGTTTTCGCTCAATACTAAATGGATGTTTTTGTACAAATTACAATAAAATCTTACCTACCGGTAATTTAATTAGTAATTATTATAAATCATTAAATGTAAAATTTGTAATGGTAATGTGTTTATTTACTGTGTTATGCTTATCATTATCAATCTTTACTTACCAATAATGTTAGGAACAAACAAAAAAATGTTCTCTGCCATGTTGACAGCGTCGAGAAACAACTGCTATGGTAAATATGTAAAAATAGCGCTTTATTTTGAGGTAGACTGACTGACTCATAAAAATAAAACGCCTCGTAATTTATTTTTCGTCACGACTTCCAGATCAATAAAGACAAGATTATACCAGACAAAAATAATTTAATTGCGAGTTATCTTTTCCTGATCAAGAATACCCAGACGCTCAATCGAACACGTAACACGCACAGGTTACTTGCCTTTAATTTATTTATTTTTTTTCACTGTACTTGTGTGTGCAGTTGTATTTCTATACCTGTTAAATTCTCTGCCAGAATTTCATATAATTTTTATCGGTCAGTTATTTCGATTTAAAAGATACACTCACAAATTGTGATTTTCTGATCGAAGCCATTTTTCAGGACGCAACACATAAACTTTGAAAGCGCCACCTGGCGAGCTCACCGCTTGCTTAGAGACCGTCCTCAAAAATGGATGTGTAACGAAATGGATGAATGTGCACCCGTAGAATGTGATAAATGTGCATTTTTATTAGGTTCAACTTTAAGAAATTCAGACCAAGACAGTTTCTTTACAGTTTATGATTCAATTTTACCATCAAATCTTTCACCGTCACAGGTTAGTAAGACGACAAGTGACCCACTTCGGTTACCGTCAAATCGGTTTTTCGTTTGTTTTTGTTGTGTTTTGATAAGGACCCCAGCGTAGATTTTACTTATGTGTGTTTATTATCTTTTTTTCTGTACTTAAATAATCTTTCGGAGAAATATGAATTTCTGTGCACACTTTATGGGTTTTTTTTATTTTCTTTCTTTCTTGAAGTTCTCGTGACTATTTTTTAAAAAAGGCAAGTATTTTGACAACAAATTTTTTAAATCGGGATATTCAGAGTTAACTCCCATGTTGAATAACTTCCGGTTCATATTGGTAAGTTTATCCAGACATGTTTGATATGACATTTTGAACGAATATTCGGTCTGGATATTGAAGGACAAAAATGACCTTGCCCTCATATTTGCATACCGTACATTTATTAATCATTACTCGACCGACACCGTAGTCAGCCGCGTTCTGTTTCATGACGTGTCTACGGCCTGTAATAGGCTGCTATTTACCTTACCCCCATAAAATCTAGTCAGTGTATTCAATCATTTCGTCATTTGAAACCCAGCCCACTTTTTTTGACAAGAAAATGGTGGATAATCTAAGGACATAAGAAGTTCAGGTAGGCCCAAAACTAAAAGAGATGGTGTAAATACAACGTCCTTCACTTTCTTACTTGATGTACCTCATTGGCTAAATATGGAGAAAACACACACACTAGCACACACCCCGAATTATTAAGTCATGCAAATGGACTGTCCTCTTACACAGCTAAGTGTATACTCAGTAATCAAGATAGTTTGGATTCCACAAATCCAACTAAAACCCATGTTATACAGTTGGTTTCATAGTGTAAAACATTCCCCAAGCAAGTCATTTTATTTCCAATCTGCTCATAAATAATACACAACAATCATGCACTTGTAGCCATGTAATCAATCCAACAAACTCACAAACATCCTGAAGCTTTGTCTTTTGTCTAATATTTTGTAGTAGTGTATCTACTGTAAGGTCCGGAATTGCATATTATAGGTCAAGTGTCTTAATTTATTTGTACATCATCAATGTGAATGTACCATAATAATAATGATCGCTGAACAGGATGCAGATGAATTTAGTTTTATGATTTTAATATTCAATTGGTTAGGCCTACTCCAAGTACTTGGAATCTTGTTAATTTGCATCCTTTAGTTTAGCTGCAAGAACGTCGCTAAAACGTTGAGATATGTCGGATTTCGAGGGTACTGAATAAGGACAAGGTACCGTATTCAACACCAGGCTAATTCAACACCAGAAAAATCGGCGTATTCAAGACCAGTACATGTATATATTGTTATTTTGTATTTTAAACTTCAAATCAATTCCGATGTCCTTGAGTACGTCAAGAACCAATGGATATCAAACCGAATGTTTAGTGCGAAGAGATGGTCCGTGTTTATGCGCCCCGTTCGCCGAATAAAGACGTCGAGGGTTGGCATAACCGAACCAACTCTCGACTGAACACTCGGGGACCGGTTTCCACTTTATTTATTACTTGTTTTATATTATGTAAATATTGCCTTCGAATGTGAAATATTTATTATGACGTTTTAAGATATATAATAAATATCTTGTTAATCCTGCTTTTGTCTTATAATATACTGGTCTTGAATACGCCAATTTTACTGGTGTTGAATAAGCCTGGTGTTGAATACGCCTGATACCATTAAATCCACCTTTATTGCAATGAGTTCTGAGTATGCAAAATAACCTACCTGGTTCATACATGTATGTATGTATGAACTATTTTTTTTATAGAAAGTAGAGAAATGTTGTTTTGTTACGGTTTGTATACATGTTACTGTACTCTAATATTGAATATGTGTACACGCCTCGGTCGGTGAGCATGCTGGCTGTATTGATTGGTGTGTTTGGGTGTACTGTAACTCGTTGTTCAAATGTTCACATTCACCTGTAATTAGGGGACAGAATATATGTGTAAGGATATCACCTTTCTCCCAAATAGAAAGATTGTAATTGTAGAGGGTATTGTGACCCATAATTGCATTGCAACACTTACCGGTACATAATAATACAGTTAAACATGCTGCAAAATGAATTTTGTAGGGAAAATCCTAATTTTTTACATAAGTCAGGCTTTGAAACAATTTGCTTGAATAATTTTGCTTATCTTATATCCATTCTGCAGAAAAAAACCAAAGTCAGACTTTGAAACATTTGCTGAAATGATTGTGCTTAAATAATTTCACATTGATAATCATGGAATTTTGGCATTAAAAATACAATGTTTGATGGTGATTGTAAACTACCAAACTAACATTTCAACACAACAAATAAATGCCCGCGCAAGACCTAAATTTGCTCATTGCTGGTGTCTGGCTTTAAGCTTAAAATTGTTATCTGAATTATTAATTAGACTTAAACTTTTCAAGACCATAATCATCTATCGTTGCCATAGTTAGCCTGTGATATTTGCCAGCAGGGTAAGCTTACTCTTCCGGACACCTGTTACCACTGTTTGTCGTGTATTTTGTACACGGTGAACAGTCCATATGCTGATTACACTATTTGCCAGATTAGTTGACTACACTATTTTGCCTTTACCGTTTTTTAGGACTTTGAATTTTGTCTTATGGTTTGGATTGTTCATACTTGGTTTTATTTCATTTGATGGATTTGAATACATTTTGTGATTGTTAGTGGACATAAAAATTGATAATCGAGACTTTGTCTATTATCACACGATCAAGGTTAGCTTATAAATGGAATCGCAAAATCTCGATTTAGAGTTAATTAAGTACCGTATATATGAACAGATTTTAAATGAACATAATATTTCGGTAGATCACCTATGACACAAGTAGCCCATTGGACCATTCTGAGTGGCACATATGCACCTCATGATAATAATGATCTTGGGGGACAAAAATAAGTAATTTAAATCCAAATATCAACATCTTGGTGAAATACAAAACATAAACGGAAGTCCCTCTATGATGAATAATGTTTCTCTGTTAATATTTTATCTTATAGTTCATCTAAAGTCGCCTGTTAACATTTTACGTTTTGTTTTGATCCGTTTTTATTTGGCCCATGTGATGTCAAAGATTAGTCACCCCTGTCACTTGGATGAAAATTATCCTTTTATTATTTTGTTTGTTTTATGGGAGTAATACATATATATTAGATAAATCAAAGAACTTTTGTTATAAGTTATTGTAATTTTGAAGAAGCCTTGTCTGAAGAGAGAATCTGACATTTATGAAATTTAATCATTTATTAAGTGTTATTAGTAGAATTCTAATTATTGTTTTTTTAGAGTTGTTTCCCTTTATCACTTTGAAAAATCTTGTGAACGCGAAGGCAAGCAGCAAGGCCATCATCTGATTACCAATTAGCACAAAAAAGGAGCATATAATAATACATGTGTATAGTATACACATTTAATTATTTCTGATAATTTAATTATGGATCGTTGACGGGCCTGGAAATAACAGTTTTAGATGTACCTGACAAATTGTCAGGCACTAATGAAATAGAACCCGACATTAGTGTCGGACATGTATAAATGATATCAATAAAACAGACAAATCTGAGGTTTTGTGCCTGACAAAGCCTGATGTAAACCTGATGTGTGTCTGACATTGTCAGTGGAAGGACAGGTGCCTTATTTCCATTAGTTTGGTCATGATAAGCAGCTGGTGAATTGATAATGATGATATGCATGTATTATTAAATCAGTGTTACAATTAAACAGTATTAAATATGTACCGTTATTTGATTGTTGACTAGTCTAAAACTTGTATTGATAAGGACACGTGACCCTACATATAATAACTATTGTAACTGGTAAGGAAACTAATTCTAATATGTGTGATGAAAGAGGAAATTGAACAATTGGGGAAATGGTGTTTACCAGGGCTTTGATTTTGTTTAAATATATCAGTCAATAGTAATCTGGCAGTTTCTTGTAGGGTATGGTTCAGTATATATGAATTATACATCCATATACATGTACATGTAAATACAGATAAATAGTATATACTAGGTCATAAAATTACAATTAGATTGTTTTATATGGGTTGAGTGGCTGAATGTCATGGAGACAACTGGCGTGGTTTCAAATCTCTGCTTGTACGTGACAAGGAGTAGGATCGCCTGTCCAACCTCGTGGGTTTTCTCCGGGTACTTCAGTTTCCTTCCACTGCTATTGACCCCTAGCGCAAGCGAATTGTTGAAAACCATATGTTAGTCCTGGAATGACCTAGTTTGTGTCGAGTGGACATTAAACCCCATTTCTCTCTCTCTCTCTTTTCATTTGTTTTAATTAAAACTCTTTAAAATTGATTTATGCTATAGCTACGTCAAACTGTAACCTGCAGTGTCCTTAATACAGGAACCACAGTGACTCATTGAATGAAATCTGGCTCATTCACTAGCCTGATGGTACTTGGTTTGACCCCGGGTGTTACTGTTATTAAATAAAAAGGTCACAGGATCATAATTTGTGATTGATAGCTTTTTATTGATGAGCAGACATTTTGGGTATATTATATGATATGTGATTTATTATCAATGACAATTAGAATGAAACAAGACTTAGATCGGCAAATCCCAACAAATTCATAAATTAAGTCATTAACATGAAATCTGTCTGCGTAATTAATGGAAATTATAGTTCATTTGCCAATCACGCTATTTTACAGAGATTTCGTCTAATAGTTTTGTTGCAGCTATTGCGGGTGTGGTGGCAGGCAGGGTAAGCTTACTCTTCTGGACACCTGTTACCACTGCTTATTGTGTATTTTGTACACGAGGAGCAGTCCAATATTACACTATTTTGCCTGATTACACTATTTTCCCTATACCGTTTTTTAAGACTTTGAATTTTGTCTAAAATGGTCTATTTAAGGCCTGCACATACAGCTGGATGTTTTGTCTGTGATGATCTGTTGGTGACCCCCCCCCCCCCCATCATGGCCCATCCCCAATCCTTGGCACAACATACTTATTTTCCTCCTCCATTTTATTACTTCAGCTTTGTATGTTGACATACAATGACCTGTTTATGCAAGGCTAAATATAGTAGTATAGTATCCATCAATAGCTTGGAACAACCCAGGTGGTTTGTTGGCAAAAGATGGTCTGCACATATGTAGTAGATAAAACATAAAGACCCTAGTGACTCACTTTTCTTCTTCTATTAGTGTTTTACGTGCACTTCAAGGGTGATATCTTCTTTTTTATTAAACTTAGTGCATGTGCAGGGGCTTTCCTGTTGGAGGAATCCATAATAGACACACAAGGACCTCTATCTCCAAGCATACGCTCACAACAGGAGTCAAAAACCACGACTGCAGGGCACTGATGACTGGCCAGCTAGAACTCAAAGGGAGACATTCTAGATTTCAAGGGGGGTTGGATGGCCGAATGGATAGCATGGCGTTCTGTATCATAAAGCCTGTCATTGAGTCACCTGGTTTGGTTTGAAATTCCCAGTGTACGGGCAAGGATTAGGGTCGTCTGTCCAGCCTCGTGGGTTTTCTCCAGATCCTCTGGTTTCCTCACACTGCTAAAAGACCGCAACGTGCAAGCAAATTAATGAAAAAACCCAAACCATATGTTAGTCCAGAAATGACCTAGTTTGTGTTGAGTGGACGCTAAACCCCATTTCTCTCTCTCTCTAGACTGCAAGGCCATATCAACCCCACCCCCTAACTCAGTTTATATTTATCTTGTACATGTAGTTCCTAAAAACTAATTGTGTTGTCATGGTGTTTTAGAGGTTGTACACGGTACATGTATCGGACCTTTGTAGTTGTCACAATATCTTGTCACAAAATCTTCTTGTTGTCACAATATGTTCTTGTTGTCAAGATATCTTCTTGTTGTCAAGATATCTTGTTGTCATGGTATCCTGTTGTCATGGTATCTTCTAATTGTTGGAATATTGTTAAAGTTATGTTATTAAGAGGCTTGTCAATTTTAAATTTAAAAAAAAATGTTATTGTCTATTAAAATCAATATTCATTTACATGTAACAGTATTTCCAAAGAGAATTTGTGAGTCCCATGTTGTCCGCCCAAGATCCCTTTAATATGATTATTACCTGAACCTGGCCGAACCGACCCCTTATGAAAACCCAAGTGCAGCCGCCAACCCAAACAAACAACAGTCATAAATACATTTCACTAGTCACTGTTAAAACAATGATTTAATTGTAAAATTCCTAAAGATGGTGTGAAATTGTACTGTTTCTAAGCAATGATTAATAAGAGTTTTTTTATTGTGTATATACAAATAGACTGAGAATATTCTAGAGGGAGAGAGGGAGTTAAAATTGTGTTTGATATATCATCAGTCACACCATATCACTAGTTTGAGTAGGGTGTGGACATAGATTATTATACATACAACCAGACTAGATCAGCCATGGGGTAAGACTTGCTCAGTTTTATACATGTTACATGTGAGAACGTGCCCTTATCTTGTCTTGGGATATGACGACTGGACAAGAGGGATTATCAATTTGAAAGCAAGCTCATGACTTACATGTAAGCTTTAATTTAATTATTTAATTTTTATTTTAGTGTACAACAAATATATGTTTGTTGCACACTAGGACTCATGTAATGACTTCTTCTCTTCTCCACATGGGGTTGAGACTTGTTCACTTCTAAATAATAACTTCTCTTCCCCACTTTGTAATGGCTTGGTAGTTGGTATTGTCTCTTAATCGTAGATAGATGTCGTTGGTTATAATCTAGAGAAAGTAGAGGTATATTATTTGAATGTATATACCGGTTAAGTTTTAGTGTATATGGAGTAGGCGTTACTTACAGCTAGAGAGTTTCTATCACTTTATTTTACACATTCACTAGACATTACTACCTGTGACCTCATTCTCTCTAACTCTACTATCTCTCCCTCTCTCCGCTCTGTGTATTGCTATTTACATGTATGCTGATCAGGTTTTATGTAAGATTATATAGATAGATATATCTGTTGAGAGTATACACTGCAACAAATACATAATTTAGGCTCGTGTTAGGCCACAGGCAAATTATTTTTTGTTTTGCGTGATTGTGATGTAAAAGAAAATAGTTATATGAAGTATATGTGTAAACGCTTTCCTTGGGTGGCTGAATGATTTAACAGTGCATAAATCATAAGGTCAAGTTGCGTGGTTTCAATTCACCTGCTTGTACCTCACAAAGACTATAGGGTCGTCCATCTAACCTTAGGCTCCATGGCGTAAAGCTTATCCATTAATGGTGATTGCTGCTGTTTTGGAAAACCGCTAATATTTATTCTTTATGATGTCACGTACAGTTGGATGTATGAGGGACATTTTTGTAGTGTTTAAACTTAAAAGTTCATTTGAGCTGCCATTCTTAAAGAACATGTAGCAAAAAAAGGATTGTCAACCATAAAGTAGGCTAGTCCTTTTGTGCACGTTTGTATTTCCTTGTAATTCACCCACTAAACCTGGTTAGTAGTAGGTTGTAATGAGAATCTCGTAAATTAAAGATACCTCATGGGTTTTCTCCAGGTCCTCCGGTTTCCTCCCACAGCTAAAGACCCCTACACGTAAGTGAATTATAGAAATAAAATTAAACCATATGTTTTGTTTCGAGTGGACGTTAAACCACATTTCTCCCTCTCTCTCTCACATAGCCTAACTACTGTAGTTAGTATGTAGTGGCTGTTGTCACTTTAAGTGAGGATAGTTTTATCAACTAAATGTAGATATTAAATATTTATAGACCTACTATAGGCTAGGTGTATGTAGATATTAGGAAATAATTACAATTGATAAGACTGTATCAGCTTATGTGATCTTACAGTACACATTTATAGTCCGTAAAATTGCACCCTCTACTTCTACGGCCATTATATAATGGTTGGAAAAAGTCATTAAAATAATATATGGATTAATGCGTGAAAACCGAGAACTATAGATCTAGATCGTCTGTCATTGAGTCAGACATTTTCAATCTCGGGCTTGTACATATAATTGACAGGAGAAGGATCACCTGACTGACCTTTCTTTGGGTCAACTGATTTGCTTCCTTCCACTGCTGAACATCTCTGCACATAAGCAAATTAGTGAATAAAGAAATACCATATGTTACATTGTATTGTCAAAAATTATCTATTTTGTGTTGAATGTTAAAATTCATTTTAACGTCCGCTGTTACCGCTTGTCTTGGGTGGCAAATGATTTAACGCATGCATGTTAGATCTTTAGATATGCCACTTGAGTCAGGTGGTGTGGTTTCGATTCTCCTACATGTACGTGACAAATACCTAACATAGGGTCGTCCAGTCATCATTGTGGAATTACTATGGATCCTCCAGTTTACTCCCACTGATCTCTATGTGCAAGCTCCATATGTTCCTGAAATAATAGAATCACTGTATGCTCAAACTAAATATTGAAATAAAATAAATCATATGTTAGTCTCGAAATGACCTAGTTTGTTGCAAGTGCTTGTTACATCCCCTTTTTCTCTGACCCTCGTTGACAATTCATATAGAGATAAATCAGATAATAATAAAAGAAGTCAGTCAGCTGAGTTGAGTATGTTGTTTCTTTCTTGGTCAGGTAATTCTGGTTTCCTCCCAATGCTAAAGACCCCTACGCGCAAGCGAATTATTGAAATAGAATTAAACTATATGTTTGTCCCGTAATGACCTAGTTTGTGTCCATTTTTCTCTCTCTCTCTCTCTCTCTCAGGTTCAGGTAATTTAGGTAGAATATAATTAGTTAATTACAGGTGATGAAAACCTTACACCAGTCAATGACACCTGTCTTTAATCACATGACACCTGTAATGTACTAAGGGCATGTCACAGGTTGTCAATTGAAACTTGTGTAAGCTGTTGTAGATGAGCAGTTATCTTTGGGTATATAAGTATATTAATGTGTACAAACAGGTTTTAGTGATTCTTTTTCTTAGGCGCTTGTTGCAGTTTCGGCGTAATTCGCACCTGAATCTCTGTTGAGTTTTTGTCGCAATGAACACCTCAATCACAAATGAGTTTTGGCCCAGAGAACGCCTGTATCTTGATTGAGTTTCAGCACAACAATTGTCTTTGAAATGTTTACATACTTAAAGATACATTAGTCTATATTTTACTAAAAAGTTTGCCATTCTTGATATAACAGTTTATTTAAATTATTTTATGCTGAACGAAATTATTACTGTTGGAAGTTTGGACTAGAAATAGGCATCAACTGTCTCAGCACTGTCGCCGAGAATTTACCGATCGCATGAAGACAATAATTCCACCCACTATTCTCGATTATCTCAACATTCTCAATGCCTATGTTACGAGTGATTTTCAGTCCTTTCATTGACAATTGATGTCAGTGATTAACGGTAAATGTTACCTTGATCAGCCATTTAATGATTTAATTAATTAAATAGAAAATTCAAGCTGTGTCCAAGCCATCTGAAGGTCTAAAGGTCTAATTTATAATTTCCAATTGAACGCCATAGAAAGACTTGCAATTTAGACATATTTAGCTCTTCACTAATGTATCTTTAACAAACATGTTTAGAAAAGTCCTAGGTATAAAGGTATTAGTTGTACCTAACAATATACTATTCAACTGACATTTTGAACATTGGGGCTGACAAATTAATAAATTATCAATAAAAATGCTACTTTTACAGTTTGCTATGGTCTCCTCATATAATTGAATTCCAACTGCCAAGGGTCGATGTCATTTTGTTCACAGGACCTCCGATTTTCGTGCCATCCGAACGATTAAAATACATGTACATGTATTATACTATACTATGTATTTAGGTTTTGATTAAAGATCTGTCGTAACTATAAAATGTTTGTTTTATTTGAAACTTAGTATGTAATATGTAGTTGCAGATTGTTCTTCAACAATGGAGGAAAGTTTGGTAGGACTGATAAGTTAATTGCTATGTAGATCAATCTATACTATAAGGCAAATTTTGTTGAGGTCCATGACCTGTGGATATAAGCTTATGCTACATAATATAATGATTATTCTGTACCCCTGTGGGTTGAAGACAGGTTATTGTGGGTGTTATTTTATTGTTTGGCCTAAAGTGTTGTATACAAGTGGTTGGTGTTTAACCATTCATGAATGATTTACCATGGAGTTTTGTATCAAGATTCAAGGTACAATGGGTATTGAATATTAAACTGTGAATATTTCGGGGTAATCTTTAATGAAAATATCATCTTGTTGTTATTCATTGGAGTTAAACCAGGTGGTGGGTGAATTCTGTTGATGAAAATCGTCAATCTAAATAAAACAAAATGAAATGGGGTTTAACACCCTACTTTTCTGTACCAACCATGCATAAATGTATGCCATGCTGTTTGCTACATGAACATGTCCATGTATGAGGGAACATTTGCCCAAAGCAGCATTTCGAATTGCGACTTTCACTGTGCACGGCAAAATGTGTGCCAAGAATTAAGTTTTTCGTCTCATTTGAACAACAAGTGGGAAATGGCTAAAATCTATTTGTTAAGGCCAGCTCAATTATCTTCAAGGTTGTTGAGATGTAAATAAGGTTAGGGCACGTGAGATTGTAGGTTAAGGTTAGAGTAAGCATAGGGGCTAGGGTTAGGGTTGGGATTAGCGCTGTTTACATGTTGTGACCTTTGACCAAACCGGGAAAAACACTCTGGAAAGTTACATGAAACGTTCTCTGTTAATATTTGGTTCAAACTCAAGACCTCCTGTTTATTGATTCCCAGCGAGCCAAAATAAGCTAATAAAGACGGGTATACGCAATACAGTGTGCTATGAGGGGAAATTTTGCCCAGACAGCGACACTATGGCATGGCCTACTCTTATTCTTAATACTCTTGTATCAATGTTTGTATCAATATAGTGATGGTAATGTTCAATAACCATATTGATATCTTTAACTTTAAGGGGGGTTGGGATGGCCTAGTGGTCTAGAATGTCTCGTTTCGACCTCTTGCTGGAAGGCAACCTCTGGCTTGCGGCTGTGGTTTCGAGCCCTTGTGTGAGCGTAAGTGACATGGAGATAGGGGCGCCTTCCCAACCTCATGGGTTTCCTCTGGGCACTCCGGTTTCCTCCCAATGCTAAAGACCAAGGCTTCCATTTCGGCCGTATATGCCGGTCGGGACCTACGGCTCTGGAAAATGACCTACACCCGAGCAGACCCGTAGGTCATTTTGCATGCCGGAAAAATAGCATATTTTGTGCTAAATCATAAAATCCTGGACACGACGAAACTCTGTGCGTGTCATGGTGTAAACGGTAGGGTGTAATAAAATTAACAGTGTTCAGTAGTCCACGAATTGAAACCACTGCCAATCAATTATCCTTGTGTATATTGCTGTACTCACAATCACCGCAACGAGGGATCAACATCAAACAAATTAACGCTCAACATTTAATCAATTTACATGTACTTAGGTGTGTTTTGTTTTATAATTAGTAATACTGTGATCATTCTTTAAATTGAGTTGTTGCAGCATATATTTGCCGACTTTCATCAGCCGTGCGGCCATATTTACTGTATCAACATCAAACAAATTAAAAACGTTTTCTTCTGATGTCTTCTCTTGATTGGTCCTACAAGAGTTAATCATGTCAACGTCGCGAATATCAGAAATGTTAGCGTTCTCTATATCATTTCAAAATGTTGAAATTTCTCACCTCCCAAAATAACAAACGAAAGCGGGATGATGATATTTCCGTCAATGAATCCCACAGTTACGCTTCAAAAAACAAAGTTAGTCGTAAATTTTCATACCATCCGAGTGATTAAAATACACGTACATGTACATGTATTATAGTATTTAGGTTTTGAATAAAGATCTGTCGTAACTATAAAATGTTTGTTTCTTTTGATACTTAGTTCATAATATGTAGTTGCAGATTGTTCTTCAACAATGGAGGAGAGTTTGGTAGGGCTGATAAGTTAACTGCTGAGTAGATCTATCTATAACTATAAGGCAAACTTTGTTGAGGTCCATGACCTGTGGATATAAGCTTATGCTACATAATACAATTATTATTCTGTACCCCTGTGGGTTGAAGACAGGTTATTGTGGGTGTTATTTTATTGTTTGGCCTAATGCGTTGTATACAAGTAGTTGGTGTTTAACCATTCATGAATGATTTACCATGGAGTTTTGTATCAAGATTCAAGGTACAATGGGTATTGAATATTAAACTGTGAATATTTCGGGGTAATCTTTAATGAAAATATCATCTTGTTGTTATTCATTGGAGTTAAACCAGGCGTTGGGTGAATTCTGTTGATGCAAATCGTCAATCTAAATAAAACAAAATGAAATGGGGTTTTTACACCCTACTTTTCTGTACCAACCATGCTTACATGTATGCCATGCTGTTTGCTACATGCACATGTATATGCCATGCGGTTTGCTACATGCACATGTATGCCATGCTGTTTGCTACATGCACATGTATATGCTATGCTGTTTGCTACATGTACATGTATGCCATGCTGTTTGCTCCATGTACATGTATGCCATGCTCTTTGCCACAACTATTCCATGCTATTTGCTATATGTTTTTCTACATGTATGCCATGCTGTTTTCTACATATATGCCATGCTGTTTGTTACATGTACATGTATGAGGGAAAATTTATCCATAGCAGCATTTTGAATTGCAACTGTCACTGGTTTGTTAGTGTGCACGGCACATGTGTGCCAAGAATTCAGTTTTTTGTCTCATTTGAACGACAAGGGGGGAATGGCTAAAATCTATTTGTTAAGGCCAACTCAATTATCTTCAAGGTTGTTGAGATGTAAATAAGGGGAGGGCTCGTGAGATTGTAGGTTAAGGTTAGGGTAAGCATAGGGGCTAGGTCCAGGGTTAGGGTTGGGATTAGTGCTGTTTACATGTTGTGACCTTTGACCAAACTGGGGAAAACACTCTGGAAAGTTACATGAAACGTTCTCTGTTAATATTTAGATCAAACCAGAGACCTCCTGTTTATTGATTCCCAGCGAGCCAAAATGAGCTAATAAAGACGGGTATACGCAATACAGTGTGCTATGAGGGGAAATTTTGCCCAGACAGCGACACTATGGCATGGCCTACTCTTATTCTTAATACTCTTGTATCAATGTTTGTATCAATATAGTGATGGTAATGTTCAATAACAATATTGATATCTTTAACTTTAAGGGGGGTTGGGATGGCCTAGTGGTCTAGAATGTCTCGTTTCGACCTCTAGCTGGAAGGCAACCTCTGGCTTGCGGCTGTGGTTTCGAGCCCTTGTGTGAGCGTATGTAGCATGGAAATAAGGGCGCCTTCTCAACCTCGTGTGTTTCCTCCGGGCACTCCAGTTTCCTCCCACGGCTAAAGACCCGTACGCGCAAGCCAATTATTGAAATAAAATTTAAAAAACCATATGTTAGTCCCGAAATGACCTAGTTGTGTTGAGGTGATGTTAAACCCCATTTCTCTCTCTCTCTCTCTTTAACTTTAACCAAGTAATGATTATACTATTCATAATCAAGACTTCTATGATAAGTTAAATGATCTTTGTTCTAGTTCAAATTCTTCCCTTCATATAGCATGAATACGGTTTATAATACTTGATTAATGTTGCTAAAAATGCTATTGATGTTTTGGCCTTGATGAATCACTATCACAGATCGGTTCATACTGATTGCCAACATTCTTACTAAATGGGTGTGGTCTCGATTCCACGGTTGTACGTGACAAGGAGTAGGGTCACTTGTCCAACATCGTGGGTTTTCTTCGGCCCCCCCCCCCCCCCCCCCCCCCCCCGCACTGCTAAAGTCCCCAAGGTGCAAGCTAATTACCGTATTGAAATAAAATTCAACCATATGTTAGACCCAAAATGAGCTAGTTGGTGTCGAGTGGACTTGAAACCCCATCTCTCTCGCTTTTTCTCATACTGGTTTCAAACATTCTTACTAAATACGAAGCACACAACATGTAGGAGCTAATAAAAATGCCCTACGAGAAATAACATGGTGAAGAGTTGAGCTCGTTAATTGCTGTATATTAGTCCTTTCTACATGTTATAGTAGTAATGTAGTAGGTCCATCTGGTGAATAAGCTGAAGGCTAATCATATTAATAACTAACAGTTAACACTACATGTGTCTAACATTTACTGGCGGTGGTCGTCTGGATTGTTATAGTTGAACTGGCAGGGAGGGTACAGGTTTCGAGAAGAGTATTCGGAATATTTCAAGTCTTGCCATTACTCAGGGGTAAAAGGAAAAAAGAAATGAAACTTGTTCTAATGTCCTACTGTTCTACTGGGCTAATAAAAACAGGCATACACCATACAATTTGAGGGAATTTACAGTCCTACAGCCTACTCACAGAGAAATGAATTCTTTATTTAAGATCATTGATATAAGCTTCTTTTGATAAGTCTTGATCATATGATTTAATACATGTGTAGAAAATAAACAGATTAAAATTATTCCAAATCCGCTTATAGATTCTACCCTCACATTACCTGTAGTCACAGATTTTATTAAGATATTACCATCTGTTTGGATTACAAAGATTTTATTTCATTTATTAAGTTGATTTACAACATCTATTAAAAAATCAGTTAATAAGCGGTTTGATAAACCAGCGGAAAATCTTTTTTTATAAGAAAATAACCGTAAACTGATACATTGTATGAGAGAAATGGGATTTAATGTCCACTTGACACAAACTAGGTAATTTTGGGACTAACATATGGTTTAATTTTATTTTGATAAATACGCTTGCACGTAGGGGTCTTTCAGGCCTAAAGAAAGTGACCTATAATAGGAAGATTTAGCTCTAGCATAATGTATGTTTAACGTTTAGGTTGAAATCACTGAAATTATGTAGCCTACCACTGTACACAGCAGTATCATAAAAAAGAATGTGATTGGTACTACTACTACCAACAATCGGGTCTGTACAGGGTTTTCTAGAAAATTTAGTATAAATAGAAATGGGGTTTAACGTCCTAGTAATCGAACTGGAATATACATGTGTGACAATTCTATGAAATACAATTAAGCACTGCTTATTACTGAGCGACATTTCGACTAGGCTTCCTTAGTCATTATCAAGCAAGCCTAGTCCAAACGTCGCTCAGTAATAGTAATAAGCAGTAATTGAATCACATAGAATTGTGACTTATTTAGTACTAGATAATAGAGGCTTTTGTAGTGTACATTTACTTTAACTACATGTGTATATAAGGATGACTGGAGGGGGGGGGCTGGATGGCCAAATAGTAAGCACGTGCATGCTGTTTCATAAGCCTCTCATTGAGTCAACTGGCAAGGTTTCGAATCACAGGTTGTACCTGACAAAGAGTAGGGTCGTCTGTCTACAATCTCGGAGGTTTTCTTCAGTTCGTCAGGTTTCCTCCCACTGCTAAAGACCCCTACACGCAAGGCGCAAGCGTATAATTGGAATAAAATTAAACCATATGTTAGTCCCGAAATGACCTAGTTTGTGTTGACTGAACATTAAGTCTGAAGTCCCATGGATGAATCCGCTCTTCCTTCTACTGCTTGATTGGTTTTTCACAAATTTATTTCTATGTTTAATTTCTCCATTTTTGTTATTTTTCAGTTAAATTGGATCAAAGAAAGAGCAAGATTTATCGCAGATTTACCCGAAGAGGAATTCAATGATTGGGTTTTAAACGCCCGGTCATTCAGTTTGGCACCGGGGAAAAGCACCATGAGTGGTTCTTCACACGTTACAGTTAGCATGCCTGGTTCAGGTAGCGATGGAGATGAACCGATAGTATCCCTTCAATCCTCATCCAGGAAGACTCTTCAATCAGGTAGTAGTCTAACTGACCGGGATTCGGGTCGTCCAGGCACCATAAGCAGAAAGGACAGTATGTCTTCTGATTTGAGCGAAGAATCACGTGGTTTCTATGACTACTTTCCAAAACTCGATAAACCTGTCAATGAAAACGTGAGTATCCGTGACGATCCATGCCCTGATTTTGACGAGGCTGTCGATGTGGAGTCCGATAAAAGTTCGATTGAATCTCCACGCAGTGAAGATTCCGGAAAAGGAGAATATAATGTAATGCAACCGGATGAATATTGTGACAGCATCGAGATGAAAACCTTCTCTCAATCGAAAGACTATCACGCCAGTGACGAGGATAGCGACGACTTTTCAAACCCTCATGGTTATCTCTATAGTAAACAGTACGGTTACCAACGACTACGTGAGGATAACGATGAATATGAGATGGCAGCAAGCGTGGAACAATCTTCAAGAATTCAACCAGATATCAGTTTCCCAAGATACTCCAAAGCCAATACAGATCATGCTCATTCTGTTGGCGTCGATGAGGGAATAGCCTTCACTCTCAAAGCTGAATGGCCGACACATAAACCACTTAGCTACGTGACATCAGAACGTGACATAAAGTTGAAGAAAAAGAGCAAAGGTCAAGGTTAGTTTTAAATTTTAATACAATACTTATATAAGTTACATTGACAATAATTGTATGAAACAAAAGGCCACTATTGGCACTGTTCATGAAAATGTAAATATCTAATTCGAAATGTTAAATTGTAATTTTGAATAAGCACTTGATTATTGTTGTGCAGTATCATCTGATTTCAAATGCAGAACATACTGAAATTTAGCTATTGAAACACCTCAATATTATTACGTGGAGGACTGCAGTCACACCCTGTGGTTGTCAAAAATTGTTTATTATAAAGTCACCAAATTCCAATATTAATCACTGTTTATTTCTATATTTCTATATTTCAAACAATACAGCTCGCAGTACGAGAGTTCTTCAAACACAAATAGTTAATAATATTCAACCGGAGAGTAAACAGCAAATAATTCGAACTGAAAAGATACAAATATTTCAAAATTACAATCAAGAATCGAGTTGGTCTGATTCCTATTTGAAGGGGTTCACAAAATGGAGTTACTTCCCTTTAATTGTAAAATGTTGATCAGCGCCGATTTTCAACTAAACCACGAGGAAATTTATCAAAATGACAATATTCTTACAATAATCCAGATATTTCACATATTATTGATGGACAATATAAAATGACATTTTACTTACACTTATGGTGCTTTTTCTAACATTTCAAACATGTAAAAATACTTTTCAATCAAAATAAACAATTTCTAACTGCACATTGTGGGGGTTTTCAACTTTCCAACTCTTTCTTTTCAGAAAAACACAAAAGGCCCTACATATCATGTAGACTCGATTTTCTATGTCATCTTTTGAATCCAAAAAATACTTCAATCATAATTATACATAATAAAATAATAATTCAAAAATCTATCGTCACAACATACCGCTCGCCATGAACTATTGGGACAAGAAGGAGATAGTTCATAACACTTTCCAACAACAACACTACGCTACTTTCAAACTTTCAATCAAATTTACAAATACAATCCTAGCAAACATACAAATACATATATATAGTTGCATAGCTACAAGAAGCCTATTCAAACAGTATCCAATTTAATTCGGATATTTCAAACATTTCAAACATTTCAAACACTTCAATATTTCAAACGAATATGTCTAAATTTCACAGTCATGTGCTTCTAATAAGCATAGTTTAAGAATGGGTCTTTTTAGAACCGAATTCTTAGTTTTAACTTCAACATTTCGAACTAAATTGTCACTACCAGGGAATACATCAGTTACGCGGCCAAGAAGCCATTGGTTCTTGGGAATATTGTCTTCACACAGTAATACTAAATCGCCTATACGCAAATTACGCTTAGGTTTTAACCATTTGCTACGATTTTGGAGAGTGGGGATATACTCCTTTAGCCACCTATTCCAATAATGATTGGATAATAATTGGCACTGGCGCCATCTTTTCTTGCCAAATTTATCAGTTTCACAAATAATTTCGTGAGGAATATAATCACTGGGTTTCACATTCAAGAAATGGTTCGGAGTTAAAGGGTCGTCGTCATTTTGGCTCAATGGGTTTCGCGTTAAAGGTCTGCTGTTTGCGATCCTTTCAGCTTCAGTCAAAACAGTTGTTAACACTTCTTCGTTGATAGTGTCATTTCCGATAATCGCTTTCAAACTGCGTTTTACACTCTTTACAATTCGTTCCCACACGCCTGACATATGAGCTGCAGTGGGCGTGTGGAAAATCCACTTACAATTGCGCTCAACAAGATATTTTTCTACCTTGCCGGAGTTCAGTTTATGGATGCACTCGCGGATTTCTTTTTCAGCTCCGACAAAGTTACTTCCATTGTCCGAGGAAATCTGTTTAACACGTCCGCGACGATTCATAAATCTCATCAACGCTAATAAGAAATCGTCAGTTTCTAGAGATTTCACAAGTTCCAAATGAATGGCACGAGAGTTCATGCACACAAATAACGCACCCCAGCGTTTTTCTACAACTTTTCTACTACGCCTCACATACATAGGACCGAAGTAATCCAGTCCAGTATAAGTAAAGGGGTTTTCAAACGGGGTTAGTCTATAACTAGGAAGATTCGCCATTTCTTGTACCATAGGAATTGCATTACGTTTCCTACACAATATACAGGCCTGTATCACTTCGCGGATGGCAATTCTTGATTTCAAAATCCAAAACCTTTCTCGGATTAACGAAAGCACTTGCTCGTGTCCACAATGTCCATTTGCTTTATGGAAATGTCGGATAATCGCATTCGTTACATGATGTTTTCGCGGAAGTATCATGGGATGTTTCGCATCATATGATATAGGAGCTTTTGTCAGTCTGCCACTTACACGGGGATGATGCCATCATTTAATAACGGTTTTAGCCTGACAATGTTACTCGAGTTGCTCACACATTGGTTTGATTTCAAACTAGTCAATTCATTTGGGAAATTCTGAATTTGAACTTCTCGGATGATACACTTGGTTGCAGATTCATAGTCTTCGGTTGTAATTCGTTTTTCGATTTTCGATCTGTTAGTTGGATCTGTTTTCAACCAGTCAATAAATTTTACGATCCAAGCTACATTTCTGACACACGATTTCCAGTTAGAATGTCTGTTTATTAATTGAGAAAGACACGATTCGGGCTCAGAAGAAAACACGTTGATCTCCTTCTTCACTTCTAACATTTCAATCGCAACAATATCAATCTTTGAATCCGGCCATTGATCTTTTGGTTTCCAAAGAAATTGAGGTCCTCTAATCCAACGACTGTCAGAGTTGAATTGTTCAAAAGTTAGTCCTCTGCTTACATCATCAGCAGGGTTCAACTTCCCAGGGCAGTGGTGCCATTGGTCGGGTTCTGTTAATTCACGGATTTCGGTTATTCTATTTCCAACAAAGGTCTGGAAACGACGATTTTCATTATTAATATAGTTCAGAGTTATCATCGAATCAGTCCAGAAATAGGTTCTGTTAATATCGATTTCTATTTCACGGATTAAACTGTTATGTATCCTAGCGGCTAGTACAGCACCCTGTAATTCTAGTCTAGGAATACTGATTGATTTGATGGGTGCATTTCTAGATTTACCTATCACAAAAGAACATTTAATTTCACCATTTGGGTAAACGATTCTCATAAAGGACACACAACCTACGGATATTTCGGAGGCGTCACAAAAATGATGCAGTTCAACAACTGTACCCTGTTCATGTCTGTCTTTTAGGAAATAGCTTCTTTGAACTTTTACGTTCCCCAAGAGTTGGAGGTTACCTTTCCACTTCAACCATTTCGCAAGCAATTCTCCTTCTAACTTTTGATCCCACGACCACTTCTTACGCCAGAGTTCTTGCATGATCTGTTTAGCAGGAATCATTACAGGGGCAGCAATATTGAGAGGGTCAAACACAGAACAAATTGTTGATAACACACCTCTCATTGTGTTTGGTTTGTCTAAATTCATGACTTTGAATCCCAGAGTATCCAATTCAACAGACCACTGAAGCCCGAGTGCTCTGGAATTCGGCAACTGTTCAAAATCTAAATCAAGGGTAGGGTCTGCTCTTAGTTCACTAGGAAAAGTTCCTAAAACATTTCTGTCGTTACTTAGAAATTTCGTCAATTTGAAACCTCCCTTTTTACATATTTCAACAACTTGGTGTCCAATATCAATAGCCGCTTCCGGAGTGGGAAACGATTTCAGAAGATCGTCAACATAAAAGTTATTTTCAATAGTTTTCACAGCTTCGGTGTCAAATTCAATCTCATTGTCTTTCGCGGTTCTCAATAAAGCAGAATTGGCTGAGCAGGGCGAGTCAGCTGCTCCGAAGATGTGAACAGTCATGACGTATTCATCTAGTTGTTTATTAAATCCATGTGTCCACCACAGAAATCTTTGCGAATCTTGATCTTCCTTTCTAACACGTACCTGGTGGAACATACTTTCAACATCGGCGGCAAGGGCTATTTTATCTTGACGGAATCGCAAGAGTACTCCGACTAAGCTGTTAGTTCTATCTGGACCAGTCAATAATTGTTTATTTAATGATGTACCACCGTATTCCGCTGCGGCATCAAATACAATTCTTACTTTACCGGGTTTATTCTCGTTCTTTATTCCAAAATGTGGTAAATAAAACGTTCTCGGGCTTGTCCGCGTCGCCTCCTCGTTAGACAGCTTTCTAGCATACCCCTTTTGAATGTAATCCGACATTGTATTTGTGTAAACGTTACCAAAATCGTCATCCCTTTCGAACCTACGTTTTAAACTTCTCAGACGATTCTCGGCTTGGTGTCGGTTATTTGGTAGAGTCACGTCATCGTTTTTCCATAACAGACCGCTTTCATAGTGTCCATTAATAAACCAGGTTGTCGTGTCTAAAATCATGTTAGCACGCTTATCTTCAATCGATTCAATTTCAAACCGTTCTGGAATATTCAATCTTTTCGAACCAAAGTCATCTATTTTCCAGAACTTTTCAACCAAATTGTGCAAGTCTTTATCAACATGAGTAAAATTGCAGGTAACTGAATTCGGAATTAGAACTCCTCCTATAGATCCGGTTATCACCCATCCCAAAGGTCCACGTAGTCCTTGTAGTTCACTTCCTGGTTGATCAGATTTTCGAACTTCCAAAATATCATGAAGTTCGGGCATGTCTTTACCTATCAAAATGGTCACCTTCTTGATATCAACGTCTGGAAGATCGAGATCTTTTAAATGTGGATGTAGACTCAAGTTAATATTGTGTGGTAACACTTTCTCGTTTATATTAAATTTATCAGTAATAAGTCCTTCTTTTACTTCAAACACAGCACCCTCATCAGATGCAGATTGGATTCTAAACTTTGCAATTTCAAATTGTTCGGATTTACTTTGGGTAATCGTGCTTACGTTTACCTGGCTTTTTCGACCTCGAATTCCGAGCGGTTTAGATATCTCACAATCTATAATAGTTGCCCTAGAAGCATTGTCAATAAGGCCATATGTGGTCAGAGACTTTCCCTGGGGTCCAAATACTCGCACAGCAACAACATGTAATAGGACAGTCAGAGTTAGATTTTCAATCATTGTTGCATGGCATGCTGAAGTTGTTTTAACGTCGGTTTCGTCAGTGTTTTTATCGTCAGGTGTTTTACCATGTTTATAATCTTCACGCTTGCCCCTTGGATTGTGTAATAATGGATGGTGTTTTCTTTCATTCGAGCAGGGACAATGAATATTAACACGACAGTTGTCACGAAGGTGTCCTGGTAATAAACACGCGTGACACACTTTCGATTCTTTCACTACTTTCCAACGAGTGTCTAAATCTTTCTGTGTGAATTCGCCACATGCAGATAGGTTGTGATTTTGTGAACAAAATGCACATGTTTTATGTGCAGATTTTTGTGAGACATCAGTTGATAATGTAGTTGTACGTTTATTATGGTAATTGCTCGCAAAAGGAATTTTATCTTTTTTATGCTTAATAAAGTTATCACTTGAGTTCAATGGCACAAAGGCTGGGTCATTCTTGATAGCAGCGTGCTTCTTTACAAATTCGCCTAAGTCTCTTAATCGAGGTGTGCTACCCTTACTTCTCAAATTATAACAGAAATCACCCCACTTATTAATGAGATAATTGGGTAAACGAGATACAACCAATTTTAGATTAGACATGGTACTTGCTTCAGCCTCATAAATACCTATCAAACGTTTGATAGCCGATTCTAAGTTTTCAGAAAATTTCAACAATCCTTTAGTATCAGAGCTGGTCAGTATTGGGACATTCACTAAACCTTTCAAAGTTTCTGCTGCTACTTTTGCAGGGTGTCCATATCTGGCTTCGAGCATAGAAACTATGGCACTATAAGAACAACCCGATGCTCTTTCCATTACCCCAAGAGCTTCACCGTCCAGAAATTTAGGCAAGAATTCAATTCTCTGTTGGTCGGTTAGAAGGCCATCTTCCAGGTGATTTCTGATTCGCTCTCTAAACACAGGGTATTTAGAAGGGTCCCCAGTAAACTTCAATGGTTCCATGCTCTGGAGCATATTTAATTTCAACAAAACGGCCTGAACATTCGCCGGGTTGAACTCAGCAGTCTGACTGAAAGCATCACCAATATTTCGATCATAATATGTAGCAACATTTTGTCTAGGTTGGCGAGTCTCAGGTCTATATTCAGTAGCATTAGCATTCAGTTCTACACAGTTTATTTTAGGTTCAATGGGAGCAGGGGGATGATATACAAATTCTAGTGGGCGTTCATTATTTCTATCATAAGTTATATCGGGGGGTTGAACGGGTGTTGAGGCCCATTGTTGGGTTCTTTTTATTTTTTTCACTGGGGGTGGGAGAAGGGAGATTTTCTATTGTATAAGAACGATTTTCAGAACGACTGCCATGAGAAGATGTTGAGTCATTTAGAAAGACTTCCTTCTCGGCTAACTGTTGCTTAAATCTTAATTTCTTTATTTTGATTTGTTTTTTATGCTCTATTTCCATTTCAGCCTGCTGTTTTTCCATTTCAGCTTCATATTCAGCCATTTCTTCAGCTTGTGCGGCCAAAAGTCGTTGAATTTCTAGCTCCTTTTCTTTTCGTGTTGAACTACTCAAACTTCGACAGGTGCTAACGTCGGATTTCACTCCAGCGCCTCTATTTAGTTTATCTTCCATTTCAGCGTGAGTATTCATATTTAGATTTCAAGCATAAGTTTCGAATAATAATGTGGTTGTCAAAAATTGTTTATTATAAAGTCACCAAATTCCAATATTAATCACTGTTTATTTCTATATTTCTATATTTCAAACAATACAGCTCGCAGTACGAGAGTTCTTCAAACACAAATAGTTAATAATATTCAACCGGAGAGTAAACAGCAAATAATTCGAACTGAAAAGATACAAATATTTCAAAATTACAATCAAGAATCGAGTTGGTCTGATTCCTATTTGAAGGGGTTCACAAAATGGAGTTACTTCCCTTTAATTGTAAAATGTTGATCAGCGCCGATTTTCAACTAAACCACGAGGAAATTTATCAAAATGACAATATTCTTACAATAATCCAGATATTTCACATATTATTGATGGACAATATAAAATGACATTTTACTTACACTTATGGTGCTTTTTCTAACATTTCAAACATGTAAAAATACTTTTCAATCAAAATAAACAATTTCTAACTGCACATTGTGGGGGTTTTCAACTTTCCAACTCTTTCTTTTCAGAAAAACACAAAAGGCCCTACATATCATGTAGACTCGATTTTCTATGTCATCTTTTGAATCCAAAAAATACTTCAATCATAATTATACATAATAAAATAATAATTCAAAAATCTATCGTCACAACACACCCTACATGTACATGCAAACAAAATCTATCAAACATACTGGTAGACAATACACACGAACTACAAGTACACAGACATTGCAAGCAAGCAACAAACATCAAACAAAGTGGTACACAATACACACGAACTACATGTACACAGTCATTACAAGCAACAAACATCAAACAAACATGCAGACAGGGCTCTATAAAAGTTGAGTGTGCCAGCGCACACACTTGAAGATGTGCCTGCAGGGTCATACTCAAAACGAGAGTATTCAATTGCCAGGTATATAGCACGGATGTATCCAGGATTTGCTGAGTGTTGAAACAAATCTTGTGCGAACGAAGCGAGCCAAAAATTTTTGGGGAAGGGGGCGTGGTCTTTTATGAAAATTCAACCCTTATTGGTGTATTTTCAGAGCATTTGCTGTATTTTATTTGCTTCAGTGCAATTTAATTTCCATTTATACATGTATATTCAAATTCATATAGGCCTATTCTTAAAACGGTGTTTGTATTTTATTTGAGTACAACGAATATGGACAACAGGTAGATATTGGTAATTAAAACACGTTGTTTAGGTTAGGGTTCTGGTTAGTATTCCCCAAAATTCTCATTTATATAAAGCGGCCATTTTAGACTCTGGAAACACCCGAAATCCCCCAACCGGCCTACATTTAGCACCTCCCAATATTATTCAATCAAATTACTAAAATTTGTATTTTTATCTTAGTTAAAACTTTGTGAAACTTGCCCAAGTTTTTTTCAATAAAAAGAGCACAATTTTAAGTTGAAATGTGCATGTGCTAAATTATGGTTAAAGGGAGATAAATCTTTTTTATCCAAATTTTTACAAAAATGGCTACTGGTACCAGTAATTATTGATTGACATTTAAACGCAGTGAAATCAATGTTCTGTTGTGTGGTTATGATAATTTTATTTATTGGATATGTTACATGTAAATTTTACTGTGAAAGTACATACATGATGTACATGTTTCCATTAATGGAAAGGGATTTGATCATGATATGCCCTCAACCCATACCACAGACACACCATACATGTATTTTGATATTGTTTAAATAGCACTTAAAAAAAAAGAATGTTTATAAACACTTCACAAAATTGAGTCAAGTTGTTTTTTCCTGACCTTGTTACAGTTATTTACACTGTTTGATATTTTGTTTGTATAATATTTGCATACACAGGGATGTGCCCAAGATTTGCTGAGTGGTGAAAATAAAGTTTCTGAGTGAGCGATGAAAAAGAATTCGGGGGTATTTTCAGAGCATCTGCTGTCTTTTGTATTTGCTTCATGCAAATCTAATTTCCATTCATACATGTATATTCAAATTTTTAACAAATTCACATAATTTTCCTCCATGATACAGAGACAAACCTTTTTGACATCAACCGACCAGGCATAAAATTGCCCCACCCCACTCAAAGGATTCTTAAAAAGTGTTTGTGTTTTATTCGAGTACAGTGAATTATGACAACAGGTAGCTATTGTTAATTAAAACACGTTTCATTTCACTTATTCCACATGAATTATATTGAGTGCTAAGTTTGTACAGAGAAAGGGGTTTAAATACGACTGGGCACCTTTCTTCAAATTTTTCTTTGACTTGTGCTAGGGGCCAAAAAATAGTTTCGCGTGGCATAGTCACGACGACCGAGGAATCGGATAGGCTCACAAGCTGGGCTAGTACACAATTGAAATTAGTGCCCACATATGTAGGGTGTTACATGAAGGCCTTATTAAATATTATGATGTAAGTAGTTAAAGCGAGATCAAGCCTTCTATTACATACAAGCGAATTATTAAACTAAACCATATGTTAGTCCTGAAATGACCTAGCTGTGTTGAGTCGACGTTACACCCCATTTCTCTCTCTCATCTTAACGCTAATGTCTTACTATTTTCTTCTTCTGTTTGGTGTTTAACGCCTGCTTCCACTTAAGTGATATTGCAGACAAAACATAGGAGTCGAGAGCCGAAGCTACTTCCTGTTTTTTAGAATATGATTTTGGAATCTTTCCATTTTGGCCTTAGGCCATGGATTAGGTTTAGTGGGAAGTTCTTCCCTTTATTTAGTAAAAAAACATATCGTTTGGTAGATGAACTCTTCTGCTTTTGGATTGGTAGATGTCATCTTTGTGGGATTTGTGTTTAGGTGCCAGGCCTGTCGTATCGTGACCTCCCCTTACTCCACGATCCCACTTGGTAACTGCTTTGGTGAGATAGTGTTTAGATGCCGAGCCCGTCTGATCATGACTCCCTCTTACTCCACTATCCCGCCAGTTTAGTAGATGTTAGTAATAAATTAAACTAATATAAATTAAATAAATAAATAAATAAATAGATAATAAAATTTAAAAAAAGGGAGTATAATAAATTTGTAGGATGGTTCGGCTTCCTTCGTGAGGACGTAAAGATGTCTTACTATGGTTACATACAATGTATGCCTGACAAGTGCTTTATGAGTTACCATGGCTACATAGCCCTACAATGTATGCCTGACAATTGTTCAGTAATTTGATTGCTTTTGACATTAATTTTACTCAAGACCCAAATAAACTGTACATCTTTTAACTCATTTAAAAATAGAAATTTAGAAACTGTTGACACGAAATATAAATTCAATCGTGTGTTAGTCCTGAAATGCCCTAGTTGTGTTAAGTGGATGCAAAACTACATTCCTCTCTCTCACTCTTACATGTTATAATTATGGTTATGACATCAATTTAACATCTTGGGTAATGTATCTTAATGACTTTCACAAACCAAAGTTTGAAAGCACCTGTGAGGTTGGTCAGGATGTACATGTGGTGGCCATTTGGAAGGGGTGAAAAAGGTAGGTTAACATCCATGGAGACATCGTGTAAAAGGTGCATAGATAGCTCGTCATGAAGAGTATGGTATGGCGTAGCTATAGAGACAACTTGTCATCATAATCTGATAGTGATTGGTTCGAAGAGATCCTCAGGATTTTCTAGTGTGGATTCCCCTCATCAATGGTGCAGAATCAAGGGCTAGCACATAAAAGAAATCTTGGCAGTTGGAATTCACTTACTGTATGGACAAAATTTCACTTACAGTTATAGCACACAGCATAGCGAATGCCGTCTTCATTAGTCTAATTGGAGCTGTAAAGTAGGATGTTAAACCCGATTTTATTCATTCATGAATATACGCTCACACTTTGCCTAATTAACAGTAGGGATTTAAACCCCATTTTATTCATTCATGAATATTCATACGCACACACTGTGCCTAAATAACAGAGGGTTCCATGTACATGTACTTCAGTGACCAGTGATTCAATAACACCAGGTTGATGGTTGAACTGGGTGATATCATTCAGTTAAAGGGAAACAACTCTGTAAGAATTACAGTGTAACTGGCAAGAGTTATGTTTCTTTAACCACATGTTGTATACTACTATTGATCTAAATGTGTCAGTACATGTCGTGTAATATCATTACAGCATCAGTCACTGATCCCAGACTTAAATATATAGGGTTGGCTGATTGAAGACACTTAGGGAAATTAATAAACTTATACAGGAAATTCTAATTGATTGATTCCTTTTATACAAAACTGTTGTGATGGGATGAAAAATAAAATGATAACTTAAAATAGATGTCTTGGCTTAGAACGTCACAAGGCTAATGCATTCAAAATTTTTCAAGCTCAGATGGGATTAAAAAAGTAAGATAACCGAAAATGTTTTTTTATCAGGAAAAGACACCGATATCTCAAAGATAATGTCTTGGTTTGGAATGCTTTCAAGATTTTTCAATTGCAATAAGAGGTTATGCCTTCAAGGCTGAAATAAAAGGTATCTACATGTAGTCCTCCCAGCAGTTAATAATAATCTCGTCGTTTTACAAGGGTAGCAAATTAAGCCTGAAGCTTATTTTCAATTTGGCCCTTGGCACAGATCGTGCGAATGATTTCTATCATTGCTGCAGGAAGAAACCAAAGAACTTGGGGGGGGGGGGGGAACCTGTCTGATCGGACGGGAGACCATATATCCCTCTCACTTAAAACGATAAAGTTCTTGCCCTGAGCTGGGATTGAACCCTTGTTGCATTGGTGAGAAGCCGCCTCTATCGCAACGGCTATCCGATCTCCCAGCAGTTAAGTATTGAAGAAGAGCAAGTCCTTTCTCTCTCTCTCTCTCTCCTGTTAAGGAAAAATTTCTCTGTTCATATGTTAGTCTCAAAATGTCTTGATAAGATGTGTATCCTCTAATCCTAACCTATATACATGTACATTTGTACATGTTAGTCTTGAAATAAATTAGTTAAGGTGCAGCAACATCAAAGTCCATTCTATTCTATTGTTGTATTACAGTATAGTCAAGTCATGTTGTTCCACTCTATTCATCTTGTATAACCTATCATGGTCTTCTTTCATATTGATTTCTCCTCTACTCAAATTACACCACATGCAAATAGCTCTACTCCGTCTTCAATAAATCTCTGACAAGCTACACACAGCCCTTTGGATGCCAAAAAAAATCCAGATTGAGTAGATGATGGAATCACAAGAATTATGTAACATAGAGAATTTATTTTTTGAAAAATCAGTGGAAATGTTTTTGTATTGTTTGTGTCTTGGGGATCCAAACATTTTCACTTCTTTGAAAATAGCAAATGGATATAGATGTATTTGTTTATTAATGTAATATGCTATTTTATACCTGGCATGGATTTTGGTCGTCGTCCACAGGTACATGAACATCAATGAGATAAATAAGTTATGGCCCTTGCTCACTTTGTAAATATGATCTAGTTGTATATGTTTGAGAAGTATTAAGGCCCCTCATTTCCCTTCCACAGCAGAAAAAATTATTTTAAATCTTTTGCCTTCTTTCTGATCTTAGAGTAAATTCAAAACTCTTGTTGACTGCCTGGATGTTTTAGCTGCTGTGGGCTTATGTTTCATTGCCTGGCAACCTATCTTAAATCTTGAGGGAAACTAGGAGCATAGATACAGTAATCAATATTAACAATCAAATACTGAAAAAAATCAACGAATTACTTGTAATATTAAATAATTAACTTAACAAGAGTGTTCAGTTATTTAAGCTGTTTAAACTTTAAAATCCTCCGTCAATAGATAATTGTGTTGAAATCCATGGTGAATAAAGCTCAAATCAATATCTCACATTTCTGTACTGATAGAAATAATTTATGTTCCATGTATTTTTAAGCCATACATAGTCTAAGTTAATCTTGTTAGATAGTTGAACATCATTGTGGTATTTTGTACAATGGTTTGATAGTAATTACAAGGAGGGCCTGGCAAGGGACTTTGTATAGTTGTTCGGATGAGACAAAAAGTGATGTTCTGTGGGCACATTTAGTGCGCGTAAAAGAACCCTTGGCAGACTGCAGCACTCTTGTCCAGGCAAAATTTCCCTCATAGCACCCTGTATGGTGTTTGCCTTTCTTCATTAGACCAATTGTAGCAGAACAGTAGGATGTTAAACCCCAGTCCATTTGATTTCTGATACTAAAGTATAATAAGTGGAGGAGAAACGTGTCACACATAACTACAGACCTTTTAATAATGGTTTTAGTTGTACTTGATATTGGGGGGGGGGGGTCACAGAGGCTAAGTTGGTAAGACGCTGGCGTGCTACTCAGGTGGTTGGGTCTTTGATCCCTGCATTCGCCGGGAAAGTTCATACACATTTCCCAGGGTGATTCCCCTTGTCAGTGATGCATGATGGAGGGCCTGGCAAGGACAGCTGTCTAGTTGTTTGGATGGGACGGAAAACTGAGGTCTCGTGAAGTAATTGGCATGCACGTAAAATGTCCCTTGACAGTTGGGTTTCTGTATAAGAATAGGCTACAGTGCCGCTGCCCAGGCAAAATTTCCCTCATAGCACATTAGACCATTTGTAGCAGAACAGTAGGACGTTAAACCCAATTTCATTTCATCACGGGTTATATGAGCGACTTCTGACCCCTATGACGTTAGACATTCATTAATCAATCTGCGTTGATGTTTCTAGGGTTTTACCCACAAATCCGAGCAAAGAATGCCAAGAACTAGCCATAGCAGACCGTTTCAACTCGAACGTCTGTATATAACAAATCCTCCAGATCCTAGTGCTGTGAAGACAAAAGTAAAACAAAATTTTGAACAATAAAAATTAAACGTAATAGGGTCTGTGTTTTAACCCTATTGGGTATGATGTTATTAACATTATTGATATAATAACTCTGATAAATAAAACAAATCTCTAAATGACAAGACGCCAGAGAAAGCCATATTTGTGTTTGAAAATGTCTGTGACAGACACTGACAGTCGTGACAGATGCCTTATTTCAAGGATCAAAATTGTATAAAAACCAAATAGAAACCCAGAAGGCAAACAGACGGACAAGACACATCACACAAATACAACATGCCTGATTATACATGTAACTAACGAATAATAAAAGTAATGTCAAATCAAATGACTAAATCCACGATGCCAGAATAAGTGTTTGGTGCCTTGTACAGTCCTGAGGGTGCAGTGATAATGGCTTGACTTTAAATGAAAACAAATTCACAAATGAAGCAACCCCTAGTTCTCCTGTCAAATATGTGTACATGTATGCTGGTTGAGGATGTTATATTTAAATGGCCTGACAATCTCTCCCACCCCCCCTCTTTTTTTCCTATCTATGACTTTTGAAGCAATACCTGGCATGTTTTTTATACTTTTCCTATAATTGACAATTTATAATTCCAAATTGATTGTTGTACGATAGAAATAGATTTTAATTGTATTCCTGCCTATTTATATATCAGAAAATATATTTATACTAGGCTGCTTCTTTCTACAGTTGGTTTCAATACTAAATATATTTATAAATCTGGAACCTCGATTCGGTCGCATCACTGGAATAGGAGAGATCAATATTTCCTTCAATGTACAAGAGTCCTAGTAGAAGATTGAACACGGCTTTGTTATGACAGAATGACTCTGAGAGGACCGAATTCACGAAACTATTCAATTTAATGCAAACAGTTATACGACTACAGGGATAAATTGCGAAATATTGTGAACTTCAATCAGTTCTTTTTGAAGTCTGGTATCGTGGAAACACTGTTTCTTAGTTGAAGTTTTATTCCTGACAGACATTAGATGATCTGACTTCTGTGTGTATGCAATATTTAATTGTGAATATTCAAGTCTCGATGACCCTCAGCCTATCTGTCTGTGTCAGTGAAAGCCAATTTCGTGGGATTTGAATATCTTCCTTCTTGTGGTTGTACTTCTGACCGAATCCGATATATTCAACTGGGATATTTTTACAATGTTTAATATTTCTTGAAATAAGATTAATCCAATTCCTCATTGATCTTGTGATTATTATAACTTCTGATATTTACAGGATTGTCGTTACGTTTATTTTTGGGGGATGATTCAGATGCTGCTGGTTTTTAAATTTTTATGAATAAAGAGATCAATTCTTGTATACAAAATAGACAAAATAATTTAATAATTGTGTCTGGACTGCCTCATAAACTATGATTTAAATAGATTGAGGTAAACCACCTGTTGAGTAATCACAAGTGATATTATAAATGAACCTCCATCTTAAATTACTTCAGAATTAGTTTGATATTTCCTGTATTGATTAATTAATCAGAGTTAACGTATATTGGGGAATAATTTTAATGAGTGGGCAAGACGAAGATAATTTCTGGTCCAGGTTTTCTATTTCATTCTCCAACCTACTTCTTGAAAAAGGTAAGCAATATGTGTTCATTACGACATTAGTTTCAATTTCTGTTGTATGTGGGTGAGCCGTGGTGGTTCAGTCAGGAAGATGTTAGCTCACTAACCAATGGGGGGTCTCGCATTCGATTCCAGTATTGACTGAGAAAGTTCCTCAGGATTTTCTGGTTTTAATTTCCCTCAGAGCACAGTGTATGGCCTAGGACAAGGTACAACATATAGTCGTTCGGAGAGAATAAAAAAAACAAAGTCCTGTGTACAAATTGGCATTTGGATTATTTCATCCATTTACATGAAGGGTCTATCTACAGTTGTTTATTAATGATATGACTTTAAAATGCGTATCTATTAATACTTTTGACCATTATGACTTGGGTTTTTATGACGTCAAACCTCTGGGTGGTTTAAGAGTTAATAGTTAATTTATATGCATGAACCTATGTAGGTGTTTACTCTGTACATGTATATAGGTAGTAGGTAGATAGAGTTATTTACTTGTTAACATATTGATATACAATATTCAAACTTTATTATCTAAATTACTGTAAAACTTTATTACATGCAAATATGTACTCTAAATTACTGTAAAACTCTCAAATACCCCACTCATAGAAACATTAATTTATTTTTATACGCCCACATTTTCATGTGGACGTATTATGTCGTCGCCCCTGTCCGTCCGTCCGTCCGTCCGGACGTCCGTCCGTCCGTACGTCCGTCCGTCCGTCCGTCCACAATTGTTTGTGGACTCTCTACAGGTCACAATTCTTGTCCGATTTTGACGAAACTTAAAATATAGGTTTATCCCCAAAATATCTCGGCTGCTTTCGATATTGGCATGTATCGGATCAAAACTTCATGGATTATGGCCCCTGATTGTACGAAAAATCACGTTTTTAGCTTGTGGACCCTATAGAGGTCACAATTTTGAACCGATTTTGATGAAACTTTACATGCATGTTTATAACCCAAAGATCTTGGTTCCTTTCGATATTTGCACCTATCGGAACGTAAATTCCTGAATTATGGCCCCTGATTGTCCGAAAATTCACCTATTTTAGCTCGTGGTACCTCTGGAGGTTATAATTATTATCCGATTTGAAAAACCGTTCGATTATATCACCGTTACACCCTAAGGAAGGTCGAGTTCAAATTTTGGAAAAATCGGACCAAAATTACCATACAAAATGGCCGCCGTTTGTACGCAAATACTGTTAAAAAATGGTATATCAAGGTTGTGGACCCTGTAGAGATCACAATTTTAATTCGATTTTGATGAAACTTAAAATGCATGGTTATAACCCAAAGATCTTGGTTCCTTTCAATATTTGCGCATATCGGATCGTAACTTCCTGAATTATGGCCCCTGATTATACGCAAAATCTTCTTGGTTTAGCCTGTGGTCCCTCTGGAGGTTACATTAATTATCCGATTTAAAAAATCGTTTGATAATATCACCGTTACACCCTAAGGAAGGTTGAGTTTGAATTTCAGAAAAATGGGACCAAAATTGCCATACAAAATGGCCGCCATTCGTACGCAAATACTGTTATAAAATGGTATATCAAGGTTGTGGATCCTGTAGAGGTCAAAATTTTAATTCGATTTTGATGAAACTTATAATGCATGGTTATAACCCAAAGATCTTGGTTCCTTTCAATATTTGCGCATATCGGATCGTAACTTCCTGAATTATGGCCCCTGATTATACGCAAAATCGTCTTGGTTTAGCTTGTGGTCCGTCTGGAGGTTACAATAATTAACCGATTTAAAAAATCGTTTGATAATATCACCGTTACACCCTAAGGAAGGTTGAGATCAAATTTTGGAAAAATCGGACCAAAATTACCATACAAAATGGCCGCCGTTCGTACGCGAATACTGTTAAAAAATGGTATATCAATGGTTGTGGACCCTGTAGAGATCACAATTTTAATTCAATTTTGATGAAACTTGAAATGCACGGTTATAACCCAAAGATCTTGGTTCCTTTTGATATTTGCGCATATCTGATCGTAACTTCTTGAATTACGGCCCCTGATTATATGCAAAATCGTCTTTGTTTAGCTTGTGGTCCCTCTGGAGGTCACAATTATTATCTGATTTAAAAAATCGTTTGATTATATCACCGTTACACCCTAAGGAAGGTTGAGTTCGAATTTCGGGAAAATTCGGAACAAAATTGCCATACAAAATGGCTGCCGTTCGTACGCAAATACTGTTAAAAAATGGTATATCAAGGTTGTGGATCCTGTAGAGGTCACAATTTAAATTTGATTTTGATGAAACTTAAAATGCATGGTTATAACCCAAAGATCTTGCTTCCTTTTAATATTTGTGCATATCGGATCGTAACTTCCTGAATTATGGCCCCTGATTATACGCAAAATCGTCTTGGTTTAGCTTGTGGTCCCTCTGGAGGTTACAATAATTAACCGATTTAAAAAATCGTTTGATTATATCACCGTTACACCCTAAGGAAGGTCGAGGTCAAATTTCGGAAAAATCGGACCGAAATTACCATACAAAATGGCCGCCGTTCGTACGCGAATACGTTAAAAAATGGTATATCAAGGTTGTGGACCCAGTATAGGTCACAATTTTAATTCGATTTTGATGGAACTTGAAATGCATGTTTATAACCTAAAGATCTTGATTCTTTTCGATATTTGCGCATATCAAATTGTAATTTAATGAATTATAGCCTTTGATTGTAGGAAAAATCACTTTCGATTTTGCTTGTTCTCTAACCATCTCTCGAAAATGTGGGCGTATCCTGCCTGGCAGTGCCAGCTTACTATCTTTAAAATATCTAATAAACCATGAGAGACAGAGAAATGGGGTTAAACCTCCACTCAGCATAAACTTTTCGTTTTGGAACCAACACATGGTTCAATCATATTTCAATAATTCGGTAGTGCGTAGGGGTATTTAGCAATGGGACGAAACTGAAGGACCCAGAGAAAACCCACGAGGTTGGACAGGGGGCACTACTCCTTGTCACCTACAACCACGCCAGTTGACTCAATGACGTACCTAAATTGAACCCTGAGGTGATCCTACTCCATGTCCCTCGGGTTTCCCTCCGCTGCTTAAGACCCTTGAAATAAAATTAAACTATATGTTAGTCCCGAAATGACGTAATTTGAGTCTCTCTGTCTCACTTATGAAATATCATAACACATTTTGGATTTACAGTAGTTGACAGGGTTTTTTTTAAAACCATCTGGAATTATTCATTAGGGAAGAACATACCGTAATCAAATTTTAAAATTTTCAGGTTTTGTAAATGTCAAATGCATTATGTCGAGGTATCTTTGACTTTTATCGGTGTGAATCTGATACGGTTTGGCATTTTATTGGAACTGGACTGAAGGGCTTCTTAATCCATTTTGAAATAAACTGGCCAGACTTTGGTCGATTTTGTCAACTACAGAAGATAATGTCAATAAGCTTCCATTTGATTAAGTTTTGGATATCCTTCAACCAAAAAAATGACTTGATTTATTATACAGTATAAGATATCGTATTCTGACATGATAGTTTTATGACTGCCCATATTTAATTCATGTACTGCTTCAAGTTCAATGACATTCTTTGTTTATTTGGTACAAACTGGAAACAAAATGTCTAGGATAAAAATAATTTATAAGATCTTTGACTTGAAAAATGTTTTTGATTTTTTTTTAGTTTTAGTACGAAAGTGTTAATGGTTTGTTTTTAATAATCGGGATGACATTTGTTTGGATATATTTTGTATAATTAATGGACGGAATATTTTGAATATTTCGTTCATTGACATGGCAAATTATTGAAATATTGAAGAATGATTGATTATATAGCAATCCATATTGGCACCAGCATCATTTTCATGTCTGTGAATACAAAGAAAATTGAGATATCAAAAGGTTATTTATTGAATGCGATCTAAACAATCTTATATATTTAAGGGATAATTAGAATTACTAATACTCACTTACTGAGAGGGGGTTGGATGGCAGAATTGTTAGCATTTTTGTGCTGTATCATAAAGCCTGTCATTGAGTCAACTGGCTTGGTTTCGAATCCCCGGTTGTACTTGACGACGAGGAGTAGGGTCGCCTGTCCAACCTCGTGGGTTTTCTCCGGTTCCTCCAGGTTCCTACCACTGCTAAAGATCCCTTTGCACAAGGGAATTATTGAAATAAAATTAAACCGTATATTAGTTCCGAAATGACCTAGTTTCTGTCGAGTGGACATTAAAAACCCCATTTCTCTCTCTCACTTACTGAGTCTATTGGTAGATGAATTTGTCAAGTTTGTGATCGGCTGACAAGATGATGGACTTGTTAATCAACAAGTAATAATTAACTCATTGTAACTGTAAACAGAAAGTAGATTGATTTATTATACTGTAGTGCAGGCCTGAAATTAAAGGTTTTAGGTGTACCTGACAAAATTCCAGGCACTAATAAAAAAAGTACCTGACAATTTCAACTTAGTGCCAGACATGTTTTAATAATATCAATAAAAAAGACAAATCAGTGCCGGACAAAATGACAGACACCAGAGGTTTTGTGCCTGAAAAAGCCTGAATCTGTGTCTGACCTTGTCAGTGACAGGTGCCTTATTTCCAGATTTGTCAATGGTCGATTAACTGTTTTATCATTTTGCTTCCTTCCTTTTGAGGTTGTTCAATTGAGACCAATGAGATATCATATGCTAGTGAAATTCAGAAATTTTGATCATGAATTTTGGAGTTGTCTCCCTTTCAAACACATTACAGGGCAGAGTTCTCTGGTATTTAAAAAATAATTTGAATTTCAAAGTTATAAATAAATGTTCCTCCAATCTAAATACTTCAAGTAACGATGTAGGATGGGGATATTTTGGAATATACATGTATCAAATATCTCACAGCTTAATCCACACTAATATGTAGATTTAATTAAGAAAAAATCAAATTACAAATGCTAAATGAACTCCTGACTTTTATTTGATCTGATTGAAAACCGACCAAGAGGATGATAACAATCTTGTTATTTGATTACATGATGGAGCAGATTCAATTTATTCAATTGATCATTTAACTGTGTATGTGTATCTCTCTTTAATACTGAACCAAATTGAACGATTATTGAACTTAAGAGTTCCAACTTTCACAATATTGTAGTTAGTAATGGATTCCTATTTGATTAAAATCACACACCTTCTTGATTGAGAACTACCTGTATGCTAGTTACTGGATCTGGTCAAACCCTGTCTATCACAGATGTTGAAATACAATGTAAGTCGCTCATGATAAGCCTGGAAATTAGGCACCGTATTTGTCTTCATTCAGTGTTATTTATGATACATGTACAAATTGTACATATATGTCCAGCAGACCATCACCAAGTTCAATTGTCAGGTACTGATTCTTTGGGTGTTGTGCCATTCAGGGTAAGCTTACTCTTCCGGACATGGTGGCATGGCGGACAACTTCTACCACTTTTCATCACGTATTTTGTACATGGTGAATAGTCTTTTTGCTGATTACACTATTTTGCTAGTCTGATATCTTTTTTTAGGATTTAAAATCTTGACGAATGGTTTGGATTGATCATACTTGATTTTATTTTATTCCGTCAGACACCTCTGTAGAAGTCAATGAATTAGTGAACATTTGAAATATTAATAATGTTAGTCAGCGAAGCCTTCATTCATCTATATTTATACACGGTAAATTTTATCAATATGTACATGTACTATATTTCATCATACTTGATTTTATTTTATTCCGTCAGACACCTCTGTAGAAGTCAATGAATTAGTGAACATTTGAAATATTAATAATGTTAGTCAGCGACGCCTTCATTCATCTATATTTATACACGGTAAATTTTATCAATATGTACATGTACTATATTTCATCAGCTGGTTTTATTGATAATTATGAATAATGAAGTTTTATTTTTAAAAGTACACAGCTGTCACAACTGCTGTTGACTGGACAAATTGTGCAATTCAAATACCCACTGTCTGGAATTAACAAGGTTCATTTATCAGTTGTAAAGGAACGGTAGACACATTTTAGTCAGTACAGTAGAGTAATTTTAGATGATGGTATTGTAGAAATTGATGTGGAATAGTTTGGCTTGATCGGGTTTATATTTACCAAGTGATGCTAGCCCCATACTTGTCTTGTTATCGCTTTCATTCTATTCTTACGGCAATAAACCATTCATGAAGGCAACTTGACAAATCTTACTTGGATTGGAACCACTGGAATCAAACTTGTAACAGAAGTTAATAAAATTAAGGTGTATTAATGTATTAGTTAGTACTTTACAAACTGTAGGTGGAAATTTGACAGATTAGACTTTTAACAACAGGTGTTTCAATATTGAACTCCTCAAAACAGAAGTGATATTGAGTGCTCTGTAGAATAATAATGCCTTTAAGGTGGATAGCGATGGAACACTTAGATAGACAAAGTTTCAGTTAAGTTTCATCTTTTGATATTATGTTTCGTTTGTGAAGTTCTTCAAAGTATCCAGCAATAGAGAGACAGTGAACAATACAAATTCAAATTCGAGTATTAATAGTTAATGAATTTTATTTCATTTCATTTGGGAAATTTGAATGACATTTGTTACACTTCAGTAATGGATTTGACGAAATATTAAAACAAAAAAGAGCAAACGTCGGTAAAATTATGTGTTATCTATGCTGTTGTTGCATGTGACGTTAAAAAGTAACGTGGTTATACGTAATCTTTGTTTATTGGGTTAACAGTCAGAGATATGAATATGTTCAGATGATTTAATCAAGACCTTGTATGACCGAATTTTACACCATTATCTAGCTTATCAGTGAATTACCACGATCCATGATCTAGACTAAAGTTAGTAAGATGACGAGAAAACTGGTTTTGTACGTTGGATAAATTACCTGGTATACTGTCGTCGTTTTTGAGTGAAGTACATGTACGACATGTGGTTAAGCACCACCTCACGACCACCATTACTCTCACAAATACGCATCCACGATCTATTAGCTCCGATATTATTTGCCAATCAAGGTAGGATGATCATTATGACTTTAATTTTTTTAGAGTAAGATTAGAATCAATACCTCTTCAAAGATTGGAATCTATCTTTATAAATATTTATTTAAGCTGGTTATGTTTCCAATCCATAGACATTACTGAGATATAAGGTAATCTTTAAACATGCTGACTTGGCTTAAAATTACTGGCAATAAATTTATTGATATTTCAAGGTAGACTTTAATTTATAAGCCAATTATTGGAATAAAATGAGACCATGTGTTAGTCCCAAATTGACCTGGTTTGTGTCGAGTGGACGTTAAACCCCATTTCTCTCCCCGTTAAAGCTAGTACAATGTATATTGAAATATGAATATCCAATGAAAGCCAAAAGATGTACAGAGTACATTTAGTACAATCACATGATAGTAGAACAGGTCGCTTATATAATATAACCACATTGTGTACATCTCGGCCAGTGATTGAATGTGTGACCAACCTAGCTGTGTATGTCATGAATGTTGGATCAGTTTTTATTTGATGAATATCTATCGATACTTGACGTTTTATTTCAGTGGATGTAATGTAATGGAGTAAAGCTTACTATCTCGTTGACAATCTTGAATATTATGACCAACTTGTTTGATTGATTTGCATATACCTAAAAGGTTTTATCGGTTCCTAGAGTACTTATGACAGATATTTATATAGATAACAGTGTGCTGTTATTGCATATAAGTTATAGACCATACATGTATGGCCAATATTTGTAGACAGCATGCAGTGTACCATTATTTCTTATAGACTCTTATGGCCAATATCCTTATACTATTATTGACTCGATGGCCAATATTCTTATAGACCCTATGGCCAATATTTCCTATAGACCCTATGGCCTATGGCCAATATTTCCTATAGACCCTATGGCCAATATTTCCTATAGACCCTATGGCCAAATGCCGCCCAATGTACATCTTATTGACCCTATTTGACTTGATTAGACAGATTTTACATATTCCTGTTCTTACACTATTGAATACATGTTCAGATAACAAAATAAAATTGAAAGAAATGGCGATTACTCTTCTGCTCCGATTGTACAATTACTACTAATGGAGATGGGCATACAGTGTACTAATTTAGTAATAGAAAAATTTGCACGGACAGGGGGACTATGGCTTACTCTTATTTCAAATTATAACAGCCAAGTTATAGTGTCCGTTGTCCATTGCCAGACCCAAGAGTTTTAAAATGTCAGGTGCAACTAAAATGGTTGTTTCTACATGTGAATATTATAATGGACATGTTGATACATGTTGCTAGTATACAAGCATCTTCTGTTGTAAGATTAAATGCAATGTCATGTTCCTTTGTAATCTAACTTTTGACCCTAGGGACCTAGATCATTTGATATACAATGTAATGATGACCTATCCTGTCACTTATTATCACCAAGATGGTAGTCTTATATCTGTCTATGATTATATATAAATGGAAGGATATTGAAATGGTTCCATTCGGTCTATAGTTTTTGGGACAAGTCTCGGGTATTGTTCCTGGGGGGCACATCTCGGGTATTGTTTCTGGGGCACATCTCGTACATTGTTAAAGATATCTTTGTGAAACTTTTCCTAGTACTACTAGTTGTCAATTTTGCAATTGGACATTTCACGGATGTAGTTTCTTGGTTGTTTCTATATAACCAAATTTAACTTGGCTATATTACTATAATGTGAGGTGTTGGGTCTGGCAAGGGTCCATGTCTAGTTTTTCAGATAGTACAAAAAAAACGAGGTCCTGTGTAGATGTTGCCATACACAAAGAACCCACAACAGTTATAATCAGAAATTAAGAGTAGACCGTAGCGACACAATTGGGAAAAAATTCACCGTATGGCACATTGCACCCATGGGAGCTTGATATCACTAACTTAGTCTTCTGTCTTGATTATATTTCACATTTTGACCGTTGTTCAAAATAAGATAGGGGACTCACAGTGACTAGGTGGGTTAGACACTGGGTCCCTAGCCTTTAGGTCACATGTTCGATCCCTGCATAAGCCAAGAGAAATTACATCAGGATTTTCTGGCATGGTTTTCCCCTGTCAGTGGTGCAGGACGGAGGGCCTGACAAGAGCAGCTGTCTAGCCGTTAGGATAGTATGGAAAACTGCATATTCCTGAAGCAACGGCCCGAGAAATCCCTCTCTGGCCATTGCTGGATTCGCTTCGGATTCTTGACATTTAAGTAAATGTGTCTATTCTTCTCGTTCAATCAAATCTACTACTTACGTACAGTAACATGACATTCCGTCGTTTAATCTTTGGTCTTCCTTAATATTTTGGACAAAGATTTAAGTTATTAAAAACGTTGAAAGTCTGTTCGTTACCATACCGTAGTGTTTACTTTACGTCAATACCGATAGCCTCGTTTGTCACGCAATTAGTTTTGCTGCAATATCCTGCTATGCGCTGGTTAATATAGCATAAAAAAAACCTGCAACCATGACGTAACGTTACGTAAACACGGTTGTCCTAATTAAACGTCTTGTTTTAAAGGTAATACCTTTGTAACGAATTCAGTGATTGGTCAGTAATAGGACCACTGGCCAGTCAAAATTAGTGACAATAATACCCACTCAGTCCAGCAGGGTGTAGTCAGATTAGCTCTAATCAAACGGAACACTGCGAGGAGGATGGGAAAACTGTGGTCCTTGGCAGTTGAAATTTCATAGGCTGTAGCGTGGTTGTCCGGGCAGAATTCCCCACAAATTCCCCCCCCGTCTTCGTTAGCCCTGTCAGTGCAGAACAGTTGGACCCCATTTCATTTCAAAATAAGCGTGTGCATTCTTTTGATGAAGTATGGTACCGTACATGGTATTGTTTACATAGACTACTAAAACCTGATCCACTAGAAATTAGGAGAATATGCCAAGAACAAGGATATGTGTGGATAGATCAATGGACAATTAAACACCAATCACAACCAATCAAAGTCTGTGTATAAACACACTGCTAATAAGACTAGACGTGTTCGTTCCTCAATCAGAGGAAAATAATTGATTTTCTTTTCTGCTTGAATATAGAAGTAGGTAGGTGTTCAGATCAATCTCAGAGATTTGACTAACTAACTAGTTTTAGTCTAAGTCAACTTGTAGGGTAGGTTGGCTCTTGTCTTTAGATTGAAAATAAGGAATTGTGTACAAAATTAAAGATCGATAGAAATGTATTGTGTAAGGTTGTTTAATTTTTTTTGTGTCGAATTTCTTGTAAGGGAGCTGCTGTGGCTCAGTAAGGGCCTGGACCGCTAACCTGGAGCTCCCAGGTTCAATCTCAGTGAGTTAGGGGACTGCTAACCTGAAGGTCTTAGGTTCGATTTCAGTAAGGGCCTGAACCGCTAACCTTGAGCTCCCAGGTTCAATCTCAGTGAGTTAGGGGACTGCTAACCTGAAGGTCTTCGGTTCGATTTCAGTAAGGGCCTGAACCGCTAACCTTGAGCTCCCAGGTTCAATCTCAGTGGGTTAGGGGACTGCTAACCTGAAGGTCTTAGATTCGATTTCAGTAAGGGCCTGGACAGCTAACCTGGAGCTCCTAGGTTCGATCTCAGTGAGTAAGGGCCTGGCTCGCTAACCTGGAGGTCCCAGGTTCGATCCAGGCATGGTTTCTTCTTGTCAGGATATAGGGCCTGGGAAGGAACAGTGTCTACATCTAGATGTTCAGATCAGACGGAAATTCAAGGTCCTATATGTACACATTGACGTGTATATAAAAAATACCTTGACAGTTGAGAGTCAATTGCTGCCCGAGCTAAATTTCCCCAACAGCATACTGCATGAGGTATGTTGACCTTCAGTTGCACATTTTGTGCAGAAAATTAAGACGTTAAACCCCCATTTCATTCATTTTCTCTCCTTTTAAATTATCTAAAGTTGTCAGTTAAGAAAATTTATTGTCCTGCAATTCTTTTCTTCACAGCAGAGTTGTCTTCCCTTGTAGTTCACCCTAATCTCAGCTAAGTAATAGTGGCTTACTTTACTACACTCTAAAATTCGTGGTTTTAATAGACAATGATAAACAATTCAATAAAAACCATATAAATGATAAACTACTCATTTCTGTTACTGTATTAAAATAAAAATGGAGTCATGCTGATTGTAAAGAGTGAACTATTACATGAAAGGATAAAGTATCTTATATATATGCAAACTTTTCTTCTCATTCTAATGTAAGAATATTCACATTGTTGAACCATATGGTGTTTCATGAATAAAGTTGGTGTTTGAACCCCCAGGGTCAAGGTAAATTACATGAGCACGAGTTACATGTTGGGTATGGATAGCGAGACGTGCATTAGTGAGAAATGCTGAAGTGCATGATTCTAATCATAGCAAATATAATCTTTAGAATTCAGCCTAGAGTAGGTGCAAATGCTGCTGGATGTCAACAATTGCTTAAAGAAATCTCTACTTCTATTTGGGACTGTCGTTTGTTTGTCGGTCTGTTTAGGGTTAGCGGCTACACTAGGGCTGCCCTGATGTTGATATTTGGTGTATAGGGGAACCTCGGACCAGGGATTAATATAATCCTAGTGCCCATGGACTACCACTTCTGGGTTCGGAGTTATCCAACTTCCGAGTTCATTGCTATACCTGTACTACGCCAGGTCAACTGCTCATAATGACTATGTTAGTCTCATTAGTGTCTCAGTATTATGTTAAATCCAATTCTCTTTACCAAAAGGGGGGGTTGGGATGGCCTAGTGGTCTAGAGTGCCGCGCTTCGACCTCTAGCTGGCCGGCCACCTCTGACTTGCGGCTGTGGTTTCAAGCCCTGTTGTGAGCGTATGTGGCATAGGGGGCGCCTTCTCCACCTCGTGGGTTTCCTCCGGGCATTCCAGTTTCCCCCCACTGCTAAAGACCCCTACGCGCAAGCGAAATTATTAAAATAAAATTAAACCATATGTTACTCCCAAAATGACCTAGTTGTGTTGAGTGGACATTAAACCCCATTTCTCTCTCTCTCTTTTTACTAAAAGGCATCTTCAGTTCCATCGATGTTAGACTTGAAGAATGGTCATCACTGTCATCAGTTTCTCCTACTTCTAAAATTACTGATGGCAAGCTAGATATTTAAACTAAAATTAAATTAAACATAAAATTTGAAAAGTTTTTTTTACATATTTGAGTTCATGGGAAACCATTTGTTGCGGCATTCCCATCAAAGTTTAGGAAATTTCCATTTTCCATGTATCCGGTTTCTATCTTAAGTCACAAAGTTCACAGAAATATAGTTATACCCAGGGCTTGGAGCCATATGGATGGGTCTTCAAATTGAGTAAGCTTCAAAAATCAATTTGATTCTTAAAAAAGCTATTAGTTTTAAGCAGTGAAGCATGGGGTGATGAGTGTTTTACAAGTGGTGGCCACTAGTTGGTTATATAGAGAGCATGTGTTATATTTCTCTCGTCTCGTCTGGTGACTGGTCTGGTATAGATAACTTCTCTATACAATCTGTAAACAAATATCCTAACCCAAAATATACATACACATATATACATGTATTTAAACAGGGCAGTTCATCAGTCATGTGATAGCAGAGGATGACAAAGTACACACATGTTGTTTCTGCTAGCTCTATAGTCACATGATCAGTTTGTGATGGCCGCTATATTAGTGTTACCAAATATAGCCACTCAGATAATTATCCCGAAGTAATTTATACACCGAAATATGATGTCATATACATAGACAAGTAGGTATAATGTTAGTTTATATAGTATAATTTACCGTGGTATAAGTGATATACCCCAGTAATAGGTGTGGTATATGGGTGTATGTATAATTCTCAGTCAGTGTGTGTGTATAATAAGCCTACAGCTCACCACAACACCCTGTGTTCTATATTGATTTAATTCTCGGACTGTCAAGAACACGCCTCAGTGTGAATCTCATTGCATCTCGTCAAGTCTCGTAGTTCTGTGGCTCATGTGAAGCTCGAGTTTTTAAGTCGAAGTCTTGTTTCTGAAACTTGTGATATAAACTGTGATATCGGTGTTGAATCTAGGTGTCTGGTTAATGAACTAGGTCACAGTGTAGAACTATGAGGAATGTTCACAACTAGCTATACTCAGTATACTGTATAAACCCTGTGTTGTTCTGTTGAGTTGAATCGGATTGTTGCTGTGACTGACTGACTTGCCTGACTGTCTATTGATTGGGGGTTAATATAAGATCTAAATAACCTTGAAACTCCCTGTGTCCTGTTGATGCACACAGATTATATATATCTGTGGTATATCATTTAAAAAGTGTGGTATATTAGCCGGGAATATAGCTCTATATATACCGTATTACTATAAATAAACTGCTAATTACTTGGAGTATCAAGGTAGACTGTGTAAGTAAGTATTTACTGCTGTACCTTAGTAATTATTCATCCAGGATTCTGGTCGTTAGTTAATAATCAATGGTTGGCTTACTTTCGTCTAATCTTGATGGTAAACAAATGTTAATCTTGGCTTGTGGTTGAACCGTGGTGGTTGTTGTTTTCCTATTAAACTGTTGTTATGACAAGGGTTGAGATCATGTGGCACGGAGACGAACGTACCTGCCTAAAAAGAAAAATAGAAAGACAAAAAAAAACCAGGGCTTTATCCTTTTGACAATTATGTAAAACTACAGTTGAGGCACTGCAGGGCTTAAGGCTTTGAGTAAAAAGATCTGGGATGAATCCGAATGTACCTTTTTGTAAGGTTATAGATTTGTCTGAAGTGTTTAATTTCCCTTGGTGTGATAATTGTTATTAAATGTCACAATTATTGCCATCAAAAAGACCCCCAAAAGAGTCGGACATTACTGACTGACTACTTATATACTGTAATTGCTACTTGGACTTTACTTAAACCAACGACAACAGGGGGGTTTGGTGGCTGGATGGTTAACAGTAGTGTGGTTTTAATTTTCTCAGGGTCTTCCGGTTTCCTCCCACTACTAAAGACACCTACACGCAAGTGAAATAAAATTGGACCTAACAATGTTAGTCCTGAAATGACAAAGTTTGTATCAGTGGTCTTAAACACTCTCTCTCTCTCTCCCCCCTCTCTCTCTCTCACTCTCTCTTACAGACTTACACCAACAGCTAGCTCCCAGGCTATATCCTGATGTTGTTCCCGAAAGTTGATCAAAGTTTTTTAATGTCCCATTTGGGCATTGATAATTCACAAACTTTATCTTGTTAGTATTTAAATTGGTCTAATTAAAATCAACAACCTGAAAGTAAATAAAAACAAACAAAACAATGATTTGTATCTAAATGATTTACATTTTGGTTTATTTTGTCATTCTAACCTTGTGGGTTTTCTCTGGGTCCTCTGATTTCCTCCCACTGCCAAAGACCCCTATGGGCAAGTGAATCATTGACAGAAAATTAAACCATATGTTAGTCCCGAAATCACCTAGTTTGTGTCTAGTGGAAATTAAACCCCATTTCTCTCTCTCTCTCTGTCTCTCTCTTTTTTTTGGTCATAATAATGCACTGACAAATAAATTTATAATTTAGTATCATATGTATCATCATAATATGTATCGTTTGACCTACATATGTGTTATGCACACTTTGACTAGGTAACATATTGCGCAGGTGTTTTAATGGTCTGTTGATGCTTGCAGAAGCAATAATACATTCAAAAAGAAATTAATGATTCATAAAATATTCAAATTACACATTACACCAACTAAGTTACCAAGATGTAATTTCTCTATCAATGATCATGTCATGTATTGCTATAACATGGCTCTATATTTTTTGTACTGCTCTACATATTGTGTACTGCTCTTGTCACATGTGACTGAAACACATTGTGTGTGAATTGCTATGCATGTCCTATATGGCTTATACACATTGTGTATTGCTCTACCAAGTCCTATATGGCTTATACACATTGTGTATTGCTCTACCAAGTCCTATATGGCTTATACACATTGCGTATTGCTCTACCAAGTCATGTAGGGCTTAAATACATATTGTCCTGTAGGGCTTAAATACATATTGTCCTGTTCTAATATGTCATGTATGGCTAAAACACCTAGTGTACTGCTTGCTCTACCAAGTCATGTATGGCTTAAATACATAGTGTTCTGTTCTACTATGTCATGTATGGCTTGAACATGTGTTCTGTTCTGCTATGTCATGTATGGCTTAAATACCTAGTGTACTGCTCTACCATGCCATGTATGGCTTAAATACACAGTGTACTGCTATACCATGTCATGTATGGATGAAATGAAATGGGGGTGTAACGTCCTACTGTTATGCACCTAACCTGAGCTAATGGAAGACGTGGTTTGAGGGGGGGGGTCATGTATGGCTTAAACACATTGTGTAAAGCTCTACCTTGTAATGTATGGCTCAAATAAATTTGTTACTGCTGCATCATGTCAATTTTGGCGTAAACACATTATTTACGGCTCTATCATTGTGTTCTACCATACCATGTGATGTGTAAGTTAAACATGTAGCACTTGTTCTATTCCTACCATGTAATATGATAAAAAAAACAATTTGCTGAAAATATGTTGTATCGATTAGACAGTTTCCAGTTAAATTATGTGAAACTCTAGAATATCTGTGTATATTATGCATATTATGTATTTTAAAACTAGGACTTTAGTTTTGGTAAAAATATAGAAACTCTAGAATATCTGTTTAATATGCACATTATGTATTTTGAAAAACTTGGACTTTGTTTTGATAAAAAAAAAGGAGGCAATTTAAGTTAAGTAATATGTTAATAGCCTTCTTTTTTTACAGCTTTTCATAGAAACCTAAATTTAATCTTCTATCTATTCATTGGAATCACTGAACTTTAAATATGTAAATAAGATATAGAACTAGTATCCGGGATGGTATCTTGACATTTTCTTATTATAATAGCTGACAGCTTCCATTTCGATTTCATTGTTTATTTTACAAAAAATTATGTTCTGTTTTAATTCCAATTTTAAACTTCAAATTTAATTTAAATTTTTACAAATGGTTCAGTGCTGACCAAGACAAAATTCGCTTTTCTGGATAGTGTACGTACGTACTAGATTGTGTTAAAGTGACACTTTCATACACTTTTTGAGTTGTTGTTGCCTTTGTGATGGGGGGGGGTGGATGGCCGAATTGGTTAGCACATGTACGCAGTATCATATGGTCTGTCATTGAGTCAACTGGCAGAATTTGGATTTCCCAGTTGTACTTGACAAGGAGTGGGTTCTCTTGTCCAAAATCATAGATTTTTCTCCGGGTCCTCTGGTTTCCTCCCACTGTTGAAGACCCCTATGCGCGAGCGAATTATTGAAATAAAATTTAACAATATCTTAGTTCCAAAATGACCTGATTGTGTCGACTGGACCTTAAACCCAATCTCTATCTCATTCCTCTCCCTCTCTCAACTGTGATATAATGAAGTGTAGAGAGTTGATGAAATTTTCACCATTAAACAACTGTGTCATCAACTACAGGTTGTCATGTTGTGAGGAAAGAGATTATCTATTTCACATGCCGCTAAAAATATCTTCCCAGCATTCTTCTCATTTTTTACATATTTTTAATTTTAAGATCTTTTTGAAATATGTGAATTTGTAGATTATTCCAACAGTTTCACATAAAACATGTTTTTTCTGACATTTAATTTTTCATGTAATATGTTTGTCCAATTTTTAGATAAAAATTATTTTTCTTTGGGTCAAACAGATGAGCTAATAATGTTATCAGTCCGGATGCGGCATTAATTTTAAAAAATGGCTTTTCCCCTAAAATATCAAATTTCTCATGGCTTAATCCACGCTTATATGTACTCTGATTTATTATTTAACTTTTAATTAAGGAAACAAATGCACATAAAAGATCCCTTGGCATTTGGAATTTGATATAAGAGTAGGCCGTAGCGACGCTGCCCGGGCCAAATTTCCCTCAATGGCCAATGCACACTTGTATGGCATATGCCTGTCTTCATTAGCACCGGTTATGAGCAGAAAAATATGATGTTAAACCACATTTCATTTCATTTCACAATATTGTATTTTGCAAGGGATTCTACATGTATAGGGTAAAATGGCACATCAAGAATTAAAAGCTATAGATAAGCAATCAAATTTCTTAGTTCTGTTATAATTTGTGTCAGCAAAATCCACCCCTAGTAAATTGATCCAGATTTATGTGAAGAGAAAGCTTACTGTCTGCCAGGATAAACAAGGGTCAGGGGAGGTCAGCCTGAACAATAATATTGTACCCAGTAGGGTTGGTGTGTAGTGGGTATATATTTACTTATATCTGGTAGAGGATGACCAGGTTTATCAACTTATTGACTTAATCTAAAAAAAAAACCAACATCAACAAACCTATAAAAATACCAAAATCAACATAATCTATCTATCAACTAACTGTATATTATCTCTGGTAGATCCAGCATTGTCATTCACTTCTGGTCAAGGATGAGTGAATATTCATATGTTAATAGCTGTGTTCACACTGAATATCCATATTTTAATGGCTGTGTTCACACTGAATATCCATATTTTGATGACTATGTTCACACTGACTGGGGGGGTTGGGATGGCCTAGTGGTCTAGAGTGCCCCGCTTCGCCCTCTAGCTGGCCGGTCACCTCTGGCTTGCAGCTGTGGTTTCGAGCCCTAGTGTGAGCGTATGTGACATGGAGATAGGGGTGCCTTCTCAACCTCATGGGTTCCCTCCGGGCACTCCGGTTTCCTCCCACTGCTAAAGACCCCCTACGCGCAAGCGAATTATTGAAATAAAATGAAAAACCATATGTTAGTCCCAAAATGACCTAGTTGTATTGAGTGGACGTTAAACCCCATTTCTCTCTCTCTCTCTCTCACTGACTGAATATCCATATTTTAATGGCTGTGTTCACACTGAATTTTATTTAAGAAAATAGTGTAGCAAATAATCCATTTGAAATTTGGTCCTATTTGCACTTTGGTTTGTCCGTGGGCATTGCCGTGGGAGTAGCTTGCCTGTCCAACTTTGTGGGTTTACTTTGGATCCTCTGGTTTCCTCCCATTGGGAAAGATCCTAAGCACAAGCAAAGTATTTAAATAAAATTAAACCATATGTTAGTCCCAAAACGATCTAATTTGTGTCGAGTGCACATTAAACAAAATCTCTCCTCTCTCTCTCTCTCGAGCAGTTATCATCAGATCTTTTAAAAAATTTATATAGTTGTAATCAATTGTGAAAAAAAAAAATTAGAATTTCTGTTAATTCTAGATTAATGATCATTACCATCCAATCTGTATGAGAATTATATGCATTTGATTTGATGAAATGAAGAAAGCTGATGAATGTCAACAATGTTCATTGATCACGGCAATTGTTTCACATTGTATAATCTTGTAAAAGCTCTAATAGCAAAAGTTAGCATCCAATATAGAGTTATGGCCCTTGTTTCTCTTTGTAGGTGAACACTTTTGTTTTAATGGGTTATTACCCTTGCTTAATTTTCAGAAACTTATGAAATCTTCATTATCGGAAGTCAAAATACTTATTTTATTACTTATAAATGTGAAACTGGAGGATTTCCCGCTACAATGGCGGCTTAATGATTGGCTAATTTAATAAATTGTCCTGAATTGGATACATTTTAAATTATTTGGTATTATTATTATTATCTCTTTCCTGTAATTAAATCAAATTTGTCCAAAGAGTTTTTATTTTTTGTCTTAAATTTTTAATTTTGATAAATTTAGTCAAAACTAACTAATATAACTAACTTTATATAAAAATATTAAAAAACCCTTGAGGGAAACTAAATGTCACAATCACGGATATAGAGATTAAAAGGAAGCAAACGATTTGACAAAAGTAATCTTTGTCTCGACAAACATAAATAATTATAATTTAATACAATAATCATATCCTGTTTATCCCATTTAGTCGTGAAACATTTACCGTACATGTAAACCCAGGCTTCAGTTTCTAGAAAAATTATGGCTCACCCCTCTTAATTTGTATTTAATATAATATATACCAATAAGAATTTCATTTTATGTTTATTTATAATGCTTGGTTGGACTCAGTCACAGTTATTATAGAATAAATAACGAAATGTAAAAATCCACAAACTAAGAATAGCTTCTCTATATCTTTTTATGTGTACGTCATAGCTATAAATTTTAAAATTCATCACATGATTGCCAATCCACTTTTGAAAAGTTTAGCCATGGTGAGTATTGGTGTCTTGTGTATGAGATTTTTCTTCTTTTTTTTGAACCACTACGTATCAATTTAAAGGGCAGCAGTTAGATACAGAAAATGCTCACCAAGAAACAATATTGAGACTTGTCATTACTAATTGAAAGCCACCCAAGACAGAACAGGATTGTGGCTTACATTACCTCTTTATTTGAATGTAGTTTAATTCTTATTGACTGTTTTAAGTATAGAGCTAGATGACACTGATTGACAGGTATAGTGTACATTCTTGGATCATTTATAGGGGAGTTTCGATGGCCGTTTGGTTAGCACGTGCACATAACATAAGGCTTGTCGTTGAGTCAACTGGCGTTGTTTCAAATCCCCAGCTGTATGTGGCAAGGAGTAGAGTCGTCTGTCCAACCTCGTGGGTTTTCTCCGGGTCCTCCGCTTTCCTCTCACTGCTAAAAAACCCTTAAGGGCAAGCGAATTATTGAAATAAAATTAAACTATATGTTAGTCATCGTCTAGCCCCATTCTTCAATATCCTCATGTACCTGAAACGCATTATGGTACACGATTTGTGTACCAATGGTAATTTTTTTTATTTTGTCTTAAATATTGGATATCAGAACCCCAGCTTTTCCCAGTTTAAGATAACAACATCAATGTTATTTTGAATTGACAAATAATTTGTGTTTTCATTGTCGAAAATTTTGGCTGATATGCTCCTTTAATAAAATCAAGTAATAAATTTGGTAGTTAAACTGAGATGCAAATTGTACGTCAAACTTATATCAGTACACGTATGAAAGTTTTCTTTATACACTGGTAATAATTACAGTTCGATAGTACCAGTTTGTGTTGAATAGATTTTGTTTTCTTTGTCGGTTGAAATTTATGTTCATCTTGAATTGTGTAAGAGTCTAAAATTGTCACCATGACTAAACATTTTATGAAATTTAAGGCTATGCTGACTTTGTGAATTGATAAGGTCTATTTAATAACTAGGCCCCTATGCTAAAATTCTTTTTATAATTTTATTTCGTCATAAATAAATACATATCTCGTTCTAAGAAGTTAGTCATGTGAACACTCCATGTGAGATCACCGATTTGATATAATCATGACTAATACTAATATGATCCTTTACCTTTAACACATGGTGCAGGTCAAAAGGTTAAAGTTCACCAAGGACATGACAGGTTATACTGTAAGGAGTTAGAAGAGTAATCTTGACAAGGGAGAGAACATTCTTTATGTAAGATTACATAATGTAATGATTGCTCTGTGCTCTGTTCAGACAGTTATTTACAGAATTGTATAAGTTAGGATTTATATATGAAAGGAATGATTGTATGTGTTGACAGAGATTTATTAATGTAAATTTGACACCATATTGAGTTGTATTCCTACACTGTTATTATTAGATATTTGAGAAGACAGGCTTCATGGTAAGTGTTTTAAAGTAATATGGTTTTCATTGATATTATTAATATTTGAAACTCTCTATATATATTATATATAGTTTCAAATACATATCGGATAGATTTGGGTATTGAAATTATTTGAAAGGTTTTATTATCAAAGCTGTCTTTTTAATTTTTAACAATTAATTGCTTGCTAACCTCGAGGCCCCATGATTTATCTCTGTGTTGACAAAATTTCGATCAGAACACTGTGTGGTGTATACCCTTCTTCATTAGCCCAGTTGGACATTAAACTCCCATTTCATTCTTTTAACAGTACTCCATTTCATTCTCTTAACAGTTGTATATAGTATCTGAGTTTATATTATTTATAACCATAAAGTAGCAATATTTTAATTAATTTATGTAAACCTACCATATCCAGTCTTTGTGTAGAGTTAAAAACATACAATATTATTATTGGATCGTACAAACCTACTCATTTCTCAGAATCCGTGTTTGAAAATTCTGAATCTTAAATGAGTTGTTTAACCAAAATAACGTTTGTTTACAGTGAGTAAGTGACGTCAAATAGAATATTGAAATCCTCATAGCTTAAAGGAGCTAAATAGCTAACATTTGGGACCTATAAATTGACAAAAGTGGGTCGCAACGCATATAATATTGTAATATGAATGTATATTAACTGATTTCCATTCAATAGTTTCCGTTTTTACTCCAATTTAAATCAGTTATGTTGGGGAAATAAGCCAGCAGCCTCAATCGAGTGCAAATTTATAGCCTCTTGTTATTCTGGTCTGCATACGCTGTTTGAATTGGTGCAATACATGTATGTCTAGCCTCGTCCCTCGAGTATCTTGTTACAACTGGGGCTGAAGCGCATAATGGTACACGATTTGTGTACCAATGATAAAATGTTTATTTTGTATTAAATATTGGATATCAATAGCCCATCTTATTCCGGTAAGATCACATCATCAATGTTGATTTATTAATAAATAATTTGTGTTCTCAATGTCAAAGATTTTGAGTGATATTGAGTTACTGACTTATAGCTACTTTAAACTGTCAAAATCACAAAAATATAGGTATTCAACAAAAAGAGTGATAAAATTCTTATTTAATTATTATAGCAATTAATCATGGCCGTATTGGCACTTGAAAGATTTGTACAATACAATGTATATTAAAACTAACACATGTTACAAAATAGTTTACTCTGTTACTGTTTGACATATTTCATATTTCTCATACGTCATATCTCGTGATGTTTATTTAAATGACATTGTTAAAATCTGTGATAATATTCTCAAAGAATTCGAGGAACAGACTGCTTGTGGACGCTCTAGAGGCTAAAGTTAATATCTGATTGACATTAAATTTATACACAGTGTTTAAGGTCATGAGATGAAGAAGCCTATTGGTTTTCAGCGTTTTCCAATAATCTTGTGGCCCTTGATCACTTCAAAAAGTCTTGTGGATGCTCTTGAGGCCAAAGGTAATATCTTAGTGAATTTAAATTTATACACAGTGTATAAGGTCAAGAGACGAAGAATCCTATTGATTTTCAGCGTTTTCTGATAATTGCTGTCTGAGTTATGGCCCTTGATCACTTCAAAAAATCTTGTGGACGCTCTAGAGGCTAAAGTTAATATCCGATTGACATTAGATTTATACACAGGGTTTTTAAAGGTCATGAGACGAAAAGGTCTATTGATTATTAGCGATTTTCCAATAAATACTGCCAGAGTTATGGCCGTTGATGACTTCAAAAAATCCTGTGGACGCTCAAGAGGCTAAATTTAACATCCGATTGACTTTCGATTTATTTTCAATGAATTTTGATAACTTGAACAGCTAAATCCATGACATTAAATGTTTCGTACACTAAACGTTAGCATAGAGGAGAACTTTATCAAAGCCAAACAAATTCTAATGATTTTCTGATGATTACTTAATAAATTGTTACTCTTAATCAAATTTTAGTGTATTATAATAAAATGTTTCATTACCAAAAAAATAAAAATATGCGATAACTCTTGTTGACTGCCTAAACGATTTAGCTACTGTGGGCGTATATTTTGTTGCCTGGTGAAAATATAGGTATTCAACAAAAAGAATGATAAAATTCTTTTTTAATTATTGTAGTCGATTAATCATGGCCGTATTGGCACTTTAAAGATTATTACACTATATTAAATTAACACATGTTACGAAATAGCTTACTCAGTTACCGTTTAACATATTTGATATTCATGTGTACTTCATACGTCATACTTCATGAGATCCAATATTTATTTGAATGACATTGTTAAAAATCTGTGACAATATTTTTAAAGAATTCGAGGAACAGACCATACACGTCATGTGATCTAAGTTTAGACACGTCATTGTATGTTATGAGATGTTGGCACACCACACCTGGTTGTATCAAATCGCCTGATCACGCCCACCTCAATATTTATATATTTATTTGAATGAAACTGTTAAAATCTGTGACAATATATTTAAAACAGTCCAGGAACAGACCCTTCGAGTCATGTGATCTAAGTTTAGACATGTCATTGTATGTTGTTATATGAGATGTTGTATCAAATAGCCGGATCGAATCACGCCCTCCTCAATATTCATACTTTACTTTATTCTTGTTTACATATGTCGGGTTAGATAATTATATGTAACATTATCTTTGAAGATTCATAAACCTACTTAAATTTACAGGCATGACTGAAATGAAATTCTTTATATTTATATATCTTATTCTCACTGACCCTTTCGCGATCACGGGGGGTTGGATGGCCGAATGGTCAGAACCTTATAGTGCTGTATCATAAAGCCTGTCATTGAGTCAACTAGTTTCGAATCCCGGTTGTACGTGACAAGGAGTAGGCTCGCCTGTCCCACCTCGTGGGTTTTCTCCAGGTCCTCCCGTTTCCTCCAACTGCTAAAGACCCCTATGCGCAAGCAAATTATTGAAATAAATTAAACCAGATGTGAGTCCAGAAATGACCTAGTTTGTGTCGAGTGGCCGTTAACCCCAATTCTCTCTCTCTTTTGCACGCATAGAATTTTAATTTAGAACCGAAATTGGGTTGGACCTAAATGTCTTAATGTTAGAACCGACTAGCAAAATTTCACTGGTAGTACACTGCATGGCGTATTTTCCATCTTTCTTAGCTTGGTTTGTGCCGAAAAATAAGACATAAAACCCAATTTACTTTTGTTATTATTTTTTTTATTTTATTGTAACAATAGAGTTGTTAAGAGTTTTTACTGAAGATTTACGGATTTCTGACGCATTGTGTTGCCTTTCTTCTTGAAAGATTAAGATAATCCTATGTCCTCTTTATGTCTGTTGCAGTGTTTTCTAAGACTTTAGTTCACTGTGTTGTAATAATTTGCCGCCAGAGATATAAGACTTCCTAACAACTGTCAATAACTGTTCTAGTTTCAAACATTATAGTGGTTTGAATGTAAATAAACAACTTTGTTGTAAAAATAAAGGGGGACGCGACTTAAAGCTCAAAAAATGGATAACTAGTGAATGTCAAGTTGACCGTTGTGGGACTGGGACATGTCTGTTCGAGACTTGCTTTATAAAACAAGGACGTACATTGTATCATGTATAAAAAGGTTTTGAATTAAAGGAAATAGATTTTGTTTAGAAGGATATTTTTCTTGTGTTTTAACTTGTAAAGTACAGATTAAGTTGACTTATTTACAAGATTTGTTGGTCTGGTTAAGATGAAGATGTAGATACATGTAAGGGTATTGTAAATATCTTTGTTCGAGTTAATATAGATTGTACATGTATTTGACAGAGGTTGTTAAGGATTTACGATTTGGGACCCTTGAATATTTGTTTGTGTATTTTTTTTATATACATGTGAAGTACATGTTGCTGTAGATAAATTTTTCTTCTTTCTCTTATGAAGGAAACAGCGGGTGATGAGAAACAACATATTTTTTGTCCTTCTTCTATTATTCGATTCCCAGGTTGTAAGTGGCAAGAGGTAGGGTCGCCTGTCACACCTCATGGGTTTTCTCCGGTCTCCTCTCACTGCTAAAGACCCCAACGGCGCACAAGCACATTATTGAAATAAAATTGAACCATGTGTTAATTCTGAAATAACCTAGTTGGAGTTAAACTCTCTCTTTGTCTCTCTCTCTCTCTCTATCTCTCTCTCTCTCTCTCTCTCTCTTCTATTAGTGTTTAACATCCTCTTCCACTGATGGTGATATCGCAGACAAATTGTCTTATTTAATTATGCTTAGTGCACATGCAGGGGTCTTCTCTTTAATGGGGAAGGAAACTGGATGGAGTAAACCCACAGGGTTGAGAAGGTGACCCTATCTCCAAGCCACATAAGCTCACACCAGGGATCATAACCATGATCAGGGATGGTAACCATGACGGCTGTTGAAATGTTAAATATACCTCTATATTCTAACAACCTGTAATATATTTAATTGACAGATCAAAGAGCATGGGAATTAGTCATTATTGACATTGTTGTACTTTACTTTAAATACATGCCATTGAATATAAATAGCAATGATTAATATGATACAGAGCACTAGTTATATATAGCAACCAGTATTTAGATATATATAATCATCCATTATATAATAAATCATGCATGTTTTTTCAAACATCAATGTTATAATAAATGCCTGATGAGCAACTTCGGGTGTGAAAGAAACATTAGCACAAATTATGTAGTTTCATTTCGCTAACATCAATTTTCATATGAAACGAATCATTGGGCCATTTTATATATTAGAAATAAAGTTGTTTTACGGAAGAAAACTTGTTTTTTGCAAGAACTTTTCGCTTTATTAAGCTTTTTCAGGCAAACTTTACCAATTCCAACAGAGTAGCTATAACTATAACCTTTGACTATATATATTATGTTATACATGTACATATTTACACTCTTGTGTTATACATACTCATATAAGATACAGAAGAACATTGCATGGTTGAATACAGCTTAATAACTGGTACTTGGATATATTACCATCTAATAATAAATAACACCTGATACATAATACATACATTACGCAAGAGCTAAGTCTGACTATCGCAGTTCTTTATTTAGGCCTGAAATGTTATCTAAATTATAAATAAGACATTAACATATCCAAACCATAATCAACTGGCGATGTCAACGTTATTCTGCGATATTTGTTGCATTTGGATCTGATTTGCTGCTCAACTTGTATTCATGATTTAATCACGAATTGGATAATTAAGACTTTGTTTTTTATCTTTACGACTTTAGTAATGATGATCAAGGCTAGTCTGAATATTCACTCGCTAAAATCTCAGTTCAGAGTTGATAAATTTGACTGAAATTTTCAGCAATTCCCTTTACATTATCTTTTTTTTAACAATTATGGTGTTGACATGTATACTTTCTGTTGTTATACTTGATTGATAGGATACTGTTTTTTATTACTCAGGAAGTATAATTTAGCAATATTTTCAAATCACTTGTTTATTTATCAACTTCTTAATGTTCTCCGTGCTAAAAGTTTGAATTTTTTGTGTTTTTTCAGATGAGACAGATAGTCGAGGACAGATCGACGAGAACGGTAATCCGGTGTCTAAAGGCTACAGTCAGATGAGAGAACGTCCAGTTAGTCGAGAAGAAATCGCGTTAAATAGTTCTGTATTCCCCCCTCATAGATATGGCTCTACTACCAGCGACTTGCATCTTTCACAATACACTGGTTTGGAACAAAGCTCTCCTCACAATATCGAACCGAAAAACAAAATCGGCAATAAGAAAAATAAACTCAAGAAGGTAGAACAAGTTTGTTTGGCGGAAAATGTGGAAAATTACGTAGGAGATAAAGATTTGGAAGAACTAGTCAAATTTATCGAACAAAATGACATTAAAGAAAATCAGTTGAAAAAAACGAATGGTACTTTGGATGTGAAGGTTGAAAAAACAGTAAAGAGAAGTAAAGACAAGAAAACCAAGACTACAGTGTTTGTACTTCCGCCTCTGCCTAAACCAGGCGATCATATTGTGATTGACATTGAAGGTAACGGGGACGAATTATCGAACATCTCCTCGGACATGGGAAATTCCAATGAAAAAGTAACAGAAAATATCCAGATTCTGGAAGGTAAGGCTAGAAAAGATACCGAACTTTCTAAAACTCAAGATGGCGACAAATCCCTTTTGCATAAAGGTCAAGGTGGTGAGACAAAAAGTAAAACTAAACTTGTGAAAGAGGAAGGGAGTGAGAAACGTACCAAGAACGGCAACAATGTGAAAAAAGAAACGAAAGTTAACGGTTACAATCACACTGTGGAACATTTCGACACTCCCCCCGTCGCAAAAGAGATTGAAAAGAAAGGAAAGGACACTTATAAAAAGATGGTGTCTCCATCGACTGCCAAAACCTCTCCAGAGGGCGTTACTAATGATAAAAAGAAAGGTAACTCTAAGTTACATGTGGACACAACTACCAGTAATGAAAAGAAACTTTTGAATCATACCAAGTCTCCCAATGATATCAAATCTACCCATCCTACCTCCCCAATAATATGTAAAAGTGAAATTGACGTAGCTGAATTAGACGCAAATTATATTTTTACCGATTTACCTGTTGCACACGTAGAACCAGAGTTTACGGTTGTAGGTAAAAAGAAAAAGAAAACCTTAATCCATGGGAAAGAACAGGTTCCATTCATGGCAGGAATTTCAAGGGAATTTCCTATGACTAAGTCAAAGTTTCGTGATAACTATTCAACCCCTGTGCCTCGCTCAGTTACACCTCCTCCCATTAAATCTAGAGACAAAAACCAAGATTTCAGTCTTTCTGCATTCCCAGCTCTTGGTAACACATCTGTTACTAAGGAAAAGTCCAGCTCCCTGGAGCCGCGCCGTAGTTCCATTGGTGAGTTGCCCCTAACCGGTGAAACTAGTTCTATTGACGATAGCGACATAGCATCCGTGAAATCTCTGCCTGCCGGTCAACCGGCTAAAGCAGACATGCTTGCTTCACGGTTCCAGAAATCTTATGCAAAAATAGCTGCAGGCCCTAAACCGATTGGTCAGTTCTCTCCAGATGCTTCCATGGAGGATTATTCGGAAGAATCTGTTGAGAAGCCAAAGCAAACCGTGTGGAAGGGCAGTTTGACAGAACGGCGCCATTCTATTGGATCAAGTCCTGATGACAATAAACTACTTGATGCTGGATCTGGTTTGACAGAAAAGTCACGCCAAAAAAGTGGGAGCCAGGAAGTTCTCAAAATAGACGCCAATTGTAAACCTAGTGAAACTGCCAATCTAAAAGTTGAGGATGTTGTGACAAACATTGACACTGCTGTTGTTGTTACAGACAGTGATAAAAATACCATGGCAACATGTGATTCACTTCGACAAGATGTTAAACCGTGCGACTATTCATCGTCTACAAGTGATAAATTAACGATCACACTTAAGAGCCAACAATATAAACAATTCATTAGCACCAAATCTGATTCGGTATCTAAGCTAAGTTGTAATAATAATGATCCAACACCAATTCAACCATTTGATATCAAACAGTTAGACTTTGTAAGCCAGGACAAAATGTCCTCTCCTCCTCCTTCTGTAGCTCAGTCATCAGCTGTTGTGAGTTCGTCTCTAACTTATAATAAGGAAAACAATAACAGCGTTGTGACGAAAAAGATTTCCGTGAACCAGACGACAGTAAACCAAGTGACTTCAAATAGTAAAATGATTAATAGGAATTTTAAGGACACCAGATCTCAAAAAGTGCCGACCCCTTCGGTGGACGTGAAACCTTTGAAAAATAACAAATCGGCTCCTCCGAAAATTCCACTTAACGGTCGAAAAAATAAGTCTGTGGTCTTCCTGGATAAAAAACGTGATTCTCCGTCGAATATTGACATCACCTTTGGTTTCGATGATATAGGTGATGACGTTAAAGAATTTTTGAGTGATAAATCAGAAAAAGTGAATACATCTGATCTTAGGACCGAGGGTGTTACGTTCAATGCGCGTTCGTTTGTGAAAGTCAACGATCACGATAACAATGGTCTCAATTTTATGAAACCGTTGAATAATGTGGTTAATCCAGGTAACTTGCAGCCAGGTCACGTTTTTACACAAAAATTACTTGCAAACGATAAGTCAAGCGGCCATATTGTGCCCAACTACACAACAGCCAAATCGTTGAAAGAACATGTGAATTTGTTGAATGGTGTTGTAAAAAATGTACAAAGAATTCCAAATAATCCCCAAACATTGCCAGTTCAGAGAGCAAGCGAGGCCAGATCTGCAGAAGGCCTTGTTCAAATAAACCGAACAGAAGGTTATGCCCAGTCGTCGTCAACCTCTGTAGTCAATACACCTATGTCAGACGACACAGCCATGGGTAGCCCTGTGTTAGACAAAGCTCCTATTCTTGTCCACGACAATAAGATGGTCATATATTATGGAGATGCACTGAGGAATAGAGATAGTCGAATGAGTAGCGGTGGTGATAGTAATAAATTCATCCATTTTCTACTCTCAACTAATAACTGTGGAAAATTCAACCATCATGAAGCCGTGTCACAGTTAAAGAAAGGTGAGTGGCCATTTTAATTTTGATTCATTTGAACTTAGTTAATCAAGGGTCAATGTTACTTTTCTCTAAATGTCAGAATTTACTCAGAACGTTTTTATAATTCAGTTAATAATATGATTACATAAATATGCGATTTAGTCAGTATTTAGTTGGGCAGTTGCCATTGACAACAAATGAACAGGTAGCCATTTGTCCATGGTAAAATGTACAGGGCTTTGAAGGCAGGGGATGGATTGTATTAAAAAACAATTGAAATATGGTGCCATGTTATTATTTAAAATGACAATATTACAAACCTTTACATCACCATCGAATCCCTTTCATAATTGACCTCAATATTGAGAAAGTTAAAAATCTATAATTAAAAGGAATATCGATCTAAAATGGTTCAGATTAGTTCAGTATTTGTAAAAGATACGATCAATTGATAAATTATGCAACATTCGACATCTTCTGAACATGATACAAAACAAGCTTGGGAAATCTGTAGATGTTTAGTAAAATTTTTTGATGGGCCTTATTTTGAAAGATTGTATCTAAGGCAGATGATTTATGTACCATTGTTATTTTAAATTTGAGTCAATTGAGTACAGTTTAAAGTCAGTTTTACCTTTGTAAATCAAAAATTGCTAGAAAAAAGCACATTCGATATTGAATTTAATTAATTTGACAATAAAAGCCATCTTTTCTGACCTGCTTCACATTAAAACGTTAAATTAGTATAATCTATCGTGGTTAGAACGTAGAATGGAGATGAATGTGGTGGGTAAATATTGATGAGAGGAGAAAGAAAATAAACAATGTGTGGGTTTATTCAGCTTAAACCAATAAAATGGTAGACCCTGATGGTAGTTCTTAAAGACATCTCCACCATATGACATTCACTAACATTGTTTGTTATTATTTAACTTTCTCTCCTTACATTGGCTTCTTCTCTGAACGTTAACCTTTGTACTTTTGTAGTCCTCGATAACGGTTAGAGTACATGTACATCTCATTCAAACGGTGCAGTTATTAGTTGAATAATAAACCTGGTGAATATTATCCATAAAGCTGTCTGTTATTACTATATAGCTTTCATGAATTGAAATGCTCGGTTAGAGAGTATATCTCATTCAAATGGTGCAGTTAAATAATAAAGCTGGTGAATATTATCCCATAAAGCTGTCTGCTATTACTGTATATGTACATGTATATATATATATATAGCTTTCACGAATTGAAATGCCCTTTGTAGTCCTTGATAACGGTTAGAGTAAAGTACATCTCATTGAAACAGTGCAGTTATAAACATGCATTATTCAAGAGCTAAATCTGCCTAGTGCAGGTCTTTATTTAGGCATGAAATGTTTTCTAAAGTATTAATTAGACATTAATTAACTGATCCAGGCCTTAATCAACTTTGGATGGCATTAGATTGCTCCGATATTAAACAGATTAAAACGTTTCAGCGATAAATCAAATATGGCGCACCTCGACGCTTCGATTCGTAGCTTTGATCAAACAGGACCGTGGTTGAAATTATTGCACAGGTCGGTGAAATCTTTAAATGCCTATATCTTCGCTTGCAATAGAGTAATTTGAATGAAATTTTCAAATTATTCTTTTTACATCATCTACTTTCGAACTAGTATAGCAAGAATGGCTAGTTCTTATCTATATCTTGAATAATGTAACTTTAATAAACCTAGTGAAGTTATCCATAATTATATAAGTTAATCATTTAAATTAGACAGATATTCACATGACACAGCCATAATTAACTCTCTGTAACAAGTTAGATTGTCTCATTGTTTAATATTACGGTTAGAGAGTACATCTCATTCAAACGGTGCAGTTTATAAACCTAGTGAATATTATCCATAAAGCTGTCTGTATATAGCTTTCACAAAGTGCCCTTTAAAGATGTAGCTTTGTATTGTAATAATATGGACCAGGTAGTATTTAATACAGTAGTTCACCCAATACAGGGATAGACTTAATCTTATATCACAACTTGGCTCCCAAGATGGATTAACTATAATAAGTTATCAATGGTCAGCTATATACTATCTGGTCATAATAATATCGAAACTAGATTATATTATAATCAAAAGAGCTATTCAATATTTTTCCCATTCTTTGTTAAAATAGATAACGGACTAATATTATAGTCATTAAATCTTTTCAATATATTTCTTGACCTTTGTATTGTCATAGAAACGATCGATGGACCCCTTCAATATTACTTTAATAATCAATTATTTATCACAATTAAATGAGTCGTTAGAACAGTCTATAATAAACCTATACTATGAATATAATACAAGAGCGCTTGTCTAAAATCTCTGGGGGGCATTGTGGTTCAGTGAGTAGGGTTCTGACTCGGGAGAATACAGGTTCAATCCTGATATTGGCTGAGAAAGTTTCTCAGGATTTTTTGGCCTGGCAAAGAAATTGTGCCTGTTCATTCAAATAGTAAACAAAATGAGGTCCAGTAGGCAGATACACTACTATTGAAACACTGCATGGCACTGAGGTTACTCATCTTTATTAACGTATCCTGATTTGCGTTAAAAAAGTAAAACGATAATCGCCATTAAATTATATGTATAAAATCTCCGTAAATTTTTAATGGTGTCCCACACTTTAGTTATAAGAAATAACTGGTGTAATTTTCGATCAATACGCTGATTCTTTCTTTGCAAGATATAAAAAAAAATGACATGTTACAATGTATGTTCAACTAGAGCTTATTGTATTCCTCCAGTCTCTAACCCAATGTCTATAATACAGCATTTGAAATCTCAAATCCTAAAATTGGTAATGAAAATGCTTTTGTTTACATTATCGAGTGATAAGTAAGACATTGTATTTTTTTTATTGAAGATTTACAAGTATTTAAGAGGGTTTTCATGTAACAAGGAGTTTAACCAACCCTTTAGAACCTGGTACATGTAAACATTGACTAATTGATTTATCTGATAAAATACAGAAAAGTCATCTCTCATAGTTATTGAGTCCTGTAACTTTAATTTGACTGAATGATTAGCGAGTGCATGCTGCATTATGAAGTCTGTCATTGAGTCAACTGGCGTGGTTTCGATTCCCTGGTTGTACGTGACAAGAATAAGGGTCACCTGTCCAAGCGCATGGGTTTTCTCAGGGTTCTCCATCTAAATTACAAGAGCTTTCTAAAACTTTATTTATCTAAAACCAATTTTTTTGAAATGATAAATCCTTTATATTTCGATTAAAACAAAGTGTGACGGACTTGTAAAAGAAGAAGATTTTACCACAAAAAGTTATAACAAACGGTAAAAAATGGCACCATATGAAGGAAACACACATAAACTGTTCAAGCAACTGTCTCAAACTAGCTACAGCCTCACATAAGAACATTAGATAATTGTCAACTGTGTAGATCCAGATAAGATCTTTTGGTGATAACTGTCAAACCCAAGGTTCTGTGTACAAATTGGTGTACAGGTAAAAACGAAGTAGGACGTTTTAAAAAAAAACATTTCATTTCACATGTAAAAAAACCCCTTAGCAGTTACAATTCGATAAAGAGTAGGCTGTAGTGCTGCTCTCATGGCAGAACAGTAGGGCCGTATGGCGTTAAACCCCACATTTCATTTCATTTGCTTATTGTATGGGAGATAATAAACAATAATTTGATGTTGTTATAATTCCACTGAATGTCGGAATATAAAGGTTTTAATTTTCTCTTTTCAGATTGGGACAAAGTTATGGATTTAAAGTCTAAACGTAAGTGTGTATTTGAACATGTAATGATCCCAGATTTACTGAAGTTTTTTTACAAAAATTTTAGTATTCTGTTAAATGGGCATGGGAGAATATTATGTTGCTTGGTTGTTGGGGTTGGGTTATATGATATGAAATGCAAGGTTTTAGTACACTTACTTTGTCTGGGCCAGTGTTTACCCATTTTGTCTGGAATGGTGCCGGAGTTGTGCAGTTGGTAATGTACTTATCAGATGGCCCCCTGTTCGATCCTGGGAGGTGGTGGGATATGACTGTTCCATTGAAATTTTCATCCTGGTTTCCCACTTGTTAGTGGTTTAGTTGTTTGGATGCACATGATGGAAAAGTGAGGTCCTGTGTGCATTGTCGATGTGCATGTAAAAGAAAACCCTTGCCAGTTTACAGGGAAATGCCTCTGAATGGTCACCACTCATCTTTATTAACAACTTTGCTGCAGAAGAGTAGGACGTTAATCCCATTTCTATCGTCTTCATTTACTTCATCAACCCCATCCTACTGGTAGATTCCATTTACTTGATAAATACCACCCGTACAGGTAGATTCCATTTACTTGAAGACCTCATCCAAATGGTAGAGTTGATTTATTAGGACCCTGATACATTTTATATTCATGGTTTCCAAATTTGATTACCCTTTAGGATCAATGGTACTATATTTTATTACTATGTTTTTTCTTTCAGACCCTGAGTGTGTACAAACATATGGTAGTCAGTAAAACAAGTTGTTAATTTAATTCAAATGATCGAGGGACATCAGTCATGTTGTTTTTGTTGTCTGTTTTTCATTATTCGTTGCGTTATTAAAAGACTTGAATGCGACAATGAATTTTATTTATAAGAAAATATAAAAACGTATGGTATATGTGTGAACAGCTTGAAACTTTAGCTAATGTTAAAATACATATTAATTATAATATAGATTCCTGTGTGTAAACATTTATAAAAAAAGACTAAATTTGATATAATTCATGTTTAAAATGGAAAACTGAATCCGTTGAAGATGTCATATGGAATATTTCGGTGTGACTGAAAGTGAGTGATAAATATAAACTTGTTTCCGTAGTTACCATGGCAGCCATATTTATATATCTGTGTATTTTGTTTTAGCTTCAATTTAACAAACATCTACGGTCGGTCAACTGGTATTCAAAATCGATTAAACGGATATCTTGTATCGATTTTAGATAAAGAAAGAAGCAAATATATTGGATCGGATGGAAGTGATGAGAACGAGAGATAAAACATAAATTTGTAAACCATTTCTATTGTAATATGGGCATTAGAATAATAGTTAGCTAAATAAATTATGGTACCAATGGATATGAAGACAAGTTCGAGAGAATCTTTATTTTTACTTTGAATGAATAATCAATAACGTGTCTGAGGGTGGAAACGTGATATTCAGATTAGAATTATGTTATTGTCTCGACTCTCGACACCCGACTCAAATCGTTGGGTTGGGTATTAATTTTAATCCACAGCATTGTTTTAATAGGACTCGATCCAGAGATGCATCCTTTTCCATTTTCATAAGAGACTACATGGTACTATTAACGGTATAATGATGATAGATAATATTCATATTACATTATAAACTGACTTAAAGAGCGATTTGTTCCGATATATCCTATTCCCGAATAAACATTAGTTTTTGTAACCTCATTGCGTGAATGAAGCTGTTAAATCAACATCATTGCTTTTTGTTGCGTCGTCTTTATACATGTGATTTATCGCCATCATTAATTAAAGTAAATGGATTACAAGAGTTACAGTTGGAGCAGCCATTTTTCTAGTTCTGCAGCAAATGAAAATAAAGAATTAAATCCTGAGAGTTACATTGTGAGCAGCCATTTTTCTGGTTCTGCAGCAAATGAAAATAAAGAATTAAATCCTGAGAGTTACATTGTGAGCAGCCATTTTTCTGGTTCTGCAGCAAATGAAAATAAAGAATTAAATCCTGAGAGTTACATTGTGAGCAGCCATTTTTCTGGTTCTGCAGCAAATGAAAATAAAAAAATAAATCCTGAGAGTTACATTGTGAGCAACCATTGTTCTCATTTTAGTTCTGCAGCAAATATAAAGAAAAGAATTAAATCCTGCATCGTTTAATGCTGGCAAAGCCGGTCATCCTGTGATTTATGGTTTGCTGTGTTTCAATTATTTTGATCATCAAAAACATGTTAGAAAACCTGCCATAGATGCAGATTGCTTAATAACAGATCAGCAGTAAATGAATATTCAGCAGTAAATCATAATTTTGCAGAATATGAAAAATTGTATAAATGTGTTATGTATTGTGTCATCGTACAAAAATGTGTGAAAATGTTGTTTTTCGCATAATCACAAAAGTCAAACTGAGCTCCTTCGACTTTAACATCCCAACATTCGCGTGAACTTGAGAATTAATTTAAGTCACAACCGTTGTGTTAGTGTCCAGCTACAGACCGTGCCTTTGTTTTGCGTTTATTATAAAAATCTATATATATTGTGGTCAATGATTATGTTTTCTTCGCATTCACTACGTACATACATTATCCCGTAACTGAAGAATTGGCATCCGCCATACCATATATGGAGGTGCGGTGGTGCTATGGACGTATACTGAACAAGCTGTGATACGATGAATAGATATTTTTCCTCTCCTCTTAACCTAACATCAGAAGTCTTGGATAGTTATGAAAACAGAATAGTACCGTATATTTAATAAAATAAGACTTTTAGATTCTTAATAATTTTAAGATTTTATACAAGATTGGTTTCATGTGAAATTCACATTGTTTAATGTACGATGTCTGCCTGTTCAACCTTTAATTGATACTATCTGAACTTTGATTACCGGTAGGTCCTTGTCCAAAAGAAATTTTGTGACAGTGGTGTGTATCAAGGGGTTTGTAGAAAATTGGATAAAAAGGACATTGCAAAATTTATACTTTCAACTTTTAATAGTAACAAGTAAGAAACTGGTCTTACAAATCAACCGCATGTATAAAATTCTTGAATGGTGAGATCCAAGTCTGGACATACAAGGCACCTGTCATAAACTTTGTCAAATATAAATTATCACACGTCTTTTTTCAAGCCTGGGATCAAGCATGTGTCATAGCATTGTCAAATATAAATTATCACCCAACTTCTATATACAAGCCTGGAGATCAAGACATTGTCAGACACAAATTATCATATAATGTATATATTATATATGATGTTATGTGATATTAAATTTGTACTTGTCTATGACGGGTGCCTTAAGTCCAGGCTTATTAAGGTTTCTAGCTTCCGAAATATATTTCACAACAACATGGGAATGTCTCCAATCCAAATCTTCAACCCATCTGGTAAGCGACTATATTGATTTGTACCGTACATGGATATGTATCTGAAACTGTAAAATTGGAGTGATATTTAAAAGTATTTATTAAATTTTGATTAATTGTATTGAGATTATTTAACAATTTGTGGTTCAATGTTTTTATAACTAACCAATGGAAGTATATGAAAAACAGAGGGAGGAATTTTGAAATAAATTGAAAAATAAAGAAAATAAGAATACCTCAAATTGAATGGCTTGTAGAAGTCAATAAGTTTTCAATCCTTAGTTACCGTATATCTATAGATTTGAGTTTTCTTTCTTTTTATTTTTTATGATGAAGAAATTTTGATTTATTTAAGAAGTAGGATGGTATATTATTGCTGTTTGTTACTTGAGAGAGAAAAAAGAGAGACTTGTCTTCAGTCAGATCATTTATATATGAAATCAAAATTATTTTCCTTTTGTGATGTCAACATTAAGCCTGCCAATGATAATATCTTAAACAAACATTATTCAAGAGTTAAATCTGCCTATTTCGGATCCTTTTTTGTGCCTGATATGTTATCTAAATTATTGATTAGACATTAATTAACTTATTCAGACCATAATCACTTCTCGATGGTCATCGCTAGCCTGTGATATTTACTGCATAAGGATCCGATTTCCTGCTCAACTTTCATTTATGATTTAATCATGAAATGGATAATCGATACTGTGTTTTTTATTGTACCGACTTTAGTAATGATGATCGAGGCTAGGCCAAAAATTTAATCGCTAAATTCTCAGTTCAGTGTCTATCAATTTTACTGAAATTTTCAGCAAATTCTTATTACATTGTCAAGTTTTCCTCCCACTGCTGAAGACCCCTACGCGCAAGCGAAGTATTGAAATAAAATTGAACCATATGTTAGTCCCAAAATGACCTACTCTGTGTCGAGTGGACGTTATAACCCCTTTCCTCTTTCTCTCTCTTTGTCAGTGGTGCATAAAAGAGGGTCTGACGAAGAACAGTCTAGTTCTGATGGTATGAAAAACTGAGTTCCCGTTTACACATTGGTGTGTTAGAATTTGAAAAAAAAAGTAGGCCATAGTGCCTCTGTCCAAGCAAAATTTCTTTCATAAAACACTATGGCATATGCCCTTCTTTATTAGCCCAGTTGGTGCAAAAAGTTGGATCTCAAAACCCCATTTAATTCCAAGTGATGGCGTCAATACTCCATACCATATACATGCATTAAAACATATCACAGAGAAACAACAAGTCCAGATGTGGAAGCTGTCATTTTTTAACACCAACAAGATAATTGGAAAAGTCAGTCATTGGGCAAAATCTGTATTCTCAAAAAATTGTGAAATGATATTGTTAGCCATTTTAAATTAAGCATTGATCTGTCGCAGAAGACTAGAGAAACAATATACTGGTAGCTAGGGCAACAAAAATAAGATGTTACAATGTTAGGAAAATATTTAAATTTTTCATATATTCATACAGTTTGTGTGAAATCTGTCTGAAGGCAAGTCTTTTCTTTATTGGTTATAAATTGTGTTATTGTAAATGTGTTAAAATTGTATATGTGGGCAATTATTTCATTATATTCACCACCCCAAAAAAATTGTTTATTTTTATTTTTTATTTGTCCAGAAAAAGTAAAAATTTAAAGGTAATTATTTATTATTTTTTGTTTGTTTATACCATGCTTGGCATACTTTATGTGTTTTTTTGTAAAACGAAATATTTTTCATTTTAATACGATATATTTTTGACAAGAAATACAGTATTTAAATTCTTCTGGGTAAAAAATTGATAAGATAATTTTGTAAAATCCTTTTTGTAACAGTTTATGATTAGCATTTTAATGGGAAAATGAATAAAAATGGTTGTTGTTAAATTTACCAAAAAATATTTTAAGATCGGTGCGCATAAAAGCGTACACTATTTGAATCTTGACCAAAGAGAACTTGAAAATTATTTGGAGCTCTACAGTTACAAAATTTGTATCTTGATTAACCGAACAGAACCCCAAATTTTTTTTTGAGTTCATTGCGTGTTACGGTATATAAAATTTGAATCTCGATCGCACAGAAGAAATAATACCTCCAGCTCAATGCTTCTTACTTGACAAAACAAATACAAAAAACGTGTTAAAGCATACAAAATATAAATCTTAATACTGATCATATATATGGCAGTTGATTTGATTGTTTTCCCCAGTGCTGGCATATGATCGGATCACTTTGTAAAAATTTTTTTAAAGTGTTTTTATTTCGAAAAAAATAGGCCCTAGCAACTATTCAGCCAAATAGATCATGCATCGAAAGTGAATTAGCAACAATCATTTTTTTTCTTATTATTATTGTTCAATTATTATTAACAAATACATATTGTGCGAGCTTTTATGTCCAATATATTTAGAATAATTTACAGTACAAGGAAAACAAGAGTCTCGGATATCCAGTCTTAAGATTGTGTGTGTGGAATAGATTGATTTTCCAGTTCTCTACACAACAACATAAGGTAAATATTATTAACCTGTTAGTGGCAATTAGTAAACAAAATAAATACTAATGGAAAACAGCTGCCATATTTACGTAACGTTTTAAAGAGTATTATCTCAACATTATCGAACTACATGTAATACAGCAATACAGTTCACCAAGCATTCTAAGACTAAGTTAAGAATTTACTCAAAATACTGGGCTAATAACGAGGGGAAACCACACTGGAAAATTCATGAAGAACTTTCTTGGCCATATCTCGGGAGCAAAACTGAGACCCTGGTGAGCGAGCCAGTATCTCTTACTCCTGAAGCCATCGTGATTGCAAAGATAAAACTAAAGATCAAAGGCCCGTGACACGATACATTATAATGTACAATTATTGTATCAAATTCAAAAGTATATTCCCGTCGTTCCAGCACTAAAGGCTAAACATATCTATGCTCTTTGAGCCAATTTTCGACTGTCCATATTCAGGACATGTTGAGTGGACGTTAAACCCCATTTCTCTCTCTCTCTTTATTTAGGACATTTACGGAACTTAAAATTGTTCAGGTTTCTACATTTTGTATTTCAGATATTTATTATGTTTTATCTTTCTATTTTCAGGTTCATGGATATTTAGAGATGAGAAAAAAAATCCAGATTTCTATTCGTTATCATTGACTGTCTTATAAAAATGAAGAAAAAAAAAATCAAATTCTTTTCTTTAAAAATTTGAAAATAAATTAGTAAAAGTGTCAGTAAAGCAGGTTTTGACCAAGAATTTTCATTATCACTTTCTGATTTCGGCAACTTCAGAATAAAATGCTATTTAATGTAATTTTCGTGAAGTGACTTGAAAAGGGAGGCAAGTTGACAATACCCAATATAAAAAGATCTATTATTTTTATGAGACAGCATATCCTATTTGACCATGATAAATAATATCCATATTGTATCTTGTGAAAAAATGTTGTTATAAAAAAATTTGGTTTAAAATATGAAGAAAAACATTGAGATTAAAAAATCAGTAAAATATATTGTTATTTATAGAACAGTTAGCACTGCATGTAGTCTATATTTCTACTACCAGTACTGGTAGATCTGGACTAACTTTAAGTCTTAATTACCCAGAGATGCCATATTTAAAAAAAATATATCAAGGTCATCATGTGTTTTATTTGGTTTATATTTGTGTTTTGTCCGATCTAAATTGTTTATTTTTGAAAAAAGTAATTTACAATATTTTGTTTTTCTTTTCCATGTCTTGTTCTGGTTCTAGTTTTGTTGTCTTGCTTTAAGTGAATGTGCGGAAGGGTGTGTCTGCGTGAAATGTATGTGCTATATGTTATTGTCATTAAATGTATGTGCGTCTCCAATGTGTGTGTGTGACGATTGTCAATCAATGATGTCATATATTGAAATATTTGAAATAAAAATAAGGTTGCTGTTTATTTGTATATTAATTGTCAAGTTCATGAACAGATGAAAATCGAATATTTAAATTGGTTTGAAGTGAAATAGTCAACATAATGGAATTTCCTCTCCTTCTCATTGTCATTATATTGATGGTTTAGACTCTTTGTTTCTTTTTAATCAATGAAATCTCAAATCCATTAATATTTGAAAGAAATAGCCAATGTTTCCTCTCCGTGGTATATAAGACAAGAAATAGGGTCGCTGGTATAACCTCGTGGTTCTCATGTTTTCTCCCGTAAATACCTCTGCTCAAGGATTTGTTGGAATAAAATTGAGCCATGTGTTAGTCCCCAAAATGACCTTGTTACCCCCCTCTCTCTCTTTCTCTCTCCTTCTCTCTCTCATGAACCAGAGTTCTTGTGTCAACCTTGACTGAGTAGCAGTGAAACTGACCAACTTGAGAAACTAAACTGTCAGTCAATGTATAAACTCGTGTCCATAAAAAAGTATACACCATGCATTTCGTGCTGCACCAACAAAAGTTGTATACAGTACTTGGATACAATGTCAATTTATTTCACATTTTGTTTGGTTTGAAATATTAAGTTTGGTTGAAAAAAGACAAACTCTGTATTGTTTTATCAAATGTTTTGAATCTAAACAAAACTTAGTTACATTTTTAATGTGTATACTTTCTTTTGGTCATTAGTATAGATGCAATAAAATTAAATATTTCAAAGAATTAAAAGGCAATGAATACATTTAATTGATAACTGATAATTAGTTAGTACCATCCTGAATGATAATTGCCTAGTTACATGACTGATAATTGGCTTGTAACATCATGACTGATAATTGGCTTGTAACATCATGACTGATAATTGGGTTAGTAACAGCATGAGTAATAATTGGTTTGTAACATCATGACTATTCATTGGGTTAGTAATAGTATGACTGATAATTGGTTTGTAACATCTTGATTGGTTAGTAATGTTGTGACAGATAATTGGATAGATACAGCACCACTGATAATTGGTTAGTAACAGCATGACTGATAGTTGGTTAGTAACAGTGTGACTGATAATTGGTTAGTAACAGTGTGACTGATAATTGGTTAGTAACAGTGTGACTGATAGTTGGTTAGTAACAGTGTGACTGATAATTGGTTAGTAACAGTGTGACTGATAATTGGTTAGTAACAGCATGATAATTGGTTAGTAACAGTGTGACTGATAATTGGTTAGTAACATCATGAAACGGGAACCCTGATTTCTACTTGGCATCTCAAGACTATAGACCTCGTCCTGGTATGTCATAATAACCCTGGGTAGTGGGAGTGTCTATTTTTAGGCTGGTGTGGGTGGAATTCCGAAATCATTGGTAGGGGCGTGTATAAATTCAGAATCTTCAAACTAGGCACCACAATGTGTAGAGGTTTGGGCTAGGTAAAGCTTACCCTAACCAAGAATTCCCTATCCCATTTTTAAATACCCTCTTTAACCGGCTAATCCTCCTCCCCACCAATCAGTCTGAACTGAAGACCCTAATGTCCTGAAAATAGAATAAACTTTCTTTTAATATGGTTTAATTGTTTTTAAAGGAAACAAATTTTCTAACTTTTTTTCATTTTCATACATTTGTTATACAGTGTAATAAATTTATAACTTTTTTGAGTGGCTTAATTTATTGAGAGGAATTTTTAAGAGGATAATTTCATACAGGTTGACAAATGTTAAAGGGACATGTTGCTGAATCTAAATATTAATTTCAAGCAAATGAACGTGGTAAAAAGTTCACAATTTCAGATTTGATATTATCTTTTTAAAAGGTCTTTTAAATTTGATATTTCAGATTGATATAAATATCAAAATACCACCACATTTGTATTGAATTCAGTGTATTTAAAATATTGTTCAGCATCATGTCCCTTTAATGTTTTAAATACCATCATACACTTTAAATACAAGCATGTAATTATTACCTATTGTGGACAGAAAATGTTCAAAATACCAGAATTGTAAATATATATAAATATATACAAATGATTATACTGTACAACTCAAATATTGGTGAAAATAGTTTCAAGGTCTGGTCAAATTTAACGCAGGTCCAGAAACTCAAGCATAGTAAATAACTTTAACCCTTAGAACCTGAAATGCCGCGAAACCGGTTTGACGTATCGCATATACACGAAATGTCGATTTTGCGGCTTGTGGTGTGTCAAGCTCCAATTATGTTTACGTCATAATTCATTTGACGTCATGTAAATCCAGGGAGGGACGTGCTACACCCCATGTATAGTCAGGGTTCAAAGGGTTAATTTTCAGGATAATTAGTAATAGAAAAAAGATTTGGTAGAATTCTGTGCTTCTAGTTTCTATAGTTGCTGAATCGTGTTAAATATTTTAGAATAAGTTGATAACTACTCATGAAAATCAATGTGAATATAATTTCAGGTTTATGCATTAAAATATGTTGGATTATTTATACCCTGACCTTTGCTCTTTATTTGACCTTCAACTTTGAAACACAACCTTGAAAATAATATTCCTGTGGTCGATTTGAAAATTATTGAGCGATTGAAGTTTCGATTTCCATTTGTAATGTTATCATTTTCAATGGTTCTAACTCTCATATGTACCTTGGTATTATAAATACCAACCAATAATTATATAGTGACCTTTTCAACTTTGACCCTTAATTGAACTTGAAGGTCAGTTGGTAATGTAACTGTATATTGAATTATAAAGTGTTAAAGTATCAGATATTTGAGTCAAGTGCTCAAATAATTTTTGCCCATTAACTGTGGCTGTGATGAGCTTGCACAAATAAATGATGAAATAAAATATATGTTGCTTTTGTGTTTTTTGTTGGGTATATTATATTTTATTTTGTGAAAGAGGGGTTGGATGGTCGAATGGTTAGCACGTGCGTGCTGTATCATAAAGCCTGTCATTGATTCAACTGGTGTGGTTTCGAATCCTCGGTTCTACATGACATGGAGTAGTGTCACCGGTTTCCTCCCACTGCTAAAGACCCCTATGCACAAGCAAAACCATATGTAAGTCCCGAAATGACCTTGTTTGTGTCGAATGGATGTTAACCCCCATTTTTCTCTCTCTATTTTGTGGAAATACTCTTAAATCTTGACTCTGCACTTGGTCTGAAATAGATAAATATGGGATTAAACAGCCATTCAACCTAAACTATGCCATTTTGGGACTAACATATGGTATATTAATTACTGTTTCACTAATTAGAGGGCATGTAGGGGTTGGAGAAAACCCAAGTTGTCAGACAAGCAAACCTAGCTAGTCCTTGTACAAGATAATTAAAAAAACTTATGTCTGTATTGTTTCTTTATTATACTTAAAGACTTGGTAACAAAATGGTGACCATAGCTGTAGATGGGGTGGGGGGCTCCTGCCTTCCAATTTAATAACTGAATTGTCCTTTCCTGGAACTCCATTGGTAATATAACTTACTCTCTTATATAGAATTCCGACTGCCAGGGCAAATATGTTCACAGGACCTCAGTTTTTTGTACCATCCGAATGACAAGACATGTCCTTGTTAAATCCTGTCCTACATCACTGACAAGTGGAAACCACGCCGGAAAATCTGGATGAGCTATCTTGCCCAAGGCAGGGATTGAACCAGCATCTTACCCATGTGATCCCGAAATGGGGGTTTAACACCCTACTGTTCTGCAAATGGAGAGACCATACAGTGGACTATGAGTAATTCTGCCAGACTAGCGGCACTAAAGCCTACACTCATATTAAATTTCAACTGCCAAGGGATCTTTTATGTGCATGTAAATATGAACATGGGACCCCCCTTTTTTTTTATCCCATCTGAATGGCTCGACATGTCCTTGTTAGGCCCTCTGTCCTGAATCATTGATAGGGGGAATCTGGTCGAGGTGAATTTGACACATATTGGTAACAGATCAAACTTCAGAGCTGTAAAAAGGTTGTGTCCTTTAATGGTAGAACAATCTGAAGGGCTTTACTGTGGGTCTCCTAACGTTGATTTAGTCCAGGCGAATTAGGTCATTTTGGGACCAACATGGTTCAATGCTTCAGACATTATTAGAAAACCCCATCTTCAATTAGCCCAGGTTAGGTGCAGAACAGTAGGATGTCAAACCCAATTTTATTTATAAGAAAACATATTTGCTTATATATCTCAGTATTTTATTTGATAACAAATATGGCGAGAGTCTATATAGGCTGTGCCTGTTCCTCAATCCCTTTCAATATCTGAATAAAATATTGTTTTAACAAAAACAAATATGGCCTTGAACATTTGCGGTCATGATAACATCACTGAACTTCCCGATCAAACAATCGAAAAAAAAAAAAGAAGCAGGATAGAAGAATGAAATATACATTTATTATCCTTATTCATTTACTGTACAAATTTACATTTCATTTTATAATACACGAAAAAATGAACTACATTACATGGTGATCAAGTCTACTCCTAAGTATATATTATGAACATTTTGATAAGAGACTAAATAATCAGGACTGTACAAATGTTTTTAAGTAAAAAATATTTTACACACATTTCGATTCATAAAATAAATATCGAAAACATGATTTTTAAAAACAGCATGGGAATTATAAACAATTGCCTCTAATATTAATATTTGATTTCTAACAACGAAAAAAAGAAAATTCTTTAACTTTATAATAAGAACCCCTAAAAATTCATCACAAACATAACAAAAAAAGAGAAATCCTACTACTCCACTATTGTTCATATTGGACGTTTCATTGATTCACTTAGCGGTGAACAGGATGAGAAGTTTTTTAAAGATGCATTATGCAACGGGCCCATCCATAAAGTACGTACGCTTGAAGGGGGGGGGGGGGAAGTCACGGCAAGAGCGTACAGGTGTGTTAATTCAATGGCAAAATGTGCCTACGGGGGGGGGGGGGGGGGGGGGGTCTGAATTTTACCCATTTTGAGCGTACATACTTTATGGATGGCCCCAAGCGCCTCTTGCAGGCCCAGAGTTCATAAAGCATTCTCAAACCAAAATATAGCCATTTATAAAACTTTTGTTGTTTTAATGTATCAAAAACATCGATAAGAAACTGTGTGAATAGCTTTGTGTTTCTGGATTAAAGATATTTCTCATAAAGAGTGATTGAAAGTTGAGCAAATTCTCAACTTAAGTCTGAGAATGCTTTGTGAACCTGGGGTCTGGTCTTTATTTTGGCTTCATGTTACATAAACTATATAGACATTAATTTACAAGTCCATAATCTACTCTCTAGGTCACTGGATAGCAGAGACTTAAAATAGATTAGAACTCCTGCAAAATAAGGATAAAACAGATAATTGAGACCCTGGGCCCTGTGTTTCTCGAAATCTTAACTAAAGATAAAATTCAAATTTAAGTACATCCTTCAATTTTGATTGGCTAAGCACCAAAATCAATCTAATATTATCCAATAAAAATTACTAAATTTTGGATATTATCTTAGTTAAAATTTTGTAAAAAAGGCCCCAGTTGTCCAGTACAATTGCTACAATGATAATCTACGCCACATCTTCCAACACTCATAACTTTGCTCAGAATAAGTAATTTTGTCAATAGAAAGAACGACCAGCTTTCATCTAAATCTTACATAATGCATCTTTAAGTTACTAATAAATAATATTGTCCACCAAACTGTGACAACTGTTCTCCTAAACGTTACAGATGCCAATAAAAGAAATAAGTGTGGTTTAATGGTCGAGAGCGAGACATTAAGTAATATATTGTAACAACTAGAGGGCCGTGAGGTCCAAGTGTTTTTACAATATATTATGCAATGTCTTAAGCTCGGGATCTTTAAACCGACTTCAAATACAGACACTCCGCATGTGCGTTCACAAAAAAATACATCATGCCAGTCTAATATTTCATAAGGTACGCTTGGCAAGTTGCCCGTACGATTATTTGAAATAATGGTAGGCCAACATCAAAGGGTGATGTCACATCTGTATTTTAATTCCTACTATTCTCCTGTAACTCATCTTTGACATGTTAATCCACTTTGCAACAATTATAATATGAACACTTTTATAGCACTTATTCGACAGGACACTTATGTTTCTCAACGCCAGAAAGAAATGAAATAAGGTTTAACATCCTACTTTTAAGTAACGACTGGGGTAATGAAGACAGAAGCAGGTGTTTAATAAAACCATTGTTGAAACTGCAAGATATTAGGTTTGTTCAGTTAAATATTATTGATGCCACTAATTTCTGTTTTGATCAAGTTCATGCCTGAACTTTTCCCCAACAATGATTCCTACGAAGATTGGTAACCATGTGAATTTACATATCTCAAAATAATGATGAATGCCCAAAATTCTGTTGGCTGAAATCCACAAAAGCAGCTGAGGTAGTAAACCACTAGAGCATCATGAGAGATATGGAAGGGGATTGCTGATGTACTAATAAGGTTCTATGCTCTGTTCCATGCATTATGGATAATGGAACTATGTTTTGATCACAGGCATGTAAAAAAGTGTGAAACTGATTTAATAAAGATTAATTTGAATTGTTCATCACCATAAAATTCAAGAGATTATTGAGAAATTAAAAAGCTTCAGAAAAACTCTAACCATGTGTTCGCAGTTTGTTATTATTTACATTTTGAATAGCACCAAAATCTTCCCATAATCCGGCAGTGGATATAGGGGTCAATTTCAACTCTTGACACAGCGGCATACTGATTAAAATAAATGATGTAATCTCAAATGGTACGAGATAGTCTAGATAGAGGGGAGAAAACTAGGTCTCATGGCTGAACCCTGTAACTACTTACAGCTGGTAAGAAAACAATAGTTTGAAATTTATTATATTTCATGTTTTTTAACTTCATAATTTTTAGACTACTTTGAACATATTTTGTTTACAGATCCGCATGATATCCAAAGAATGTGACAATATTTTGCATTACCTCGTTTGGTTGCCAGGTAAAAAACAACAATATACAACCCTGTTTTAATGTGGGCGTATAAAAAGATACATCTAACTGTATGAATTGTGTTTTAGGGAAGAATTCTTTCAAATTCTAAATCTTTGGGGTATTGAAATGGATCCCCAGCTAAGTTCTCCAGCTAGTCAAGTGCTAAAATTTGTGGCATAAAACAACAGTTCGTTAGAATCAATGTACAATCTATATTTCATTTGGCACAAACAACTCTTTCCTCAATCATTGACTATACATATAAATAATTTAACAAGCAAAATCCACAATACATGCTGTACCGGCTGATAAAATTGGACTAATTCTCAGTATATACCTATCTAAATAAATTTACTGGCCTGACAGTGAAATAAAATAAAACTAAGTACGAACAATCCAAACAGTTAGACAAATTTCAAAGTCCTAAAAAACGGTATAGGCAAAATAGTGTAATCAGCATATGCACTGTTCACCGTGTATCAAATACATGACAAACAGTGGTAACAGGTGTCCGGAAGAGTAAGCTTACTAAAACGTTCACTCAAAAATATATCAAATATACAATACCCTGGAGCCATATTCACAAAAACATACAATGAAATATTCTAAGAATATAGCTATTTCATTGGTTGAAAGATAAAATCCTTAAACTGATTTGAGCTATTAGCCAATGGATGGGCAGCATTCTAAAAATATTTTAGTCTTTGTAAATATGACTCCAGAAGACATGCTTGTGGTTTGTTTACCCTTAAATACTTTTAAGCTGCCTTAAATCATTATATAAATGTGGGCCAGATTACATATATAATATATATAATATCATACAACAAAATGAAATGATTTGGACTGCAGAAATGCTATATTCGAATAAGAAAAAAGAATAAACTGCCACAATATCAGTTAGGATTTCTGGTAAAACCCATTACTAAAAATGGTAAAATTCTTTTGCCATGTTCTTTTTTAGAAATAAAGACAATCTCGTTAAAATACAGATCTATATTTTGTTTGGTTTTTTATAGTGTTGATGGCCTCCACTACATGAAGATCTGGGCAGTTGATAGAGCGAGGTTGCGTCAGAGGTCAGTCAAGAGGCTTTTGACCCTTAATTTGACATCTGATGAACCAATCAACGTTGATGTTTCTAGTAAGATACCTACAGTTCCGTGCACCACAAGCAAGGAATTCGCCATAGTAAAGACAAGTAAAACAAAATTTTGAACTATAAAAAACGAAACGAAACAGGATCTGTGTTTCAATCAGATTGAAATAAAGACAAAGAAACACAAACTGGTATAAACAACATTTAACCCATGCAATTTCCAAAACCATGTCACTTAGAAAAATATTATTTATTTGAAAAAGCCAAATGAAATTCCGTGGCAAAATCTTTGTTTTTCTTTTAAAGTTATAAGTTCATATAATTGCATTTGGTGTTTTCAAATAAACAGATATCTCATTTTTAGCAACAAGTTCTTTGCTTAAACTTTGGAATTTACAGATCCAAGTAAAATTGAATTTTACTATTGTTATTAAATATCTAAACTAATAGATATTTCCAAATTAAAACCAGGGACCTATTACACAAAGCACTTGTATCTTTATCGATATTTAAAACAATTTTATTGTCCATCCATAATAATACATGCTTTATCCAACAGGCCCCATTGTTCTATTGCATCAATTTTAATTGATTTCATTTCAAATGTCTTGTTACCGGTTTCTATATAGAGTTTTTTTTAAAAACCCTTAGTAAGTACAGACAATTAGAAAATATAAAATGAACAAGATTTTAGAACACAAGGCGAACACCAAGGTCTTCAAAAGAGACGTCCCAGATATCTAAATCAAACTAAAGCCAATACTTGCAGCACACTATGACATCTGTGCCTGGATGTAACAAGCCTAAAATCTTAGTATTTGTAGACATTTGATAAATGCATTGACAGGCGGAAACAAGACGCTTACCACAATTGATGTCACGCCATTCAGCAGATTTCGGCTAAATATGTCCACTTACAGAACAATGTAAAATTGGCTTCTTCTTTACATTTTGGCAATTCATTTGCATATTTTAACCTACTTGGTTCAATGGATACCTTTTTCGCATCTGGGACAACTCTTTTAGAAAGAACACAATTCGATTTTTCTCAAGGATTGAAATGTTTAACATTTAGAGAACTATAATCAAGCTCTGTTTCTGCTTTCAAGGATTGAAATCTAAGTTAAGAGTAACTGTATTTGAACTCTGTTTCTGCTTTAACTACAGATTATATTGGTCTGCAGAAAAAAGAGTCAAAGGCCAAATGATATTACTGTACCATATACACTGGGGGGGGGGGGGAGAGATGGCCTAGTGGTCTAGAGTGCCCCGCTTTGACCTCTAGCTGGCCGGCCACCTCTGGCTTGCGGCTGTGGTTTCGAGCCCTGGTGTAAGCGTATGTGGCATGGAGATAGGGGCGCCTTCTCAACCTCGTTGGTTTCCTCCCACCGCTAAAGACCCCTACGCGCAAGCGAATTATTGAAATAAAAAAATAAACCATATGTTAGTCGCGAAATGATCTAGTTGTGTTGAGTGGACGTTAAACCCCATTTCTCTCTCTCTCTCTCTGTACCATTTACAATCAGGGAATGAAATGTGATACTGTTATCAGTTCTTCACAGACCGGGTGAATGACGCAGCAGCATGCAGTGTGCTATGAGGGAAATTTTGGCCTACTCTTCATTGCACTACAACTGTCAAGGGTTCTTTGATGTACGGGAAATTGGTTTGTCTGGAGACTATCTACCTTTGATATTTTGGTTTTGTTTTTCTTAACTGAATATCAAATAATCAATGAGTACATTTTTCTGGAAGAATACACGATTTGTAAATGGCATCGACCATTTAAAGTTACAAAGGAGTTTCATAACAAATTAGACAAATATAGTAAGTAGTATACCATAAATATGACAAAATTCTTTAACATTTAAAAATCTGAACAATCCAATAATCTATAACAATGTTGCGTTTATCTTAATACAAGTATTAAACACCGGAGGATATCTGCTACTTTCAGTTTACAACTCTGCTACTTTCAGTTTATAACTCTGCTACTTTCAGTTTAAAACTCAACAGGATTACTTGCCGTTGACACATCATTATAATCTTTTGTTGACAATAATCAGCTTAAATTCACTGTATCGAGTATCTCGTATTGTTGAGCGCAAAACGAAGCATGATGTGTCCAGGGAGTGAAAAATTAGAGAATATCACTGAGCTGCTTTGAGATGAGTTTTTAATAATGACATTGTTTCTCGTTTATCTGTAATGGCCTCCGTAGCTTGATCTACGACACTGAATACAAACTGTAAACAACCAACTTTTATATAACTGCCATGATGTAAAAGAGCTGTACCTTCCCAGCCTGCACCACTACCTCCTATCAAACTGGAACTACTGACCTTACAACCACATGGTCGCTGAAACTGAAAGTAGACAAGGCATGAGATTTAACATTTTAAAAACAGAACCTTTAATGCTTATTTGTAGGGTCCTTACTGATTACAAGATCGATTCAGCAGGGTACTGGTAAGTAATAAATGTTCAGGGTTAAGGAATACCACTTTTTATAGATTCACCCTGTATTTATACAAAACGTGTATATTTGTTTTCATTAATACAAAATGTGTATATTTGTTTTCATTAATACAAAATGTGTATTTGTTATTGTTACTACAAAATGTGTATTTGTTTACGTTAATTCAAAACGTTTGTAGTTATTTTTGTTAATACAAAACATGTGTATATTTGTTTATGTTATACAAAACATGTGTACAGGGCATCATTTCTGTAAAACATGCTCTTGCACCTATATTCGCAGGAGCAAATAAAAACACACCTGCAAATTTGCTCCCAAGAGCTTTAATTTTTACCATGACTAGTCTATCCAAAATTTCAAATGGTGTAAAAAAAAAAATTTTGTTGTTGAGACATTTTTTAGTCAATATTTCTATTGATTGTATCCAAATTCTAGCAGACAAATACGCTCATTGAACATGCCATTGGTTGTCAAGTACTTGATTTACCGGCCTTGTCTTATGCTTACAACAGTAAACACTAGGCCTAACAGTGGACGCTTACGGTTAGCACCCAGATCCATTCACTCTTTTTTAAATTGTTTTTTTGTTTGTTTTTTGTTTCTGAGTATGTCTTGTCGTTATATTTGTCTTTTATGTAAATTATAATGTGGTGCAGTCCCCCTGCACTAACTCTTGGAGTAAATCTCTGGCTCGATGCCAAAGGCGGGAAAGGAATCTATATATCGTGATTATCAAGACGCTTTCTATAAGACCCCGACAGAAATTGATAACGCTATATTTATTCAAATTTCACAATCAAAAACTCTTAGAAAACTAACGCCATAACACGGACATCATTTGATTTGAAAACGGTCAATCGTTTATTATTAATGTAATATTATCGATAATACATAATAATCTATCGTGAACGCCTGTCAAAAATGATGCCCTGTGTGTATGTGTTAACATTAATACAAACATGTGCATTTGTTTTCATTAATACTAAATCTGTATATTTGTTAGATTTTAGACACTCTACCAACTGAATCAGGGCCTGGTTTCTTGAAATCCTAACTAAAGATAAAATCCAGATTTTAGTACATACTTGAATCTGATTGGCGTAGCGCTAAAATCAATCTTATATTATCCAATCAAATAACTTTTCGGTTTATATCTTAGTTAAAATTTCATGAAACAGGCCCCTGAAGTGTAGCCTTAGCGGCGGACAATTTAATATTTACCTCACAGGTAGCTTTGGCGGACATTTTAGCTTTCTCTTCAACCACTTTTTCTTTTGCCTCTTTTAGTTGCTGCTGTTTTTTCTTTTTACCCTTTCCAATGACTTCGCGAACTGCTGCCACGACAGGTGAAGGTTGTGGGGTGGTCGATGGTTTGTCGGAGAAATCACATGAATAAAGAACGTTATCAACAGTTGTACCGTGTTCACTATAGTTTAATAATTCATAGTGCTGCGTCATCTGTAATGTAAGAAATTATAATTATACTTCACTGCTTTAACATACTAAATGCAAGAGCTAAATCTAAGTCTTTCTTTAGGCTTGAAATGTTATCTAAGGCCAGACCAATTTATTCTCTTGTTTTACGGATCCGCCGACCTGAATTTCTAGAAACCCCCCCCCCCCTAAAAAAAAACAGAATTCCCGATCAAAAAAATAATTGTCTTCTGGAACTGACGAAATTTAGTAACAGTAAAAGTAATGAAAATAGGTAGTGCACGCAATATTGTCAAAACGAATAGCCGCTAGCTTGTAGCGACATCATGTCACAAAAATTTGGGATTGGGGCGACATTCGGGAATTTCCCGCGACTTCAAGATTCTTGCCGAAATTATATTATTTATTGAATCAGTTGGCTTATTACCCGACAAGCCGATGATAGTCAGGACTGAACAGCTAAGATTGAGGTTATTATTTGACTCAATTATTAATTACAGTCACTTTGAGTTGCAAGGAATATATCTTTTGTCTAATTCATACAGAAAACATCCGTTTTCAGACACAATTTTCACCCAGTGTATATACGGAGCCGTCGTTTCTCATCACATCGCAAAGTAATAATTATACATGTTTCCGGACCAAGACTTGAGAACGCCGGCTCACTTGATGAGAAGTCATGGCCCCGAACATGAATAATCAACATGTGTGATAATGTAAAGAAGTCAATGATTGGATTAGCGACAACACGTGGCAGCTTATAAAAAAAGAAATGAACGTATTACTAACGTGAGGATGGTGAGCCGTTATTTATTTTATTACTGTTTATTAATCCGTGATTGTCATAGAAGGGTGCTAATTCTATTGGTTAGATAATTAATCAGTGTTGGACATGTGAGCTTACATGAAATGTCGATAATTCTATCTTATGCTTTTTTTTTCTCCCCTGCCCTTTACACAATTTTGGTCTTTTTTTCTCCTGCCTTTACAGATTTTTCCGGAAAAATCCGTAAAACAAGAAAATAAATTGGTCTGGCCTAAATTATTAATTAAATTATCTATGTTTTAACTATTATAGTAAGAACTGCCAGCTCTTATCTAACTGCTCATAATGTATCTTTAATTGTTAGTATCAGATGGTACATGCATCTAATGACTGGTCACACAATATTTCTTTTGGTTCAGGTGTAATATATGAGTGAGAGAGAGAGAGGTCTTTAGCAGTGGAAGAAAACCGGAGAGAGAGGGGTCTTTAGCAATGGGAGGAAACTGGAGGACCCGGAAAAAACCCACGAGGTTGGACACAAGACCATACTCTTGGTCACGTACAACCACGGGTAATATGAGACAGAAGAAATCTGAATCAGCATCTTGACCTTCCTCTCAGCTTCACTTTTCAGGAGTATTATTTTTGTACACATTCGTTGCCCTCTCTAACTGTTTTTCATTGAAAGATATAGATTAATCTTAAGAGAGAAATGAAAATTATCTTTTCGTTTGTGCTAATGAAGACTCGACATACACCCAGCAGTGAATTTTGTCTAACAAAATTTGAGAACAATTTTATTGAGGAAAAGGTATAACTACTAGGTTGACATGTGTACAAAATTTCGTGAAATATGATCCAGAAACGAGTGAAGGGGCCCCATTTCAATATTCCTTCCTAACTTTGCTCGGCGTTGGATAAGAAAATGTTTTACCTCATCATAGAAGATACAGGCATGTTTAGATGAGATAAAGTTACAGAAGCCAAACTCTGTTAAACAGACATCCATATCAGCACCTACAAATAAAAATAAATAATTCAATATATATATAACAGCTATTGTAACATGGACAGGGAATTTTCCTTTGTTCTTTTCGTTGAATAAAAAGATTTTTTTCCTGCCACAGATTATCTGAAGCAATACCAACGAGCATGTTGAGCAGGTGTCAATGTTACAAGTTCCAATCTAAATTATAGCTGAATGATTCCACCAAATTATGTCAACTTTTCAAAATCAAACAAAGTACTATCAAAATGGGAACAGTATACAGAGATCTGGTTAAGCATTGAAACAACCTTTACTAGGTCATTTCAACAATTACACATGACGTATATTTTATTTCTATAGTTTGCTCGATCGCAAGGAAACCACAGATTCAGGAGAAAACCCAAACATTAAACATACATTATGCAAGAGATAAATCTGCCTAAGGCAGGTTTTACTTTAGACATTAATTAGCTTATCCAGATCATAATCAACTTTCACTGGCCGTTAACCTTTAGCAGATTGGTATACATTTTTTGAAAAATAATTAAACGTAAAAAGACATTGTTTTTTATTGTACCGACTTAAGTAATAATGATCAAGGTTAGCTTAAAATTCAAAAGCTAATATCTTGGTTTACAGTGAAGCAATTTGAAAATTTCAGTATATTCTATTTACGTTAGTGTCTCTATTTTTTAAGTATTATAGTGAGAACTCTGAACTATTAACTAATCTCTCATAATGCCCTTTAAGGCAGGTGACTCAATGTAAAAGACTTGGATCTAAACTTGAATCCATGACAGAAATAATGATCTATAGTAAACAGATTGGAGAGATCTAGGGTTTAACGTCCACTCGACACAAAATAGGTCATTTTGCGACTATGGTTTAATCATTTTTCAATAATTTGCTTGCGCGTTGGGGTCTTTAGCAGTGAGAGGAAACTGGAGGACCCGGAGAAAACCCAAGAGGATGGACAGATGGCCCTACTTCTTGCCACGTACAACCAGGGATTCGAAACCACGCCAGTTGACAGGCTTTATGATACAGCGTGTGCACGCTAACCATTCAGCCATCCAACACCCCTAAACAGATTGGACCACCCCAACCCCACTACTGAAATGTTAGAAAGGGTATTATTACCTGTGCCTATACTCAGAGAACGGAATGACATGGGTACAGCTTGACCTTTACCCGTTAATGGACATAAAACAGCTCTAGCTCGAACCTCATTTCTTCCTGTAAATAATCAAAACTATTTATCACATTGTAAGAGCAATGGCTAGTAATACAGGTTTCCTGAATCGGAAGTGACGAACGCCATATTATATTTGAATGCGTTTAACCAGCTCTATCACATATGTGATATAACTGGCACCAATATTATCCTTTAGTGTAAGGTAGGACTACATACTAACCTCTTTTCTACCTCATTTGTTTAAAAAAGTTAAATTATGGAATAGAAGCGGCTTTGATTCAAAGATATAAATATTTCCTTTTTTCTACCTTAGTTATATATTTGTGTTTAAAAATTTCAATACCGGATAAGGGATATATTTACATGTACCTGTATATATGATACTATGTACCTGTATTTATGAAGCTATATTTACATACCGGTATATGTATGAGTATTTCTCACAAGGACCTATATTTACCTGTATTAATGAGTTTATCTCAAAAGAAGTTATATTTACCTGAATTCGTGAGTATATTGTTTAAAACACCTTTTTTATTAACAGGTTGTGGAGATGATTTAGGGGCGAGAAGTTGCTGTAATCTTTGCCATGCTAAAATCTGTACTAACTTCTCATCTATTTTACTTAATTCAAATTCTGGAGTGTAAAAATATCAAACGAGAAAACATTAGCTAATAAAATAAGAAAACATACATTACACTTAAAAAGATAATTTTTGAATCTTGTACTGTTGTTGCACCCTCAATAGAGCTAACTAGCGATAGAGAAAGAGAAATGGTGTTTAACCTGAGAACGCTGAGACAACCAACGATGTTGGACAGGCAACCCTTCACTTTGTCACATACAACTGGGGATTCGAAACCATGCTAGTTGACTCAATGACAGGCTTTATGATACAGCGAGCACATGCTAACTATTTTGCCATCCAACCCTCCCAGCTAACTAGCACTGATAGTTAAACACCTTCACCTACTACTCTCTCTTAGCTGGTCCAACAATTTCACAAAGAAATCAATCTGTTCACAAATATATTCTGGTTTTCAGCTATGGCCACATCAGCTGTTTTTTTTTGCCCGATACAGCTTTATTATTCATGTTAGGCTGTGCCAAAATTATCTCATTGATAATGAGTTTGGTACAACTTCAGCAGTTCTAACATTTGTTTATAAGGTACAATTAAGATATGCTGCCAATCAACGAAACATACGCACACAACAGCTAAGCCGTCCAGGCAGTCACAACAAGGGTTGTCGACTATTCTTTCTTTTGTCAGTAATGAGAACATTTAATGACACATGAAAATCTGATAACAGGTAATAATCTATGAAGTAATTATCAGAAATCATTGGAATATGTTTTGATGGTTTGTCTCCTAACTTTAAACAATTTAATGTGGGCGTATAAAAATTATCATGTCCAGCTCTATGTGATATATTTGATGATATTACCTGAGTTACTATCTATACATTGTTGTAAATTATTATTTAAATTAATTATCGTAGGTTGAGAGTTTAAGCTGCCTGTTGTACCACTGATTGTTCTTGTACTATTGCTGTTCCCACTACTCGTCTTATTCCCTATAATAATAATAAATGGTTATATACTGTATATATAGTAAAATACATACATGTATACTAGATCACACACTGTAATAAACATACAATTTGATTTTATATTCATCCACTATCGAGTCTGGAATAAAGGCACATGTCCGAGACATTGTCATACATAAATTTAGGATCTGGTCTTGCTGTCTGCCATTCCTCTTGCGTTTGTCATCCTTTAATTGGTACATGTACATATTGCCTTTTTTTCCCAGTTTCAGATATAACTTCAATAGTGTTTGACATTTTGTCAAGTATGAACATACAAATATTTATTTATTTACAATACCTTGTAAACTATCCATGAAGTACGAATAATACATACCTAACGATGAAGCACTAACAGTGATGACTTTAGGAGAGGAGTTGCCCGATGAATTTGTTGAGGAAACGCGTCCACCTCCAGGATGAGGTATTTTTATAACAGATTGTCCCCGCGGTGATAATATAGACGTAGGATTACTACCACTAATGTTTTTCGACGTAAAATTGGGTGGTAAAACAACTTTACCTTGTCCGGTATTTTGCACAACTTTAGTCATAACGGTATTGTTATTTTTAACAGCACTTATTAAAATGTTTTTACCTTGAGGACCAGGTATTGTTAAAGCACTAGAAGATGTTGGTCTGTCGCTCGTACTGACGACCTTACCAAAAGTTTGTGGAGAATCGGCACTATTACTTCGAGTTCTTATAAGCACAGGGTCCGTTTTATTAGAAGTTCGGGGACTAGCAGACGTCATTTCGATATCACCATTTACAGAACTAGAATTATTTAATAACGACACAGCTCCAAAAGGTCCATTAAATAAACTATCCTGCCCTCCCGTTAAACACTGTGTTGCACCGTTTAATAAAATACGTTCACAATCGGTAAAGTCAGACGATTTGGAGTTGAATAAAGGATCGCTTGTTTCAGAGTCTTTTTGTACAACCGGGGCCACAGATGCTGTAGGTTTTGATAAAGGTGTGTCAGACGTTGTTTTCATGTTATCACCAGATTTCTGTAATTGTTTTTGTGCTAATAATTTGGCAATACTCGTCTGTAATGATACGACTCCTGATAACCACTGAAAAATAGAATAGTAACAGATACATAAAACTATGTGTTTAGTCCACTCACCATTTAAAAGGGGTGGGGGGTAGAGAGAGAGACACACACATACACAAACTAGGTCATTTCAGGATTGACACATGGTTCATTTTTTTTATTTCATAAATTTGCTCTAACTTGAAGACCCATGTAGATGCTCTCCCTTCTTGCAAGGTCTTCCTTTATGCACCATTGACAAGGGGAACACACCCAGAAAAATCCTGGGGAACATTTTCAACCAACAGAATTATCCTGGTTAGTGGGCCATGAAAATGGAATGAAATGGTGTTTAACATCCTACTATTCTCCTACGACCAGGCTAACGATGACAGGCATAGGCCTTACAGTATCATGTGAGGGAAATTTTGCCCAGGCAGTGGTGCTATGACGTACTCTTATATCATATTCCAACTGCCAAGGGATCTTTAACACGCAAATCATTGTGTACAAAGGACCTCAATTTTTATGTACCTCGGTCCTGCACCACTGACAACGAGGAACCCACGTCATAAAATTTTCTGGGCCAATGCAGGGGCAAAACACAGGATTTCCAGATTTGTGAGTACCTGCCTCCTGTAATTTTGCCAGTGTCTTACTGACAGCCATGTTTTCCTATATAACCTACCTCTTCTTGTTCTTCTAGCGTAGCAGCCTGTCCCCCTTCACTTGATGATGGCATCGTGGGGTAGGAGGGATCGGGATTTGGCTCTGCTATACCACGAGGCGTAGGAAGAAGAGGTGGAGGATTGCTGTAGTGATCTTTTATTGACTGAGGTACCTAGAAATAAAATCATTTTATAAACATATTTACTTCAAAAATATACATTCTTGGCTACAGGCTTATACTGGGCGTACTCGATTGAACGTTCCAGAAATGAATTCTCTCAATTACGAAAATATCTTCAATCGTGTGAAAAGGATGATTTGGGAGTACAACGCATGTGCCGACTGCATAAAACTTACCTCAACCAATCATGACAGCTGAAACATGTTTGTTACTTAAAATACGTCACAATTTAACTCACACCACCTCAGCTGTCAGGACTGACAGAACTGTGACAGGACTGAATTCCGTGTCACTTGATTCTGTAAATTTGGGATGTTCTGAACTGTGAATCCGGCATCCCCAATGTTACTTCATGCACAAACCGGGTCAGTGTAGATTGACATTCTGATAAGCATACACAAGTCTGATTAGCCACTTTTCCTCGTCAGGCCCTCCACTCTGGTGAACTTTCTCTACCAAGACAGGGATCTGACCCAAAACTTTTGATTGGTGAACAAGCACCACACTTCAATTATTTTTTATCTGGTTGCAGAGTGGGGAAAAAGGGAGATAACTTTTCCCTTTTATTTTTGGAATCAACTCTACACTGATGTTGTGACAGACCAATGGGGTTTGACGTCCTACTGTTCTGCTCCAAACTGGGCTAATGAAGATGAGCATACACCATACAGTGTGTAATGAGAGAAATTTTGCCAGTACAGAGGCACTACGGCTTACTCTTATATCAAATTCCAACTGTCAAGGGATCTTTTACATGAACGACTAGACTGCTGTCCTTGTCTGGCCCTCCGTCCTGCATCACTGACAAGGGGGAACCACACAGGAAAATCTGATGAACTTTCTTGACCAATGCAGGGATCTTCGGGCTAGCGAGCCAGCATCTTACCCACTATGACACCCCTTTCACGACAATACAGGAAATTATACTTACTGTTATGGTTTTACGTAGTGGATGCTGATGTTTGATTCGAAAGAGAGGATGTTTTTGATGTGTTTTCTGTAAGAATTTAACTTTGACCGTATGTTGATCGACGTGACCAGAGTATTTATCCCATAGTTTGATTCTTTCTACCAAACTAACTGACTTTAATAACTTCTCATCCTTAAATATACAAATACATGTATATAAATAACATTCCTAATATCTCCACACAGATTGTACGATTTTAAACTATAACTTTCCATTCAACATGACAAGCATGCTTCTAATAACTATATGAGATTCCAATGTTTTTCATGTACTTAGTGAACTGAAAGAGGGGGATAGAGAGAAATGGGGTTTAATGTCCACGACACAGACTAGGTCATTCTAAGACTAACATATAGTTTGATTTTATTTCAGTAATTCGCTTAGCAGTGGGAGGAAACCGGAGGACTCTGAGAAAATCACGTACAACCGGGGATTCGAAACCACGCCAGTTGACTCAATGACATACTTAATGATACAGCGCGCACGCTAACCATTCAGCCGTCCAACCCCCTGAGAGAGAGAGGATTTAACCTGGATGCAGCCTGAGGTTAGTGAGCAATACTGCTGGAGATACTAAGGATGGATTAACTATTGTGCAATGCAAGGTAAGAAAATTCTGCTCTGTCCAGCTTTCCTAGAGTTTCAACATTCATGTTATCGTTACATATGCAAACCAATGTTTAAACAAATGGGTCTCAGTTCTTCATTCTACCCAATCAACCAGATGCAACACCCCTGACAAGTTATAGCCAACACCCCTGACAAGTTATAGCCAGACAGGCTGAACGAATCTAAGGTTCTTATTAGTTCACGCCTCGATTCTAGACGATGTCCAGCTCCTGGACACACTGAGATTCTAGTCGAATGTCCAGTACCTGGACCATTACAGTACCACATCCCCAAGAACTTTACAATTAACAGTGGAATAATAATTTAAATTCATACTTACAGTTATATTTTCTATATGATTCGGACACATCCACCGACCAGACGGGTATGATGTCATAGGTGGATGTAAACAATCCATGTGAAATAAGAGAGGACAAAAATCACACTGAAGTAACGGAGCTACACGACAGCTCCTGAAAAAAAAAAAATTCAATCTTTAATAATATGTAACACATAATAATATTAATATCTTGGACACTATTGCCAATAAATGACTGATAATGTGGTTTAACTTTCATGACACAAACTGACATACCTTGTCAGTAATTCGCATCTGAGGGAAAACCCACATGCTCAGGCAACCCTACACCTTGTCAGATGCATGGGATTGAAACATACATGAATCAACAGTAGATAATATCATCGACCATTTGGACACCATAATATGGTAATTATTGCCATATAATATTTTCTCTCGTCTTATTGGAATAGTTTGATACATTTGTATTTTCAGTTTTGCAGACAATACTACTCCCATGTTGAAAAATCTGGAGTAGTTTTTGCTGCCCTTTCAGGAGTTAGTCTGGGACACCAGATATAGAACAGAAAAATGTCCAAAATCAAATGTACACTTGGATCTGAAGTCTGTCCAGGGAGAGAGAGAGAGAGAGAGAGAGAGAGAGAGAAATAGGGTTTAACGTCCATTCGACACAAACAAGGTCATTTTGGGACTAACACATGGTTTAATTTATTTCAATAATTCACTTGTGCGTAGGGGTCTTTAACAGTGGGTGGAAACCGGAGAAAACCCCATGAGGCTGCCAAGTACAACTGGTGATTCGAAACCACACCAGTTGACTCAATGACAGGTTTTATGACACAGCGTGCGCACACTAACCATTCAGCCATCCAACCCCCCTAAAATATATTGGAAACCTAATCTACTGTAAAAGTTTTATTGTCAAACTAAAACCCACCTGCTACAGGTAAAACATAATTTAGCAGGTAATGGAACCATTCCATTATCTAATTCATGTGGAGCTTTTTTCTGTGGACCTCTTGTCGGCACTCTTCTTTTACTTGAACCTGAAGAATATAGGTCAATAATTAAATAATATCAGTCAAAAAAGCAGTTTTGAGACAAATGAGGCGAGACATCATCTTAAATTGTAGTTCAAAGTGACTAATCTCTTCAATCGTGGACATAATAAAGTATTCAACTGGTTTATCAGATATGTAATTTTCCAGTTAATAATGGGTGAAGCTTTGGGTGTTTGTTTTGGAAGGTTATACAGAAGTTAACCCCCAATCACATCTCAATACTGGCTTTAGTTATTTATGGATGTATAAATGATAAGGATGTAAAAGGTCACTCGGTTACGGTTCAGTTCGGCAAGCTGACCGGTTCGATATTCTCCTGACCGCTACTCGTTCTATATTAAAAAAATGTCAGTGTATATCGACTAGTAGTAAACTAGCATTAGCCCACGCTCTCTTGTTCATATTACACGTTGATACAAAACTTTCCCGGTAATGAAACGGCCGTATTCACTGATCGAAAACCTAGTACTAAAATTATGCCTTGAACAAAGTATCTTTCGTCCCTCTAGCACATGGCCAAATGGTATAATCTTTTCGTCGTTTCTTATTGCGTTGTATCTTCGGGCTGGATAATCTTGACTACATGAAACTACAGGTTGACTATTGACTGCTGGTATGCGTATGAAAATGAAAGTAATGCTGCGCGCGCGAATAAATGGATTACATTATTATAACACTGCAGGTGGAGGTAGGTGGGGCCATAGAATATTCCTGTATTTAATGCTACACAACGGCATGTGATACACCTGCGCGAGTGACAACCACGTGGTAGCATACCATATTGTATTACCTCTGGTTGACCGGTCACAGTCTGTTTTTTGCCCATCAGTTAACCGGTTCAAATTTTTTTGACCCGTTACATCCTTAATAAATGAAACACGGGTTTATGGAGGTATGATTCTAAATTAAGACAGACTGACATCCCACAAAACATGCAAAGAGAGCAACAACAATTTAATATTTGACACACATCAAAACAAAAAACTATATGTAAATAGATTTTTTCCTGATAAAGGTGTGGTACAAGTTATTTAAAATTGAATATAATTTTACCTGGTAAAAGTGATTTAAATTTGAATATAATTTTACCTGGTAAAGGTATGGTACAAGCTATGTCTTTTGGTAAATCAAACTGAATAGGATTCATTAATTTAGCAGCTTTAGCCAAGGATATCAATGGATGTTCCAACTCTGTAAATATAGGTCTGTCTTTCTCTTCGTCGGATAATTGTCGTTTTAAACGATTTTTGGTGGAGGATTTGGATGATTTAGAGGATGTTGTAGAACAATTAGAGGCAGTTTCATCATCTTTAGTCTATAAAATAATAGTTAAAATCATTGATAAACACAACTTAAAACAAACATAGAGAGAGAGAGAGATATTGGGTTTAACGTCAACTTGACACAAACTACATGTAGGTCATTTCAGGACTTACATATGGTTTTAATTTTATTTCAATAATTCGCTTCAGTGTAGGGGTCTTTGGCAGTGTGAGGAAACCAGAGGACCCGGAGAAAACCAACGAGGTTGACAGGCGACCCTACTCCTTGCCACGTACAAATGGGGATTTCGAAAACATGCCGATGACTTGTGGCTAACCATTCTGCCATCCAACCCCCCAAAACTAAAATAATCAGTGATTTCAGAATCTGTCCTCCCACATTTTTTTCTAATAGATACACATGTACTGTATTATAAGATTTAGATAAAGAGTTGAATGTTTTCGTTATAGTAGATAATGCAAAATTAATAATTAATTTAATAGTAATACAGTAAATATAGACATTTTTTGTTCTTCATAATTTTAAATTTGCATTAATTCTTGTATGACGTAATTTCGAATTTCAATTTTGTATGATATAATGATAAATATTTCACTGTTTACCTCTGGTGTAACACGGCATCTGTGACATAACCACTCACCAGGTGGCAGATCATCTTCATCCAATGGTGGATCACTGAAAATATAAAAGAGAAGTCATATAAAATAACACAAAACATTCAGTGTACATTCCTGTTGACAAGAATTCAAACATCAAGAGGGGGATTGCAAACAAAAAACCCAAGATACATTGTACATAGATTTCTATATTTCCAGATAAAATATGTAAGTGAATTGTTAAAGAATTTTTTTTATAGAACAGATATATTCAGACAGTTGATTAAACACTGCTGGATCTTTCCATCTGTAAACAGCGAAGTTCATTAGTTAGTGTCACACCCTTTTTTTCGATCTTCAAATCCATTTTAACCTACTGGCAATATTTTATAGGGTACATGTACCAGTATGTCTGAATTTGTCTTCTTACACAGTCAAAAATTTGTATCATGTGAAAAACAAATTGAATTAACTTCTATCTGCTTGGTTACTTAAAAACACAACAACAGTCTGTAAAAAAAAATCTATAATCCACCGGTACTAGACTAGCCATATCCAATTTATGTGACTAAGAAAATAATTTTGTTGTTGAATAATGTTTATTCCATGAGTAACACCGATAAAGCAAGGCTGTCTCATTTTTTATGTTAATAATTATGTTGAAAACTCATAACAGGTGGCAAATGCCAACCAAATAATGGAAATAAATCAAACAAATGCAAGTAGATTTTGTACTATCAGATTTCACAAAATCTTTTCTGATTATCAGCATTTGCAGTTTTCAGAAATTTGCTTACAGGAGCTAAATTGTACTATTTGTTTTTTGTTAGCTACAAATGGACACAAATGGGTCGCAACAGATATAACGTCATATTAATGTGTATAAACCGATTTACATTCAGTTTGGCGATATCCGGCATGAGTCTCTCTCAATGTACGTGAGAGAAATGGGATTTAACGATCATTCAACACAAGCTAGGTCATTTCGGGACTAACATATGGTTCAATTTTATTTCAAAAATTCTTTCAGCAGTGGGAGGAAACCGGAAGCCTCTGAGAAAACCCACAAGGTTACCATGTACTTATGAGTGAGGGTATTCTTATACATCTGACATCACTTCACATTTATTGGGATTTAATATCTATTAGTAATATTACACATGTATTGCTAACTTTGACTAAAAAGTTATTTCTAAATGTAAGTATCTACAAGTCGTGATTTAAATCATCTATGTTGTAGAATGAGTAATTAAACTAGTCTAATCAATCCAACCTTTTGTATGTTTTTTTTATTATTCAAATGTCAAATGTAGATCACTGATAGTGATAAGTATAAAATATATCAGGGAAATATTTAACATGGATAAAGCTGTGAAAAATCTAATATTTTCCAAAGTATGCAAAAAGATATCTTACTCTGTGTCTTATTTATTTCACTAATCGTACTATTGAGTTCCGTTCTTTTATATTTCATTAGTTTCTTTACACATTTTTAAAGGTCAAGGTCGTAATCTACACATAAAGGATGTTCAATTTCCTAAACATGTTAAACTCTGAATAAAATGGACAAAAAAAACACAAGAATAATCTTAAACGATTTACAACAGTGTTTATTATTTACATGTGTATGTTTTGCTGTAGGCAGTACAAGTGTATGCATGTTCTACCTAATCACCCCTCATGTCAACTACAAATGAACTCTTCTGATAGAAATTTTTATGTTGTGTAGTCTATTATTAGAGGGAAAGCTGTTATTTAAATGTAGTGCAGTCTATCACAGAGAAAGCTGTTATTTAAATGCTAAATCAATATAGTACAAATTCATGAAAATGTCATCTCTCTTTTATTCAAACAGCTAAAAACACTATTTACAAATCTAAGCCATTTTAATTCATAAATGGACGATTTTAGTTGAATCCAGAAAAAATGTTTTATCTTTGTGTGTATGACAATTTTTAATGTGAAACGGAGTGGAACCACATTAAAAAAAAAAATTCAATCAGTTATAATTTGCTAGATATGGTGCCAATTCAGGGTATAGATCTATTCTGTAGTTAATCTGAGTTATTACATTCACATGAGGACAATAGGCCTAACCATGTCTTGAATTTTTGTGAAGTTTTGATAGGAACACCAACTTATAAGCTTCGACTAACTTTCTAGCAAATTTTGGGCCACATTCAACTTTTTGCCAATGTTAAAATAAATACCTCAAAAGTGACCAAACACAGGGCTGAATCGATGTGCTGTGCCACGATATGATACAGTATCATACTCTAGCCAAATGTTAAGTAAGCATCAAGATGCATGCTTTTCCTGTGAAATTGAACAACTTCATTCAAAGTTATATTGTTCATTAACTGATAAAATAGTATTTTTGGCACTTATTTTTTTTTCCTCAAATTGAATCAAAATACAGTACAATCTCTGACACAAAATTATGTATGCAATAACTGTCACACAGACAACAAAAAATCAAGTCAAACAAAAGTCAGGTGCACATGGATCAATACAATCCTTACTGCCGTAATTGGGTATGACATATTTTGCAGACTGAAAGTTGCTGTAGGTACTGTACATGTATCTGAAAAAACGAAATGGTCCTACACTTTAGATTAGTAAGATTTAAGATGCAGTAGTTTTTCGACCTAAACTTCACACACTGTATTTACTACTGGATATGAACGTAATAATAGTCAAAAGGAAAAATAATGCCGAATATGAAACAAAAATTATAACACTTTTTGCAACTAGGACCATTGAAAGACGAATTGATGCCAAGACGAATTGAAAAGAAATGAAATGGGGTTTAATGCCCAACTGTTCCAGCTCCTAAAAAGATGAATTGAGTGTCAAAATGTAATTCAATTGGTGTAAAATTGATGGCTTCGTTTCTGGGTCATATTTCGAATAACTGGATGGCTGGGACATTTATTCTGCCGGGTTGTATCCTTTAAACTGAACTGATAGGTAATTTCCATATGTCCTACCACCTACTTTATTGACTAAATATGGCAATACAGTGTGATATATACTGTGACCCTCAAACTGAATCTTTTTTTGTAGTTATCCATTTTCTGATAAAAAATATCGTTTGTTTTTATGGAAAAATCGTGGTACACCGGTGAATCGTTTCAGCACTTGTGACCATTTGAAGCCTTTTTCCAGTCGAACAAAACATAATCTATATCTATGTTTGTGTAATAAACTGATTTAACAAAATTAATTTATATGGCCCTCGGCAAAACAGCAATATATGTAATTCAATGACATTTGTAGATGAGCTGTTCATTAAATAAATACTTCTTTTCATGTAGATTATACAATGTACAAGTTAATCAAATAATTCATTTTATTTCATTAATTTCATTTAATTAGTTGCTCAATTCAAGTGTGTTTTCCTGGTTAGGTTTTATTTTAGTTGGTATTATTTTTTCTGCAGTCTACAGTCTAATGTCTATGGTTGAAACCTGAAAAAAGCTGCTCCGAAAAAAGAAAAAAAAAATCAGGAAAAGTCCAAGAGTCTGATCTGTAAAAGAAATGTTTACAAAAATTGTATTGAATTTCAAATGAAAGATATAAAATATATGAATTATACGATGAATGTAATATGCCTTTGTTAATTATTTAATAATACTGCAACCTATCAGGGGAGATAATAAGGAGGAAAAGTAAACAAGAAACCAGATCAATGGTGATTTGATTACAAAAACAAAAGTATCTTTGACAAATTCCATTTTAGGTATAGTTGTATTTGTCTTCTACACTCCAATCTGTCCAAATAAAAAATTATTGATTTAAGTTTTAACTTGGCATCCACGATAGATCTGCAACATAAAAAAACATATTACACAAGGCTTCCGAATTAATATGACAACTGATCACAACACAGCGCTAGGACTCAGAGATGCTTGCTGCAAATTTTGACCATGATGATTATGTTAATATGGCAACTGACACAAAAAGTGATAAAATTCTGCAAACCATTGTCAGCCATTTTGAATTTCTTGGTTATGGCTGCATAAGAAATCACAAAGAAATTCAAGAAATCAAGTTACACAAACACTATACATACTCTGTCACAGTCTAAAAAAAAATGTTATGGTGAAAAGAAATAGATGAAAATACAAACTCACTGGCACTGAAGATGAAATGCTGCTGGACAACGATCACAGCACAATAAATCGCCTCCTTCCTTGCAACTGTCACAACAATCATGATTCACTGCCCGTCCATGCCTTCTGTGTTCCCTCGCTCTATCTCGTCTACGCCGTCGTCTTCCACCATCATCGCTAATTGGGGGAGCTACGAGGCTTTGAATTTGCTACAAAATACAGACAAAATAAAATAAATATATTAGAAAATAAACGGGGCAAAGAAAGAGAACTGTCATGGCTGAAATTCGAGTGAAAGCCACGGCAAAAAACCGACTCGGAATAAAAATAAACAGCTGAAATTTATGTATTTCTATCAAACGTTTACCTCCATAAGGCCTCCACTATGATCTAAATCATACTCCACCGTTGCCATTATTGATTTGGAATATTATTTAGCCCATAAAAACTTCCAAATTTATAATTTTCGATCTGTCACTCGAGAAAATTCATTCTTTGATCGACACAGAACGAAAATGTCTTCGCTAGGGCAACTTCCAGGACGATTATAATGGTCAAAAACTATAATTTCAACTTCTTTCTTTGATGAAATCGACGAACAGTATCCTGGACTATTCTATCAGTATGGACAGAACTGTAAATAAAAGTTGGTTTAAAAGAAATTAATTTTTTTCTCGATTTCTAAGCAAGAAATCTAGAAAACTTGGCGCAAAAATGTCGGACACCATTACTACGCATGCGTTTATCCGGGACCTTTGTTAATACGCATGCGCAATTCATAGTAATTGTGTCGGCGGAAGTGGTAAGGTGAAGGTCGTGCGCAGAAAGCAAGGCGGGAACATTAAAGTTATGTTTTCAGCTGAGCTTTTTTTGGCACATGAAGACTTCATCTTGATTATTTTCTGAAGATTTTGATCAATATTATTCTTAGCAATTATTCTTTCAATCCATACAAAGTTGTCAAACTCATTTCTTGTTTATACGTTTTTGTAAAGACCGAAAAATTGAAATTGCAATGATGAATGATGATGCAATTGCCAAGTTGAAGTTTTTTTTTGAATCATTGATAATGATGACTATACAGGTATTGGGGAGTAATTTGCCCGGACAGCGGCACTATGGCCTTGTCATTTATAATCACTTATAAATTCCAACTGCCAAGGGATCTTGGGACCTCTTTTTGTCCCATCCGAAGAACTACACATCTGGGCCTGTCAGGTCCTGCACTGTGTGCACCACTGACGTTTACAAGGGGGAAACCAATGCAGGAAATTGAACTTTCACGGCCAACACCGAGAGCGAACCTCCAGACTAGTGACTGAGTCAATGTTTTAATCACTGTCTGAGCCATTGTGACTCCCTATACAGGATGTTTATTGAATTAAAGGTGTCAGTCATCCTGAAATGATCTTCTTTGTCTTAGTTGGATGATACATAATTTCTCTCTCTCATTTACAGGTTTAGCAATGTCAATGTGCAAGACCAAATTAGTAGCAAAACGAATGGGAACAAGAATTAAAAATGGAAAAAAACATTGTGGCACACAAGCGATCCTAAATTATCACATTAAATTATCATTATTTTATTTAGAAAGGTGTTAAGAAAAGGTAGAATGGTTAATATACAAGTACTTTTTGGGTATTAATTTTGATACTTTCAAATATATCTTCTTGGAGAAGCATTTGACAATTAACACGCGTAATAAGCACAAAAACATATGGAACACCATTACAATTTAATTTATTGATCATATTCATCTTTTCTTGATAACGTTGAGAGAACCACAACAAAACCTTGCAGAAAGGACTGAGACACATAAACAAACGCCTGACTTAAAACAAACCCACAATAAGGGAGACAATCTGTGAAGAAAAAGGGGGGATTGAAGGCAGACAGACCACCATTAAATTTCACACTCTTGGTACCCACAAATTGTAGTTCGTCTATTTATACTAGCAATTCTCTCTCCTTCTCTTTTCTCCCCCTTTGCATGGACATTTTTGTTGATTTTTTGGTCTAGAATGTAAGAAGAGGGTTTTGGTAAAAATTCATGATTTTGAGGCGGAAGGATAACCGAATTATCAGATTGGCTAATGTGATATGTACAGCAACTAGTTACATGTTTTGGGTATGCTTCTTCAAGTTGGTGTGTCTCCAAATTTTGGTGGTCAACCTCATACAAATTTTAGTCCAAAGACATCCATGGTCATTTGTTTCTCTGTCTATAGTGAAAAGCATTCAGCCAAAGGAAAATTTTGGGAAAAGTTGGAGGTGGACAAAGAGGCCAGAATTAACATTGAAGTCAATGGGGAAATTAATTGTGGTCTGCCTTCGGATATTTCCTAAAAATTGTGTCATTCTATTACTGGTGTGAGTGATGATTGACTGCGTTACACAAAATCACAATGTTAGCACAATGAAAATTTTGTATCCATCAAAATGATACAATAGGTGAAGGATATTTTTATCATATAAAAAAGTTGATGTTCCCATGTGCTCCAAGTTCTTCAGTACTTGGGGGCTGTGGTTAATTCAGCGCTCTAATAATGAGCAAATGAGTTCATTAGCTTAAAAATTGTCACGGTAGAGAACCCATTGACACCCCAATATTAGCACTGCTACACTATATGCATATTTATCCAATGGGTGTGGGGGATCACGTGGGTAAGGTACTGGCTCGCTAGCCTGGAGGTTGGGTGTTTGATCCCTGCATTGGCCGAGAAAGTTCATTTCGATTTTCCAGCAAGGTTTCCCCTTGTCAGTGATGCAAACGGAGGGCCTGACAAGGACAGCTGCCTAGTCCTTTGGATGAGACAGAAAACAGAGTTCCTGTGTACACATTGGCGTGCATGTAAAAGATTACTTGGCAGTTAGAATTCTGTTGCTGCCCAGGCAAAATCTCCCTCATAGCACACTGTATGGCGTATGCAGAAGTGTAGGATGTTAAACCCAATTTCTTTCATTCATTCAAAAGGTGCGTTGTCTACTTGTGAATCAATGCTTTTAACATTTGATAACAAAATTTATTGAGCAAATAGTTCACAATTTATGTAATAAATAATAATAGTTATAAATGCACAATTAGAATAATACAAACACAATAGGTGGGCTTAAATGTTAAATAATTTCATTGAATGAAAAAGTCATATAAAAAGTAAGCTTAAATTACCAGAAATAAAGATTATCTTGTTGCAATGAAGTATTTATATACTATTCAGAGAACTAAGTTGTAATTCTATATACCATGGGGCCATCCATAAAGTACGTACGCTTGAAGGGAGGGGGGGTCACACCAAAAACGTACAGGTGCGTAAATTCATTGGCAAAACGTGCGTACAGAGGGGGGGGGTGTCTCATCTGAATTTTACCCATTTTGAGCGTAGTTACATTATGGATGGCCCCCATTTTGAGCGTAGGTACTTTATGGATGGCCCCCATCTTGACATTGATGTTCATAGACAGAAATTAGTATCCTTCATTCATCATCAGATGATTCTAAGACAATAAAGATGGGTGTGTTGAATCAAGTGACCCTGAGATGCCAATAAAGTATGTACGCTTGAAGTGGGAGGGGGGGGGTCACGCCAAAAACATACAGGTGCGTAAATTCATTGGCAAAACGTACGTACAGGGGGGGGGGGGTCTGAATTTTACCCATTTTGAGCGTACGTACTTTATGGCTCACTAGCCAAGTGGTCCAAGATTACATAGGGGCCATCCATAAAGTACGTACGCTCATAATGGGTAAAATTCAGACCTCTCCCCCTGTGCGCTCCTAAACGTACATTTTGTCAATGAATTTACACACCTGTACCATTTTGGCGTGACCCCCCCCTCCCCCCTTCAAGCGTACATACTTTATGAATGGCCCCATATGGCATGGCACATACATACCCATATTATTAGTTGGTGCAGAAAAGTAGGATATTAAACTTCATTTCTTTGAAGATACATTATGCATGGCAGTTCACTGTAATAGTTTAAAACTAGATAATGTAAAGAGAATTTGCTGAAAATTTCAATCAAATTGATCTACTCTGAACCAAGATTTCAGCGATTGAATTTTCGGCCTAGCCTCGATCATCATTACGAAAGTCGGCACCATAAAAGCAATCTCAATTATCCATTTCATGATTAAATCATGAATGAAAGTTTAACAGCAAATCGGTTCCTAATCCAGTAAATATCGCAGGCTGACATCGAAAGTTGATTATGGTTTGGATAAGTTAATTAATGATTTAGATAACATTTCATTCCTGAAGAAAGACTTGCAGTAGGTAGATTTAGCTCTTGCATAATGAGTGTTTATAGCTTCGTCTACACTAGGCTAGTAAAAGCCGGCTTTTTCAAGTGTAGCGTCTACACTGACTGAAGTTTTGTACAGTAAAAGACGATGAACACCGACCTTCGTTAATTGTGCCAATGTTATGAATGTACGGAAGTTCAGGAAGAATGACATCCGGGTACCTGATAAAACCCAGTTTTTACCGTCTACGCACATAAAATTGCTGTTTTTTTTTTAAAAAGCCGGCTTTTTGATTCTGAAAAATCCCTCAATTATTGCCGGATTTTAAAAAGCCCGCTTTTACGATTGAGAAATTGAAAGAGCCGGCTTTTAGGAAAAAAACGGCATTTAAAAGGCTAGTGTAGGCGGTGAATGCTGCTAGTGTAGACATAGCTTTTATGTTTTATAATCATGTCATAGTGATTATATGTACACATGAGATATATTGTCGTATTCCATGTCTTGTGTTGATTCATCCTTATGGAAGTTCTAAAGGTTCAAGTTATCTTTAGATTTATGCACAATGTTTATATTCACAAGGAAGCCTATTGATTTTCTATTTTTCAGAATTGCTTCCCTTGATGAATATCTATGTTTGTATGCACTACTAGGCAACATACACTTAACTTGAAATTTGTAAACAATGTTCATGCAATGAAAAATTTTTGCCTTTGATCCCTGATTTACATATTTTGAAAATAGTAATTTTCACTTTTGAAAATAGTAATTTACCCCTTCGAAAATAGTAATTTACACCTTTGAAAATAGTAATTTACACTTTTGAAAATAGTAATTTACACATTTTGAAAATAGTAATTCACACATTTTGAAAATAGTAATTCACACATTTTGAAAATTGTGATTTACATATAATCCTAATAAGACATATAGAAATAGATTTCACTAAAAATAAACACACTTGTATGGATATACTACTTCTGAATTTTATTAACATGCTTTGTTTTAACACACATACAGGTATCTTAATAATGATATCTGTATGTATATTGAAACGTAGCATGTTAATAAAATTCAGAAGTAGTATTTCCATACAAGTGTGTTTATTTTTAGTGATATACATATTTTGAAAATAATGAATTACATTATATAATATTTAAATATAAAATGAAAAAAGTTTATAAGCTGAAAATTCATCAGTGATCACACTCTTTTTTTTACATTGGTTACTTCAATTTGAAGACTAATTCTTTCTCTTAATGCTTTAACTCTTCGCTTATTTTGTCCCATGTCTGAAAATGGTATCCAAAAGAGGGTCTGAAATACAAAAAAAGATAGTAAGCTGGCACTGCCAGGCAGGATACGCCCACATTTTCGAGAGATGGTTAGAGAACAAGCAAAATCGAAAGTGATTTTTCCTACAATCAAAGGCTATAATTCATTAAATTACAATTTGATATGCGCAAATATCGAAAAGAATCAAGATCTTTAGGTTATAAACATGCATTTCAAGTTTCATCAAAATCGAATTAAAATTGTGACCTATACTGGGTCCACAACCTTGATATACCATATTTTAACACTATTAGCGTACAAACGGTGGCCATTTTGTCTGGCAATTATGGTCCGATTTCCCTGAATTCAAACTCAACCTTCCGTATGGTGTAACGGTGATAGAGTCAAGTTTTTTAAATCGGATAATAATCCTGACCTCCAGAGGGACCATAGGCGATTTTTCGGACAATCAGGGGCCATAATTCAGGAAGTTATGATCTGATATGTGAAAATAACGAAAGGAACAGTATTCGCGTACAAACGGCAGCCATTTTGTATGGCAATTTTGTTCTGAATTTTCCCGAAATTCGAACTCAACATTCCTTAGGGTGTAACGGTGATATAATCAAACGATTTTCTAAATCAGATAATAATTGTGACCTCCAGAGGGACCACAAGCTTAGCAAAGACGATTTTGCGTATAATGAATGAATGAATTGGGGTTTAACGTCCTACGCTTAAAGATCAACTTGAGACCTCTGGTATTTTATTATTATTTTATCTGAAATGCCCCAATAAAATGTTTCTGCAAGTTTTAACGAAATCCATCAACTCGCTTTCTCGATATAGACGGAAAACTAAAATTCTCACCTGAAGCGATAAGCCAATTGGAACCTCTCGTGACCTTTGACCGGTTGACGTCATAAGTGTGCTATTTACAGACGTAAACAAGGGAATCCCAAAGACAATGGCGGACGCTGTTCGCGGGACCGATATTAATGACGCCAAAAGATCAGACAAGAGGTGTTTTGCTTATCGCTGTGATAATAAAAACCTAATAACGTTTCACTCCATTACTTTCCGTTTGAAAATAACAGTTATTTTAAAACGATGGGCGTTTTGTGGTGACAAATAGAGGCATATGGACAGGATCACCGACACGCCACACGACTTCAGTGTTTTGTTCGGCGCATTGTTTTACAGACGAGTAGGCTACTACGTATACCCTTTCAACCATATATTTTGGAAGCAACAGGACAAACGCCATTCACATGTGTCTTATCAGATGCTGTTCCTACTGTGGATTTTATTTGTGAATCGGTCGTAGAAACCTAAGCAAACCGCCCGAGATGGGATAGGCCTACGTTACGTAGTACAGTCAGTAGTACGTAGACTAAGACAGGGCACAAAAGTGAAAGAAGAGAAGCACAAAGAGAAAATAAGAGGGTGAGTCAAATTAATCTGTTTATATTGATAATGATATCTCTCCTATATCTTTTGGAGAAAATATATTTATGTATAAAATAATATAATGCTCTTTTGGTTTAGTTTTGTATCCAGTCTCATCACTAAAGGACCTAACATAAGTGAAGCCCGTTACTCAAAATCCTCAAAAAAATTTCGACATCGAAAACACAAATTAGGCCTATTGGTCAATTTAAATCAACATTGGTGATGTAAACTTACCGGCAAAAGAAGAGATTCTGATATCCGATATTTAAGATAAATAATATTTTTAACATTAGTATCGTACACGAATCGTGTACCAATTCGTGTACCATAATGCGTTTCAGCCCCAGTTGTATTAAGAGACTCGAGGGATGAGGCTAGACACATTGCACTAAATCAAACGGAGTTATGTTGACTGGAATAACTAGACACTAGAAATTTGCACTCGATTGAGATTGCTGGCTTATTTCGCCGAACATAACTGATTTGAAATGGAGTAAAAACGGAAACCATTGAATGTAAATCAGTTTATATACCACATTCATATTACATATTAGTGTTGCGACCCACTTTTGTGAATTTCTAGGTCCTAAATGTTAGCAATTTAGCTCCTTTAATATCAATAATTGAATAGACTTGTAATACCGGTTTGTAATTGTATTGTAAAAAATGTTAAAGAAAAATTATTTTCTTTTTTCAGACCATTTTTTAACACGCCGGTGAAGAGAAATAAAACTCCGGTTCCAGCCCCCCAAGACTCCACAACCAGAGACTATTGAAGACACTTAGACAATGTTATGACGGTGCTGATGAACATTTAAATTTTTCAGTACTGGTATTTAGAGTATTCCGGGCCTATCCATAGTGATGATACAAGGTAGATACAGTACATAGTTATAACCATGATTTTCCTGTATGGTTTTCACTAACATGTATGTCAGTTGTGCATGACAAAGGGCCTGGCAAGATACAATGTCTAGATACTGTGTACAAAGTGGTGTGCACGTTAAAGAGCCCTTGACTGAGTTAAAAAAAAAAACACATGTAAGTCATAGTGCCACTCCCTGGGCAAAATTTTCCTCATGACATTTGGCGGACTTCATTAGCCTGGATGGAGCAGGAAAGTAGACGTTAAACCCCATTTATTTAATAATTTTACGTATACTTTGATTTTCATCGCCAGTCATACATTTATTTCATTCCAGTGAAGGTCATAATCTTTATTGTGAGATTTTGTGAGTTGTGACTAAGTCATATCTTGGCTTCTATAGATCAAACTTATGTTTTAATGCATAACTGTCAATTTCATTTGCAGGAATAATAGGGGAGAAAGAACATTTGCTGAGCCTCTGTTCAAAGTGCCATATTTGTGCCAGCCAATCACGGACAGATAAAAAAACATTTAGCTCAATATGGTACTAAATAGTACTTGTATGTGGTTGATTGATGTAATGGAAATATTGCAGATAAATAATAAAAAATTGTCTAAATACACATTGTTTTTATTTCCACTAAAATCCTGCATGGCATTTTCTTGTACAAAGGTCTCTCTGAATAATTTTTACAACACATGCCAGTATTGGTACACTGTCAGCATTTTGTCTTCCCAAGTAGCCCCAACAACTCCTGACAAACTGACGGTACGTACACCATGTTCGGTATTAATGTCCCCTGAAAAAATAAATAATAGGACATATTCAAATATTGGTATATTATTTTCACTCAATATGGTTACTGTATACTGCACAAATTGGGTCAATTCAGGAATATTATACTAGGGTCAGGGATCTTTAGCTGTGGGAGGACCCAGTGCAAACTCACAAGGTTAGGCAGATAACTGTACATAGTCACATTCAAGCGTGGGATCAAATGTGTATCTGCAAGGAACAAATAGGTTGATAAATGATTAAGATGCTGGCTTGCTAGCCTGGTGTTTGCCAAGAAAATTCATAGGGTTTCCTGGGTTTCCCCTTGTCAGTAGTGCAGAATGGGACAAAAAACTGAGATTTCACGTACACATTGCATGCACGTAAAAGATCCCTTGGCAGTCGGAAATAAGAGAGTTGTACCGCCGCTGTCTAGGCAAAATTTCCCTCATAGCACACAGTATGGTTTAACACCGTCTTCATTAGCCCAGACAGAGGAGAACAGTAGGATGTTTATAAACACTGAGATCCCAGTTTAGACGTCCTACTACTACTAGTCTCCAGCTACATAAGGCCGACTTTACAAGAGTTGTTGTCGTCTTCCACTGCTCATTTCCTATTTGCTGGTACAATAATCACAATATATGCCTCTGCCCTGGACACTTTACAACTGATTTGTACCCAAAATAATGAAAATCATATTTTATCCCAACCCTGCTACTGGTACCACCTAATATATAATAATATGCCAAATTTTGATAATAATCATATAGGACTAGGCCTACCGGTAATAATAAGTTGACAATAGTCACCCATGAACAGATTTTGTGTTACACAATTTAATCATTAAACTAGGTATTTTATACATTGTTTAATTGTCTTTCTTAATTTTAAATTAATACTTTATGTTTAAGGTCACATTAGGTAATTTCATGAATACTATTAATATGGTAAAATCTTAATTAAATAATTCATTAATTTGAAAAAATGTGATTTATAAATAAAACATGATTTTTGCCTAACCCGACTAACCCCTAAAATAATACTGGTACTAAGAATAATATAAACAATTTTATTTTGCCAATAATTTGGCAATAAGAAAAAAGGCCTAGGCCTACATGTAAGTAATAACTAATCTAGAAATATATAATATAATAATTGTGCATTGTTATAGTATACCGTACTATTTAACAATTAGGCCTAGATATATTTTATAATTATCTTTTATGAATTTGAAAAGAAATACTTTGTCTTAGTACCCTATACTATTACAAGGCCTAGCTCAGAGTCACAGAACAGAATAGAACGATAGCGGCCTTACTTAAGTGTTTGGTTAATGGTTGTTTAAAAGAATTCATAGGCACCAATAGTAATAAACCTAAAATAATTTGGCAATAAGAAAATAGGCCTAGGCCTAAGTAATAACTAGGCTAATCTAGAAATATATAATATAATTATAATAATTGTATACTGTTATGTATATCATTTAACAATAAGGCCTAGATATATATATTTTATAATTGTCTTTTATGAATTTGAAAAGAAATACTCCGTCTTAGATACCCTATAGCGGCCTAAATCTCACTTGTGTTTGGTTAATGATTGTTTTAAAGAATCCATATCAAAGGCAGAGAACGTTTGCATTTAAATTTGATACAAACACAATATTGCTGATAGATAATTCAAGGAAGTTCAAAATATAAATTGTTATGTTGATAATGATAAAACTAACCATTCATTGCCGTGGAATCCAGACGATCGTAGTTGCGCGGTTGTTCAAGCCGTTGATACGGTTGACTTTGTCTGGATTATCCGAGTCTGCAGAAGGCTCAAATTGATATTGATGAACCCTGTCGTCGTCTTCAATGACATCTCTTTCGGAATTCTCAAACGACGATTAATTATTTGACAAATTTTACTCGCTTAGAACGCCTCTGTAATTGATGCACTATCCAAACGAGCACACGTTGTCGCCATTTTGTTTACATTCGTCTCACACCTGTGACGTCAAGAGATATTTCAGGGAATTACCGGAAGTCGACTCGTACGCTAATTGGATTTCCCTAGGCAGGTGCAAAGGGGGTTTTCCAATCTAAAAATATCGATAACGGAATGACCGATTTTCGTCAATTTTTTTTTATTTAGGGGTTTTGACATTATTCCTATTCATTTAAAGAAAAATATTCTAGTCTCAATTTTATCTTTAAGCACCGTACCTGGGCTAATTGAAGACGGGCATACGCCACAGTGTGCAATGAGGGAAATTTTGCCCGGGCAGCGGCGCTACGGCCTACTCTTATATCGAATTCCAACTGCCAAGGGATCTTTTACGTGCACTCCAATTTGTACACGGGACCTCGGTTTTTCGTCCCATCCGAACGACTAGGCAGCTGTCCTTGTCAGGCCCTCCTTCTGCATCACTGACAAGGGGAAATCACGCCGGAAAATCGAGATGAAATTTCTCGGCCAATGCAGGGATCGAACACTCAACCTCCAGGCTAGCGAACCAGCGCCTTATCCACTTAGCCACCGTGATCCCGATTTTGCGTATAATCAGGGGCCGTAATTCAGGAAGTTACGATCCGATATGCGCAAATATCGCAAGGAACCAAGATCTTTGGGTTATAACCGTGCATTTCAAGTTTCATCAAAATTGAATTAAAATCGTGATCTCTACAGGGTCCACAACCTTGATATACCATTTTTTAACAGTATTCGCGTACGAACGGCGGCCATTTTGGTCCGATTTTTCCGAAATTTGAACTCACCTTCCTTAGGGTGTAACGGTGATATAATCAAACGATTATTTAAATCGGTTAATTATTGTAACCTCCAGAGGGACCACAAGCTAAACCAAGACGATTTTGCGTATAATCAGGGGCCATAATTCAGGAAGTTACGATCCGATATGCGCACATATTGAAAGGAACCAAGATCTTTGGGTTATAACCATGCATTTTAAGTTTCATCAAAATCGAATTAAAATTTTGACCTCTACAGGATCCACAACCTTGATATAACATTTTTTAACAGTATTTGCGTACGAATGGCGACCATTTTGTATGGCAATTTTGGTCCCATTTTTCTGAAATTCAAACTCAACCTTCCTTAGGGTGTAACGTTGATATAATCAAACGATTTTTTAAATCGGATAATTATTGTAATCTCCAGAGGGACCACAGGCTAAACCAAGACGATTTTGCGTATAATCATGGGCCATAATTCAGGAAGTTACGATCCGATATGCGCAAGTATGGAAAGGAACCAAGATCTTTGGGTTATAACCATGCATTTCAAGTTTCATCAAAATCGAATTAAAATTGTGATCTCTACAGGGTCCACAACCTTGATATACCATTTTTTAACAGTATTTGCGTACGAACGGCGGCCATTTTGTATGGTAATTTTGGTACGATTTTTCCGAAATTTGAACTCAACGGTGATAGAATCGAACGGTTTTTCAAATCGGATAATAATTGTAACCTCCAGAGGTACCACAAGCTAAAATAGGTGAATTTTCGGACAATCAGGGGCCATAATTCAGGAATTTACGTTCCGATAGGTGCAAATATCGAAAGGAACCAAGACCTTGGGTTATAAACATGCATGTAAAGTTTCATCAAAATCGGTTCAAAATTGTGACCTCTATAGGGTCCACGAGCTAAAAACGTGATTTTTCGTACAATCAGGGGCCATAATCCATGAAGTTTTAATCCGATACATGCCAATATCGAAAGCAGCCGAGATCTTTTGGAGATAAACCTATAATTTAAGTTTCGTCAAAATCAGACAAGAATTGTGACCTGTAGAGAGTCCACAAACAATTGTGGATGGACGAATGGCTTTCAGAAATAACTGCTAATGAATATCTTCCAAGACCGTCATCTGACAGATATAGAATTATAATCAAACTTCAACTTACTGGTAAGTCTCGTTTAATTTTTAAATTCTATATCTGTCATATGACGTAATCTTGGAGATTCCATGAGATTTTTAAAGTTGCTATCAGGAACATGAACTCTTGGGAAGAGAGACAAATTTGTTAGTTCCTAAAAAATTTCTTTTCTTAAGAAAATTACAAACTATGTGTTCACATATATTTAAAAAAAGTGTTCACAATTTAGTGTTCGTATTTTGTAAAATCTTTCTTCCAAACTCTCCTTCCCTAATTAGAGGCTTCTTATAAAACTTTCGAAAGGTACTGTCTCTGGTCCAACTAGCTGTGGCCAGAATGGTATCAATAGGAACAGAATTCCTCTGAGCTGCACTACAGGAAGCTGAACGTATGGAATACGGCACAAAAATACTAGTATCGACACCAGATAAAGTTAGGAGACACTTTAACCATCTAGAAATGGAATCTCTAGAAACTTCTTTATGTGGTTTCTGGAAACTTATAAACAATCTTTGACTGGTGCCTCGTAAAATATTTGTACGTTTCACATATTCATTGAACACAGTTACAACACATAATCTCCTATCTGGAGGAAACCCGGGTAATATCAAATCTTCTTGATGAAAGTTTGGACGAGTTTGTTTCAATAATTCACTAATTCTAATTCGAAGTGAAGATTTTGACACAGAGATATTGTTTATATCCAACAACTGTAAGGCCTGTATGATTTGGCCTGATAAAATGGCAATCAAACCCAATAGCTTGAAAGTCAACGATTTCAGACAAATCTTCCTAACTGGAGACAAAGTCCGTAAAAATTTAACACTAAGTTCACATCCCAGATCGACTTATTTCTTGGTAGTGAAGGTCTCATATTGAAGACGCATTTTAAGAATCTTATAATCACTTGGTGAATTCCGACAGGTTTGTGATCTATAAAAATAAATGTAGACAAGGCACTTCTAGCCGAATTAATAGCACTATATGACATATTCTTGTTGAATAACACTGTTAAAAATTCCACAATATTCACAACATTTGTAGTAAAGGGATCCAGGTGCCATTCAGTGCAATATTGAAACCATTGTTTAATATAAACTTGGTATTGTTTCTCCTTGTAGAATGTCTCCATGATGAAAGGATGACTTTCTAAGCTTGTTCTGAAAATCCTTGATTTTGGTAAAATTGCCAGAAACCACCGCAGCTACTAGCTTCATTCTGGGTAAAGTTGTCACATCTTTTGTTGGATGTGATAAGCAGTCTTCTATCCTAGGTAAAAGGATGGGAATTTCAGTTAACATACGAATAAATCTAGAATACCAGTATTGAGTGTTCCATAATGGGACAATAACGATACCCGTTGTTCTTTCCTGCTGAATTTTGTTTAGAATCTTTCCTACTAAACAAAAGGGAGGAAATGCATAGAAATTGTCTTCCCATACTTCAGAGAAAGCATCTACTCTAAAGGCATAAGGGTCATACTTATAAGAATAATATTTTTCTACTTTAAAGTTCAATCTTGATGCAAACATATCGGCTTCCGTCTTGAACCATATATCACTGATAATATGAAAACTATTCACTTTAAGATCCCATTCAGTATAATCATGTTCGATTCGACTTTGGTAATCGGCTTCACAATTAAAGCGACCTGGAATATATGAGGAAGATAAAATAATTCCTTTGGGAACGGCCCATAAATACATATCTCTAATGATTTCATGATACTGTGGTACTTTGCCACTTCGTGAGTTAACATATGCCACTGCAGTGGTGTTGTCTATTCTCAACTGAATATGTATATTATTAAAGTCTTTGCCAAAAGTAAACAGTGAATACTTAGCAGCCAATAATTCCAGATGGTTTATATGTTTAAGTTTCTCATTGTCAGACCAATGTCCCCCAGTAGACTTGGACTCGAACACACCACCCCATGCCAGTTTGGAGGCATCAGATGTAATTACTTTATCATACTGTTTATTTAACATGGACTTAGTCTGAGTTTCAATATTCTCAACCCACCATTTCAAATCCGTTTTGCAATGTTTGCTAAGTGTCACTTTAGCGTCAAATTTTCCTTTATTTAATTTTAGCATTTCTGTTTTAAAATTATCTATTCGCCTATAGAATAATGAGCCTAAGTACACTCCAGGAAAGGAGGACACCATGAGGCCTACAACTTCAGCAATTTCTCTGATTGAAACTAGGTTTGAACTTAATAATTTAATACATGCTATCTTTAGTCTTGATGTTTTCTCTGGAGTAAGTCTAACACTCATTTCTACAGAGTTTAATATAAACCCTAGATAAGTAATTACTTGAGTGGGTTCTAAGACAGACTTGACCGGGTGGACTGTGAAACCCGCCTGCATGGAAGCGTTAACGGTGGCCATAACATTCAACTTGGCATCATCTAATGAATCTCCAATTAACAGTGAGTCGTCAATAAATGACGTGCTCAAATGGCCTGATTTGCGTAAAAAGGAGAACAAGACCTTAGTAATTTTAGTGAAGATTCTTGGGGCATGTAAATTGGAAGAGCATATCTTTCCAAACAAATTTCAGTAATTTTCTATCAGAGTTTCTTATATTGACTGAAAAATAAGCATCTTTCCAATCGACTGATGCCATATAGCAGTTTGGTTGAATTAAATTGATTGCATGTTCTAAATGTTCCATTTTGAAATGTTTATAAACAACCTCATTATTCAATTCCTTTAAATCAAGGATCAGTCTAAGCCCCCCATCCTTCTTTTCTCTAGTAAAAATATTGGAGATAAATTCTCCTTCTTCATGATAAGTTCTTTCAATTATATTTTTCTTTGTAATTCTACTAATTTTTCTGATATAGCTGCCTGTTTCTCTTTTGGAAACTTAAAAGGATGATTAAATGACAATTGCTTAGGATTACTATAAAGTTCTATTTTACAACCTAAGACATTAGTAATGATATTTTTATCTGATGTTATTTGTTTCCAGAATTTGACATGCTCTTTCAATTTTCCTGCTTAATAACTTAATAAGCTAATATTCAAATCTTTCTCAACAAATTTTGTAAACTTGTCCCAATCTGAGAGGCTTACCTCATTAAGATTCAGAATTGGTGTCTCGGAAACTATTTCTTCTTGTATGAAGTGTGGGTAGGCTTCCCCTTCCCCCTCTGATTCTGAGGCCTTCTGCGATAATCTAAAAAAGGCTTTTGGTTACGATTATCATTGTAAGTAGATTGTCTGTTGTTGTAGTTTCCATATCTTGGTTGGTTATACTTGTATCCATGATTTGATGGAGTATTATACGATGGACCACTAAGTGCTTGGTTGGTGTCTTTCAAATCTCTAAGTTTTCTTCCTAAATCTTCCCCAAACAAATTCTTAGAGGTACCATTGTTCACATTATTTGATGGATAAGCTAATGGTTTGATTCTTTGATTCAAATCAATTTTGATTATATCACATCTCTTTTGATTTAGGTCTTTAAATACACTGCCTAATGAAGTCAATGAATCCATGGCCTTTTTAATAGCCTCGTTCATTTCCTGATTAACATCGGGAAATTTCTTTTTGATTTGTAGCAATTGATCAGTCAAATTAGTAACAGCATACGTACATTTGACAATTTTATGACCAAGTTTTTGGAATTTAATATCCTTGGTGCAGGTTCCAGACTTCATAAACGCCCATATTTCACCATTGACATCTGGTAATTGTATATCAAGATTGCCAGGTCTAAGATACTTATCGAAAATATCTGTAACATTTTCTTTAGATTTGTTGTTGATGAATAAATTTGTCACAATATTGGCAACCTTAGGGTTGATCTCTGCACCAACTTTATCCTGGAAATTGTACTCCTGCTCTAAACTTTCTTCGAAATCCGACTCTTTATCCGATATCGGTTTTTCTCGCAGAAGTTCATCAATTTGACTTATTAAATTGTCACTATTTTCGGATTCATCATTTTTGTTGTGATGAGATAATTTTGGTATTTTAAACCTGTTTTGAGTAAGTTTTGATAAGTCCAAGTCGTCCTCAGAAGAAGAAAGTTCAAGGTTTTTATCTCGTGGGCTGGTCGAACGTTTACGTTTGACGCCATTTTTGTCGGCTGTTCCATCGTCTCCCCTGACACTGTTTACAACATTTGTTTTTTCCCTTTGGCGTGAACCATGGAGTGATTCTACAATGCTCTCTTTTATTTCAGACCGAATCTTCAGCATTTCACTTTTGAAAAACACCATTGACACGGAAGCATTTTCTGTCATATCCACGTGCGTCTTGGGTTCAACTGATGGCATATCGCCGACAAAAGTGGACGAGTCCATTTCCTGATTTGGGTCAGGACACGAGGCCGAAGAAGTTATGGTGTGAGTCGGTTCTTTACCAGTCTTGGTGGCCGTTCTTTTATGTTTTTCTTGACTTCTAGTATTCAGTTTAGTATTTGAGCACAAAATTGAAGATAAATCAAACTCTTCGTTCGAAACACTTTTAGATAGAGCGCTCGGGCCGACGGGTGTTTCCGCCATTTTCTTTATTTACTTCATGTGCTTTCGCCTTCGAAAGTCGATGAAAGGAGCAAATTCTAAAAAATTTTCCAGTAAATGGATTTAATACACAAGCAGGGAAAGACTGGAGGAATCTTCCTTGGAAGTTAGACCCCAAAGACGTTGAAAAAGTTCAATGTCGGAGGAAAATTTTTGAACCGCAAAATTTTCTGTTGCTTTCCCTCTCGAAGCTGGCGTGCTAATGATGTATGAGGCTGCGTGCGCATCTCATGGAATCTCCAAGATTACGTCATATGACAGATATAGAATTGTGGCCATTACCTGTAGAAAGCCTATTTATACTACTCTGACAAAAATCAAAAGTACTATTTTTTAAATGAAAATTAACTGGTGTAATTCGATTATCTGTGAGTGATGCACTGAGATTTGCAAAATATTTTTTACAAAATGTGGGAAATTAGTGATGGACATAGTTAATTTTTCATTTAGACTTTTAAAGAAACACTTTATTCTAGCACAGTGCTTCTCAACCGGGGTCCATGTGCACCCCCAGGGGTGAATTCGAATTGCTAGGGGGTGAAATGTGGTAAAAGGGGGAATTGGGGGTGAATTATACACAAAGGGGTGAATTTTGTGAATAGGGGGTGAATTTGCATGAATTGAGTTTTCAGACTCCTGACCGGGAGCCATCAGTCAGAATGTTACCGACCACAAACCCGCGTATAAATTGGTCGGAAACTAAATGACTGACTAGCATAATTAATTTTGACGCTGTATAATGGCGCTTATCCTATCTCGCTGTACTGTTGATTGTCCGAGAAGCGCGTAACCTTGTCTCGTCTCAATGTGAAATAGACTGTCACTCGGTGAAGAGTTGATCAAGCCTGCATTATCAGTTTTCGCTCGCACTGTACTACAAAAGGGCGACGATGCAGTGGGAATTAATTCAGGACCTCTCAGTAACGATACCGTACGCCGGCGAATCGATGAAATGGCAACGGATGTTCATGAACAACTGATATCCAAACTACGAAACAGAAAGTTCACAGTGCAGAATGATGGACGAATCGACAGTCCGCAGAAGTGAAGCGTTGCTACTCGCTTATGTGCGATATGTCAAGAACGTACAATTTAGAGAGGAGACGCTGTCTTGTGAGCAACTGAAAACAACCACTACTGAGGCAGATATCTACACAATATATACCAAATACATGACAGAATCACATATTCCGCTACAAAACGTAATATCATGTGCAGCAGATGGTACTCCAGCTATGATGGGTAGACGGCAGGCAATTCTGAAGCTGATGAAGGATGACAATCCTGGCATGTTGACTGTGCACTGTGTCATTCATCGAGAGAATCTTGTGGCTAAAAACCTTTCACCAGAATTGAACACTGTCATGAAAGCAGTTATTAAGTGTATCAACCTAATCAAGTCAAATGCTAAACAAGTAATAATAATAATAATGTATATTTGTAATGCGCTTAATAATCCATCCATATAAGCATGCTCAAAGTGCAACATATCCATGAGTCTCTCACTATTAAAAACACACATAAACAATCTGTTTCTAATCTGGATAATAGAGTTTAAACAAATGAATATTATGATATATAATAGTATTTGTGGCGATTACTGTATCGTGTCAATAGCCAGTGCCATAGCTGGTAACCTGATATCTTCATTAGGCCACTTCCTCCCATGATCCTCTTTCTTAGTACCAACCATTCGGATACTCCTCCTGCCTAACGGACGACTTATTTTGTGCCACTCTCATAGTTCTATCAGTTTACTGACTCAAAAAATTTCAACACAGAGTTGTATTCCCGTGATATAAGAAGACAGAAATTTTTTAAACCTTCTTCAGCAGTGTTTTTTACGGAACCGGTACTTTTGTTTACGTCCAGTACCTTTCGAAACAAAGACTTTGTGCAGAGACCTGGCTTGCCGAAGACAACACGTTGAACACGAGAGAAAGAAACTTGCTACAACTTTAATTGTTCCTAGATTCCAACAGTGTTTTGGTCGCACTTTTGTATCCTGTATCCTGACAGCACTTCAAGGAATTGATAAGTTAAGTTATCCTACCTGATATTTGCATTAATCTATTCAATAGGTCCGTTAGTTGGTAATTCCGTTAGTGTAACAGTCGCGTGGTTACCGTTTTTGTAGGTCAACCGGTTGGAACAAATTCTAACTGACACTTACGCACGGCACGCTTATTACGTCTTATTGTTGTTGATTTTATATCCCAACTAGCCTTCGTTGTGTATAGGAAGGAATTTCTGCGAAATGTATGTTTTTGGAGCCGCTAATTCTGCCCTTTACCTTGCTAAGTCCTCTTGGTTTTACATTTGCAAACTTTGTCGTTGTGTCACAAACTGTCCCAGTTCTTTGGGCGCGCTTGGTTCCCGTTCATTTAGGTCAAAGTACCACTGTTTTTGGAGCCGCTAAATCTCCACCCGCTCTTTTTTACTCCTTCCCTAGTATAACTAGTCTTAATTATGTCTACTCTTGGCTGTATTTACGTCACTAAAAATATTGTTTGGTCAAGGCTTTGGGTTTTCACACTCGTTCCCGCGGATTGGCACCGCTGCTCTTTTCTTCCGAATTTTCGCGCTTGAATTCTCCCAACAATGGCGGCTTCAAAACATGTGTTCTTACCATCTACCCTCAACACTTCATATTTCGGAACTTTGAACATTAACGATATCCCAACTAGCTAGTGTTGCCTAGAAAGTAATTTATGTTTTTGGAGCTGCTAAATCTGCCCTTTACGTCACTGAAGTCTTTTTGGTTCTTACATTTGCAAACATTGTCGACGTGTCGTAAACTGTCCTAGTTCTTTGAGCGCGCGTAGTGCCTGTTTACTTAGGTCAAAGTACATCCCACCCGCACTTTTTTACCCTTCCCCTAGTACCACTAGACAAAATTTGTTCTTTAATTATGTCTACTCTTGGCTATAGTCCCGATTTGCGTAGATTTTTGGTATTGGAAGGATAGCAGACATTGTTATAATGTTGGCCGTACTTCAAACCTAGTTGTGGGCCCCCGTGTCTTACATAACCTTTGCGTGTTTGGGCTGCTTACTTTGCTATATTGAATCTTGCCTACTGTGCTATATTGAATCTTGTCAACCGTTTTTATGCATTTGTCTGCTGTGTTATATTAAGAAACTCTTTATATTGAAGCTATGCAACTGCTGTGCTTTATTGCATATATATATATAATTGAAATTAAAGATGGCAAAATTTTTTATATATATAAAAAAATAAAAAATAAAAAAATAAAAAAAAATAAAAAAAAAAAACCCAAAAAAACAACCGCCTGCCCTGCTCTATTGCAGATTTATATATGCTTATTTATATTGCTATATTGAATCTTGCCTGATCTGCAAAAAAAAAAAAAAAAAAAAAAAAAAAAAAAAAAAAAAAAAATTACATTGCTATATTGAATCCTGCCTGCTGTGCTCTATTGCATAATATGCTTACATTGCTATAATGAATCTTGCCTGCTATGTTCTGTCATGCTATGCCCTATTTTTGTGGTTGTAACCTAAGCTGCCTTAAAAAGTTTCCCCTGCAACTACCTTGCAAGGCCTTGGTTTAGATATCTATATTTCTTCGCTTTTCAGGATGCCCAAGAGACGTCATGAGCCTGCTACCATTTCAGACGACGCATCAGTACCTAGTACCTCTAATGTGGTACCTATGTCAACGGCGGAGGATCGCTTGACTGACATCCTTATCAACAAATTGCTGCAACGAGGGCTTGTTTTTCAACCACCCGTGTCGTGCCAAGTCGCTTCTCCACCTACTCAACCGTCACCTATACCTACTCAACTGTCACCTACCCAGCCACCAAACTCAGTCCAACCACCACCAGAATACCCGTCGCAACCCTCCAGTTCTCAACCACCTCTCTTTACTTCTTCTCTGGGACAACAATTAGATCCACCAGCAACAGTGGTACTTAACCAACAACAATCCAGGCACCAGCCCTTAACTTCCCAACCGCATGATTTGGAAGTACCCACACCATCTGCTTTTTCCATCCAGGCATCTCAACTTTTTAATACCGTTGAAGGTGATCACACTAGCACTACTTGTAGTTCCCTGTCTAATCATGTTTCTGACAAAGCCAAGCAAGACATCTGGTCGGAAAAATATGTGGACTTATACACCCTGTATGCCTTTAACCTCCAGGATGTAAATGACTTGCCTACTTTAACCATTTCCCCAAAACAAAGGACTAAAACCCTTTCCTTAGACCGCTGGCAAAAAGCTTTCGCTATATTTATGGACATTTATATACAAAAACGCCCAGAAGCCGCAAGCCATTTGCTGCTGTACAATAGCTTGGTCACTGACCTGGCTAGTGTTTATGGCCTTGAGGCTTCAAATTTTTATGATGCCCAATTTCGAATGTTACGGCAATCTAGCTCCCTGCCATGGGGCCAAATTCACGCTGACCTTTGGCTTCGGGCCTCTACGCTCCACAGCCAGCGCGTAACTAGTCAGTCAACACCGATACCTAATACATCCAAAATACAAAGAGTTTGTTTGAAATTCAACAGCCATTTTGGCTGCCAATTACCCCGATGCACATATTCACACATATGTTCCCTGTGCAGCTATAGTCACCCTGCTCACAACTGCTACACACGTCGTCCATCCAGAAATCCATCCCTTCCTACCGCCCCTGTCCCACACCCTCAACTTTCGCAAGCCCCTCAACAGCCACGTATGCTACCTCCACCTGCTATGCTTCCCTATTCCAAATTGCCATCTGCACAGGTGGACAATCAACCTTTCGTCTCGCGTTATTCCTTTCGCCGGAGACAAACCAACAACTTCTCGCAACCCAGATATTCCTTTCGCCAGCCCAGTACATCCTCCCATAAAGGTCCCAACCCCAATACAAGTAAGTAGACTTGCAGATATCCTGCAAGATTATGATCCAGCGGAGGTCGAATATTTAATCGCAGGTTTCTCTTTCGGTTTTTATATACCATTTTCAGGTTCAAGAATTGCCTCTATCTCCAATAATCATCCATCTTGCGCACAACACATGGATGTTTTAGTTAATAAAATTAACGATGAGCTACATGCTGGCCGCGTCATGGGTCCTTTCCTTTGTCCCCCCTTCACAAATTTAACTTGCTCCCCTCTTGGAATTGTTCCAAAACACGAACCAGGCTCTTTTCGTCTTATCCATGACCTATCCTTTCCTAGGCACCACTCCATAAATTCTGGGATTGACCCTATTTTCACTGCTGTTTCCTATGACTCGATTGACAATGTCGTTAGCTTGGTCAAGCATTTTGGTCCGGGGGCTCTCATGGCCAAAGCTGACATCGAAAATGCTTTCCGGTTGATTCCCATCCACCCCACAGACTATGAGTTGCTGGGGTTTTCTGTTCGTCTGGGTGAGCAGCGCTATTATTTCACAGACATGTGTCTACCCTTTGGTCTCAGCACGAGTTGCCAAACATTTGAGCGTTTCAGCACAGCTCTTCATTGGGTCTTAGAAAATAAGTACCAATGCTCAGTCAGCCACATGATCGATGACTTCTTCTTTATTGGTCCGGCAAATTCTACAAAGTGCCAAAACTCGCTCACGACCTTCCTGAACCTCGCCCTTTTCCTTGGTATACCTATAAAAGATTCCAAAACAGTAACTCCCACAACCGTTATAACTATATATGGCATTGAGGTGGATTCTAATAATATGCTCTACCGCTTACCTGCGGACAAAGTGTCTAAAATCCGCTCCACCCTGTTGTGGTCACTTTCCCGGAAGAAAGTATCCCTTCGTGAACTGCAATCCCTCCTGGGTTTGCTTAATTTTGCCACCTTAGTTGTCGTCCCTGGTCGTACATTCCTTCGTCGCCTATACGACCTGACCTGCAATGTTTCTAAACCTTTTCATAAAATTCGTTTAACGAATTCGGCTAAAGCTGACCTAAAGATCTGGTCCATTTTCATGGAATCTTTCAATGGCCGCTGTATGTTCTTAAACGATGCTTGGTTTGCATCTGATCATCTTAGGCTTTTTTCCGATGCAGCTACTACTTTAGGCTATGCTGCAGTTTTCGGCTCACAGTGGTTCGTGGGTGCCTGGCCAGCACCTATGCAGTCCCTTAATATTAATGTCATGGAGCTCTTCCCAATCACTCTTGCGGTTGAACATTGGGGCCATTCACTGTGCAACCGCAAAGTCCTTTTCCTGACGGACAATGCATGCGTGGTCTATGTCCTCAACAAAATGACTTCTAAATGCCCTCATTTAATGACCTTAATACGCCGCATCGTCCTGGTTTGCATTTCTAATAATATCTTACTCCGTGCTAAACATATTGCTGGCAAATCGAACCTAGTTGCTGATCACTTATCTCGCTTTCAATTTCAGCAAGCCAGAATAGCGGCTCCGTGGCTGGATCCAGCACCACAGCTAATCCCTCCAGACTTGATCAAACTTTAAGTGACACTGCGGCCTACCTTATGGATGCTAGATCATCAATTGCCCCCCAATTATCTTACCGCCATGCCTTGGCAAGATAATTTTTAGCTTAACCATTTCTATTTACTTCCCCCGATCAGGGTCGGTTATGCGAGTTGACCTTTACATTATTGGATTGTTTTGGTTTAGCTGGGATTTTAGCCCCACACCGGAGTGATAATCAACTCAACCTGGCATCAGTGTAGGCTGCCCAGGGTATTTTATCTAGTTAGTTTGTTGGTTTCACTGTCGGTCCCCCGTGGGTTCACTACTTTCCACCTTGTGTTGGGCACGACATCTCCCTATAGGAGACGTGTTTGGCCATTTCATGATTGTTTTGTTAAGCCCAACACTCATTCTTTATTATTTCCCATAATATTTTGCTATTTCCCATTAATTTTGGTATTTCACTTGTATGATCCCAAATTTGTTATTTAATAAATGACCGTCATTTTATCAAATGACATTTTCACAAACAGCAGTGTTTCGTTGCTTTTCTTATCGGTAAAAAGACACAAATGAATATTATGATATATAATAGTATTTGTGGCGATTACTGTATCGTGTCAATAGCCAGTGCCATAGCTGGTAACCTGATATCTTCATTAGGCCACTTCCTCCCATGATCCTCTTTCTTAGTACCAACCATTCGGATACTCCTCCTGCCTAACGGACGACTTATTTTGTGCCACTCTCATAGTTCTATCAGTTTACTGACTCAAAAACCCACCACCTCCCCTACACCGCCTCGATTTTTTTAGTATGATACACTTACCACATGTATATAGTGTTATGTATGCTCTGAGTGTCTATGTCGTTGCATGTGGGTTTATATTTTCATGCTGCTTATTTTTCAATTTTATTTTCATTTTTTTTTTTATTGCCTATTTTATTGCTAAAATGTATTTCCATGTATGATATTGCTTATTCGTCAATTTTATCTTCATCGTATTATCATGTATAATATTGCCTATTTTTATTGGCCATTTCATGATTGTTTTGTTAAGCCCAACACTCATTCTTTATTATTTCCCATAATATTTTGCTATTTCCCATTAATTTTGGTATTTCACTTGTATGATCCCAAATTTGTTATTTAATAAATGACCGTCATTTTATCAAATGACATTTTCACAAACAGCAGTGTTTCGTTGCTTTTCTTATCGGTAAAAAGACACAAATGAGTTTTTAGTTGTGACTTAAAGATTGTGAAAGTCTGAGATTCTTTAATGTTTACTAATAACTGATTCCAAAGGCAAGGTGCAGCAGCACTGAAACTTTTATCACCAAATTGTTTTAGTTTTGTTTTGGGAACAGCAAGTATATTTTTGCCATGTGACTATAGTGCACGTTTGGGTTTATAGTCTGTTAAAAGTTCAGCCAAATACAACGGAGCAAGATTATTTTGACAGTGATACACTAATGACAGAACTTAATACTGAATCCGGGATTCGACAGTCAACCAGTGAAGAGACTTTAAAACTGAAGTTATGGATGAATATTTTGAAGTTCTTGTTACAATCCTGGCAGCGGTGTTCTTGATTCTCTGTAATTTATTTGTTAGCTTTCGAGAGAGTCCAAAGAGCAGACTCTTAGTATGTGTAAGTTTTTAGTAATTCGATGTTTTATAGCGCTAGGGGTGAATAGCAGAGAAAATATTTCTCAAGTGGGGAATTGTATCATAAAGGTTGAGAAGCACTGTAATCTAGCATCTGTTATCTCTGCAGGGTGTTTTCTAAATATACAAATAAAAAAAATCCAGGTAATACTACATTTATACATTTTATAAATGTTTTGCTCAATGTAGTAACCTGTGTACCAGTACTGTGGCCTTACCTATATGCAAATATCGAAAGGAACCAAGATCTTTCGGTACCCTGCGTCTCAAGTTTCATCAAAATCGAATTAAAATTGTGACCTCTACAGGGTCAACAACCTTGATATACCCTTTTTTAACAGTATTAGCGTACAAACTGCGGCAATTTTGTATGGCAATTTTGGCTCGATTTTCCTGAAATTAGAACTCAACCTTCCTTAGGGTATAACGGTCCCGAATTGAACAGAGTCTCAAAAATAAAAGTCCGAGTATGTATGGAATTTAAACGCCAAAATATAGAAGAATTGTGTATATACCCTGACTCAAAATTTCAGCTCAAAATATTGAGTCGTTTGGACGTGAGCGTTAAAACAGCTTATCCGGACACGTAACCCTTTTATGATTTCGGGTCAATTCTTTCATTGGGTGATCCGATAATCAATTCCCGTTCCTTTAGAGGTCTACACGTTGAATGGTCCATGTGCTGTACTTGAAAAGAAAAAGTAAATTTCACCGACACGTTTTTTTTTATAAAAAGATAGTAAGCTGGCACTGCCAGGCAGGATACGCCCACATTTTCGACGGATGGATAGAGGACAAGCAATACCGAAAGTGATTTTTCTTACAATCAAATGCCATAATTCATTAAGTTACAATTTGATATGCGCAAATATCGAAAAGAATCAAGATTTTCAAGTTTCATTAAAATCGAATTAAAATTGTGACCTTTACAGGGTCAACAACCTTGATATACCACTTTTTAACAGTATTTGCGTACAAACGGGCCCACAACTTTAATATGCCATATTTTTACACTGTTCGCGTACAAACGGCGGGCATTTTGTCTGGCAATTATGGTCGATATTCTAGAAATTCGAACTCAACCTTCCGTAGGGTGTAATGGTGATAGAGTCAAACGTTTTTTTAAATTGGATATTAATCGTGACCTCCAGAGGGACCATAGAGGATTTTTCAGACAATCAGGGGCCATAATTTAGTTATGATCCGATATGCGCAAATATCGAAAGGAACCAAGATCTTTAGGTTATAACCATGCATTTCAAGTTTCATCGAAATCGAATTAAAATTGTGACCTTTACACTGTCAACAACATTGATATACCACTTTTTAACAGTATTCGCGTACAAACGGCGGCCATTTTGTATGGCAATTTTGGTCCGATTTTCCTGAAATTCGAACTCAATTTTACTTAGGGTGAAACGGTGACATAATCAAACTTTTTTTGAAATCAGATAATAATTGTGACCTCCACAAGGACCACAAGCTAAACAAAGGCGATTTTGCGTATAAACAGGGGCCATAATTCAGGAAGTTACGATCTGATATGCGCAAATATAGAAAGGAACCAAATTCTTTGGGTTATAACCATGCATTTCAAGTTTCATCAAAATCTAATTAAAATTGTGACCTCTACAGGGTCCACAACCTTGATATACCATTTTTTAACAGTATTCGCGTACAAACGGCGGCCATTTTGTATGGCAATTTTGGTCCGATTTTCCCGAAATTCGAACTCAACCTTCCATAGGGTGTAACGGTGATATAATCGAACGTTTTTTCAAATCGGATAATAATTGTCACCTCCAGAGGGACAACAAGCTAAAATAGGTGATTTTTCGGACAATCAGGGGCCATAATTCAGGAAATTACATTCCGATAGGCGCAAATATCGAAAGGAACCAAGATCTTTGGGTTATAAACATGCACGTCAGGTTTCATCAAAATTGGCTCAAAATTGTGACCTCTATAGGGTCCACAAGCTAAAAACGTGATTTTTCGTACAATCAGGGGCCATAATCCATGAAGTTTCGATCCGATACATGCCAATATCGAAAGCAGCCGAGATCTTGTGATGATAAAGCTATATTTTAAGTTTCATCAAAATCAGACAAGAATTGTGACCTGTAGAGGGTCCACAAACAATTGTGGACGGACGGACAGGGGCGACGACATAATACGTCCACATGAAAATGTGGGCGTATAAAAATGGAATTGGGTTTAACGTCGTACAGTTCTGCTATGATTGGGCTAATAAAGAAGGGTGCTATGATAAAGGAAATTTTGCCTGGGCAGCGGTACTATGGCCTACTCTTATATTGAATTCCAACTGCCAAGGGATCTTTTACATGCATTCCACACCAGAAAATCCTGATGAATTTTCTCGGCTAATGCAGGGGTCGATACATGACCTCCAGGCTTGCGAGCCAGCGTCTAACCCACTTAGCCGCATTGGCTCCATAAAAAATTTTTTTGAAAAAAAGTTGCTTGGTGGTTACCTACATGTATATAAACATCCTTACAGAAGACCCTCCTCCCCATCACCTTTATTAAAGGACACTGGCATAAGTAGAAGTTATAGATTTCTTACTCCCCTTGTGGATTGCTAACTAGGGAGTTCCTCGGTGGTGCATGAATGAGGGCCTTCCGAGGAACAGTGTTTAAGTCATTTGGATAGGATTTTTAAAAAAAAAAGGGTTCCATATTCACAGTTGGTGTATAGCCTACTTATAATTTAAAGAATCCCCACTAAACAGAATCCCAACAGACTTTATTATTCTACTACTTAGCCCCCCTGGTATCATCATCTTCCTAAGAAATGGGGTTTAAAGTCCACTCGACACAAACTAGGTCATTTTGGGACTAACGTATGATTTTCAAATTTTTGTTATTTCAATAATTCGCTTGTGCAAAGGGGTCTTTAGCAGCGGGAGGAAACCGGAGTGCCCGGAAGAAACCCTCATACACTCACACAAGAGCTCGAAACCAGGGCCGCAAGCCAGAGTTGCCTGGCCAGCTCCAACCAGATGTATCAGCCTGTCCAGCTAATAACTACTTACTAAGGGAGTTTTGCTGTACCCTTTCCTCTTTCCTTGGTGTATACAATAATACATACAAGGATACTTGGAATTCAGTGAAGTGTAGGTTGAAACTTCTGGGCAAAAGGTCCCTCAAAGTCTTGGATCGACCGGTTCGAACAAAAAATTAGGATAATAAACCTCATTTAATTTTATTTCCAGTGACCAAATTTTTCAAAATAAATGTAACAGTTAGTCGATTTAACTCAAGAGAAAATCTATGGAATAGGATGTAGTTCTTTACAATAACATGAATTCTTAGAAAATAATGTATAATTTTACCCGTCTTTAAATATTGAACTTTGAACTCACCAGATTGATAACAGCGGCGAATGGAATACACAATGGTAAAAAACCAGAGGAAAATGCTGTAACCTGTGTAATATATTTATTTTCATACATTAGGCAAATTAGAACTCTTTATACAGCTAAATTCTAGATGAGGAATTTACAAACAAAACGCAAAAAAAAAGTTTAAGAAATATTATTTGGAATCTATAATATCAGAAAAGGTTTCTTCCACCGGCCTATGATACTCAGCTTGCCGTTTAGCGCTATATGAATCCCTTGCAAAATACAAGATTGTGAAAGTTGAATCCAAAAATGAATAAATTCCATTACAATGATATTTTGTTGATCTATGGCTGTCATCTTTTATCGGTGGGCCTGGTCTAAATCCAATGGAATCGGTGATTATTTAGCAATGGTATTTAATTTGAAATGAAATGGGGTTAAAGGTCCTACTGTTCTTCTCCAAACTATCTAGCATTGGTATTTAATGCAAGGGTGGTCTGGGGGGAATTTCATCCCTGGAAATTTTAAGAAATTGGAGGCTGGAAACGTGATTTCCTGGCATTTCAGGCACTTGTATCGGAGCCATTTAGAAGTACCTCCCCCAGAAAAAAAAAAAATCTGCCACAAAATTAGCGCATTTTGGCGTTATTTCAGTGGACAAATCCATGCGAGTGCTATGAAATGATGGCATTTACTAGAGGAGGGTGCTGGAGCCCATTGAGCCTGTTAAATCCAGCACTGTAAGTGAGCAGGGCTTCATCAAACCCAATTTCGAAGTCACTCAGTGATAAATAACGGGGTCATGATGTGCATCTCATCAAATGCAGCTTATACCCAAAACAAATATCAATAACAACAACTACTTCAGCTTATGTGGAGGGCCCTCGAAGCATTGGAGGGGCCCAATCACTAGGTCACCGGTCGTTGAAGTCCTCGGTCCGACCATGCTTGAGATGTGCAACTTAGATTTTTGTAGGGGACCGTCTAATGTGGGGGGCCCTGGGACCTGTGCCCCTGACATTGGTTATATGGATTTCATTTAACTGACATGTGTTTTATGGAGTTTAATATCATAACTTTCTACATGAGGTTTCATTTCTTAAATTACCGGTACATGTGTTATATGGGTATTTCTTAACTTTTCATTTCTTAACTTCCATGTGTTATACTGGGTTTCATTTCTTAACTTCCATGTTTATATGGGTATTTCTTTTCTTAATATACATGTTTATATGGGTATTTCTTAAATTACATGTTTATATGGGTATTTCTTAACTTACATGTTTATATGGGTATTTCTTAACTTCCATGTGTTATGGGTATTTCTTAATTTCCATGTTTATATGGGTATTTCTTAACTTGCATGTTTATATGTTTTTTTTTAACTTCCATGTTTATATGGGTATTTCTTAACTTCCATGTTTATATGGGTATTTCTTAACTTCCAAGTTTATATGGGTATTTCTTAACTTCCATGTTTATATGGGGTTTCATTTCTTAACTTCCATGTTTATATGGGTATTTCTTAACTTCCATGTTTATATGGGTATTTCTTAACTTCCATGTTTATATGGGTATTTCTTAACTTCCATGTTTATATGGGGTTTCATTTCTTAACTTCCATGTTTATATGGGTATTTCTTAACTTCCATGTTTATATGGGTATTTCTTAACTTCCATGTTTATATGGGTATTTCTTAACTTCCATGTTTATATGGGTATTTCTTAACTTACATGTTTATATGGGTATTTCTTAACTTACATGTTTATATGGGTATTTCTTAACTTACATGTTTATATGGGGTTTCATTTAACTTACATGCATTATACTGGGTTTCATTTCAATTTCAATAATATCCAACCATTCCATAAATGTAAAAACAAATATCCTTACAAAGTTATCAGTAACCTGGAAATTTAGAAAAAGTAAAATTTAAACCACTTGGGTTTTGGTTGCCGAATGGTTATAGCATGTGCTTGAAGAGAGAGAGAGAGAGAGAGAGAGAGAGAGAGAGAGAGAAACAAATGGGGTTTAACGTCCACTCTACACAAACTAGGTCATTTCCGTACTAACATGGTTTAATTAATTTTATTTCAATAATTCGCTTGCACATAGGGGTCTTTAGCAGTGGAAGGACCCGGAGAAAACCCACGAGGTTGGACAGGCGACTCTACGCCTTGCCACGTACAACTGGGGATTCGAAACCACGCCTGTTGACTCAATGACAGATTGACAGGCCTTATGATACAGCGCATAAACACTAACCATTCAGCAACCCAACCCTCCAGCATGCACACTAACCATTCAGCAACCCAACCCTCCAGCATGTGCTTGAAACCATAAGGCCTGTCATTGAGTCAAGTGGCATGATTTGGGTTCGCCATTTGTATTTGACCAGGAGTAGTGTTGCCTGTCAAACCTATGAGTTTTCTGCTATTTCTCTGATTTACTCCTACTGCTAAAGACCCCAAATGTGCAAATGAATTATTGAAATAATATTGAAATAATATCTTATTCTCGAAATGATATAATTTGTGTTGAGTGGACATTAAACCACATTCCCTCTTAAGATAGCTCCACTGTCAAAGAATCTGCACCATAGATTTAATCCTCTAATTGAAACGAATAATCATGTTCTTTGTGTAAATCTTACATAGGGGCCATCCATAAAGTATGTACGCTTGAAGGGGGGGAGGGGGGGTCACGCCAAAAACGTACAGGTGCTTAAATTCAATGGCAAAACGCATGTACAGGGGGGAGGGGGGGTCTGAATTTGACCCATTTTGAGTGTACGTACTTAATGGATGGCCCCATAGTGCATCTTTAACTGCAATGTATTGCACTACTATATTTCTGTTTATGTCTTTGAGCAATCTGGTTAAAATACAGATCTATATTTCATTTCATTTTTTTTATACTCTCAATGGCCTACACTACACGAAGATCTGACTGGTTGTACTGGAAGGGCATGTCAGGAATCGCGTGATCGGCTTTTGACCTTATGACATCTCATTGGCTAATTCCTCACATCAACTAGAACGCATGTTATATAACAACACTCCAGATTCTAGTGTAGTAAAAACAAGTCAAACAAAATTTTGAACTATGCAAAACAAAATGAATTAGAATCTGTGTTTGAATCTGTTTGTGTCTTTGACTTGCCTTATGGATATCATAAAAGGAATTAGTATCATCATCTTGTTGTACTCGTTTTAAACTTTCTAACACCGCTGTTACTCTTTCTTTCTCACTGGCATCACATAACCAACTGAAATTACAAAATAAAATGGGGTTACTGCAATGTCCTACAAACTAGATCACTTCAGGACTAACGTATAGTTCAATTTAATTTCAACAATGTGAGTGTCTTTAGCAGTGGGAAGAAACTGAAGGACCTGGAGAAAACCCACGAGGTTTGACAAGTAGCCCTACTACTTGCTAAATACAGCCAGGGAATCGAAACCACACCAGTTGACTCAGTGACAGATCTTATGATCTTAGTACTTGATCTAAAGGGGGAAAAGTGGGCCAAATGTCCCGGGCCCCTCACAATTCTAGGTCATACTAATATTTTATCCCGGATCGAGCCAACCAGTACCAGGGCTGAGGGGGCGGTATTGGGGCCCTGGGCAGTAAGGGATATTGGGGGACCCGGGACTGGCAGGTACCAACAGATTTTCGAGGCCCCAGAGATCGGTTAGGCCCTAAAATGAGCTAAATTACATAATTTTGAGGTTCTACCAATCAATAGGTCCTAACCAGATTGAGCCAACCAGTACCAGGGCTGAGGGGGCGGTATTGGGGCCCTGGGCAGTAAGGGATATTGGGGGACCCGGGACTGGCAGGTACCAACAGATTTTCGAGGCCCCAGAGATCGGTTAGGCCCTAAAATGAGCTAAATTACATAATTTAGAGGTTCTACCAATCAATAGGTCCTAACCAGTTCCAGGAATCCCATCCTGCGATGTGATTGCTGGGGCCCAACTAATCCCAGGAAATTAACGTGATCAAAGTATAGTATAATCTGACATGTATAATCTGAAAATGTTTCCTGCCTAAATTCCACGTCTTTTTTTCTCCTTGTCTTTTGTTTGGATTTCATGTCTTGATTTGACCTATGCTCAGTTAGAAAATTGGTTGAAGTATTCTCTTCACTGTTGATAGTTTCGTGCGTATTGTCAAGAAATACATGGGAAATGGCCAAAACATCCTTCACGTACATTGCCTTGGTATTATGGAAATCACATTTTCAGCTCAATGGGCCGAAGGTGAATATTTTTTGAGTTATCTAAATTATTGTCTCAGATGCACTGAAATTAATCCTAATTTTAAAAAAAAATCCTGGAGAAAAACACTATAGGCACTCAAGGGAGCGGAGAACATACTAGTTTGATCCACGGTCAGTATACGAACAATTTGATCAAACAACAATGGGCCCCCCCCCCCCCTGCACAGTTGGTATGCCCCGGGCCCCCACAAGCTTAATCCGGCCCTGGCTTGTGTATTTTCAGGATTTTTTTATTGACATATTTAACACATCACAAAGTTGTCTTTGGCTTGCCGCCATTGTCAACTGTAGGTAATGGAGTTAATAAAGTAGCTAAGTCTCTTAACTCAATATCATCCAAAATCTTCGACATTGAAAACACGTATTATAAAAGACATATCAAATAGTGATGGAATATTCTTATTTGGAGAGCATGCACAAAAAATATTATCAATGAAGACTGGAATAACCAGATAATAAAGATTGCCATTCTATTAAGACTTCTGGCGTATTTCGTCGAACATAAATGATAAGAAATTATAGTAAAAACAGCTTATTAACATTCATATTACATTTTTATATGCGTGACGACCTGTTTGTGTCAATTTCTAGGTCCCAAATATTGGCTATTTAGTTCCTTTAAACTGCTTCAATTAAACCCCATTCAATAACATTGCACAATACTGAATACATACCTTTCTTTGTGGCAATGAAAATTTCGAACTCCAGGTAGCCACATTCCTGGCCTTAGTAACCCAAGAGGGGATTGAATCCTACTTGATATTGAGATACTAGTCCGACCCATATTAATCTATTGGTGGGTTATCACGTATAAATACAGGTTTTATCTAGTTGCAAATTACCTGAAAAAGAAGATTTATTTTATAATAGTTCCATTTATATTTAAATTTGTTCATCTAATTTTAACTTCCCCCCATAGTATTATCAGTTGGCCTATCAAAATAATTATGGTAGTTATTATTATAGGCCTACTTTTCTTGTTTTAATTAATTAATTAGATTGACTCGGTTTTAGCATCCTACTTTTGTGTAATTTAATTGATTAATATGCAGTCTACCTTAGTTATAGGATTTGGAATATCAATAATATAATTATGGTAGTTCATGGTAGACTTCTCTTGTTTTAATTAACTTATTAATTAATTGGCTGTTCTCTTGGAGTAAAAATCTACAGATTTAATTTTAGAGTTTATATACGAGTCAAGAATTTGACTTTTAGGTTGGTTGTACAAACTTATTCAAAGGTGACACTATATTATCCCCTTGATTGTTACATCTTCTATTTTCAATTTATGTTTACAACTTTGGATAATTGATAATATCAAAATTGTGTCCCCCCCCCCCTGAATTTTAAACATACTTACTACATTTTTTTTTTACAACTTTATAATTGATAATAAAGTAGTATTGCACCCCTGGTTATTCATGAAATGTACTTTATAATTCATAAAAATAAACACAGATAAAGGTAAAAAATGTAATAAAGGAAATGAATAAGGAAAAGTCTCTTCTTTAAGCTTGCTTATTGTTGCTGCAGATGCAATATACGAACATATCACTGTCAAATAAATAAAAAAACATTCTTTTATCAATAAAACTGAAACACCTACAACCACGACAGGGATCTTATAAATCTTAAAACTGAAACATATCTACAAACAACCAACTATAACACATACTTATGGAAAAAGAGCTACTTTCTTCGCCATGGTAAATAATAAACGGATTTCTTCGATTATGAACAAAATTCTTAACTTTGGTTATTATAAACTTACCGGTGTGTTTGTAATCAACTCCTGTTCAATAATATCCATTGCACAACTAATTATTAGAACCATGTAAACAAGTTCTTTCTTGAAAAATTGGAAAATTTACTTGTAATTTCGACAGAGAGGATGTAAACAATGATTTTGTCACGTATTGGACAAATCCAATATACCTGTTGCGGGGGTTGGAACGAGTGGTCTTTGGTCCTAGTAGTGGTCGTAAGTGTACTTGAATCTCCTATGCTGTCGCCCCTAATACGAAATGAAATCTCCCTCCGAGTGACGTAACCATCTTCCATATTGTTATTTTTCTTTGGGGATAAGTTGTGATATTTTAATTTTTCAAGAGAGAACTAGCTTTCATCATTATGATAATTAGTTGTGCAATGGATTTTATTGAACAGGAGTTGATTCCAAACACACAGGTAATTTTATAATAGCCAAAGTTAAGTAGTTTGTTCATAATCGAAGAAATCAGTTTATTATTTACTATAGACGAATTGCCATTGGAGGCCGCCATTTTGGATTTGACGTAGGTCAAAGGTCAATCGGAGTAAACTGGCTAAAACGCTATAGCCGCCCTGCTTACTTTATTATGTTTTCGTATAATCTATACACGGTTACAGACCCTATACATTCTTAACTCTTTTATATTTTACTTTTATACATTTTTACTTATGACAGAGAATACGGATGGGACCGTAGATAACTTTTTAGCGTTAAAAAGTCATTGATTACACTGGGTCACGGGTGTAGGCCTATCGCAAAAAAGACTGAAATCGGCGCGTTGTGTTTTATTCGGTTTAGAAGTTACCCGAGGTGAGGTTCAGTAAAAAACAAATCGCCGTCAATAATAGCCTATACATATAGTCACAGTTCGATCTTAAAGAAACCCAATTATAGGCTATAGGCGTACAACTACAAGCGCGGGGGATTTTTGACAAAGATAAAAAAAAACCACCGAAAAATAGACCTATATAGTATAATATAGGCCTATAATAATAATGATATTTTTTGGGATACAATAAAGTGCCGAAATAAAGTAATTTTTATAATAAAATAAGACCTCTTCTCTCTTTTAATTGAAGGCGGCGAATTTGTACTGATCTAAGTTTATGGATTAAAATATTCTGTCTGGCACCTCTCGATCGCAGCTGCTTCGTTCGAAATTTTATGGGCATCGGTTATAAAAGCTAATTTTAAAGGTTATATATTTCATCATTTGTTCCTCAATCGCTATTTCAGTGTTATAAACTGCTTCTACTGCCAACTTGCTTTATGTGCGCCATTTTTCGGGCATACTATTTAGTATTTGTTTCGGAGCTCGTGCCGACTCGCGGGCGATCCGCTTCGCAAGCCGCGGTTTTGTGCAAAATCATTTAAAATACCGCTATATGGGCCTCTTTGTTGTTGATGTGCTCACGACCTGAAAGAGCAGTAATACGCTTCTCCAGCAATCTTAATTTCTTTGTTCTCGGGTCATCTACGGCATTTCTTTCTGTCCTACACAATATGGAATTCATTTAGGTATACCCGGTACTAGGATTTCGTAAGCCAAACAATATAATTAGGGCCATATTGTTGACAGAATAAAATAAAATGACGCATATATATATCTTAATATTTTATTATTATACCGAGCTGAAGCTCTCACCCGGATTCCAGCACCCGGATTCAAAATCAAGTTAGCAAACAAAATCTCGCAGCCATAACCTAGCACCCGGATTCGAAATCAAGTTAGCACACATATTCCTAGCGGAGGGAAAATAATTGTTACCTTTGTATTTATTGGAAAATACAATTTTAAAACATATTAATGCAAAATATATATATAATAGATCCCCCACCTCACCCCTCACCCAAAAATATACAATTACCGTAAACATACTATAATATCGCACATTAGAGGCTAACTAATCATATGAGCGGAATCGGGTAAGGGTAGGCTCATTATACACCTAATAACTTCTGAACTAGCTTTGGTGGCATCAATATCTTTAGTTCGCCAATTGCACAGGTGCATAAGGCATCAACATGCTAAATTTCATTAACTTTCTATGTTGGCGTATCGAGTTATACCACCGTAAAGTTCCTAGCACCCGGATTCGAGATGGAGTATGTGGGTTCAATAAACAACGGGTACGCCTACGCTGCATCAAAAAACGACCCAAACCAAATTTGGTGGCAAAATGATTTTTATTTCAGGGCATAAAGAGATGAATAAACTACTAGAATACAAAATTTCAGAAGGCTCCTATGTTGGCGTTTCGAAATATATTACCGTAAACATACTAAACATATGAGGGGAATCGGGTTAGGGTAGGCTCACTATACACCTAATAACTTCTGATCTAGCTTTGGTGGCATCAATATCTTTATTTCGCCAAGTGCACAGGTGCATAAGGCATCAACATGCCAAATTTCATTAACTTTCTATGTTGGCGTATCGAGTTATACCACCGTAAAGTTCCTAGCACCCGGATTCGAGGCGGAGTATGTGGGTTCAATAAACAACGGGTACGCCTACGCTGCATCAAAGAACGACCTAAACCAGATTTGGTGGCAAAATGATTTTTATTTCATGGAATCAAGAGATGAATAAACTACTAGAATACAAAATTTCAGAAGGCACGTATGTTGGCGTTTCGAGATATATTACCGTAAACATACTAATTATATGAGGGGAATCGGGTTAGGGTAGGCTCACTATACACTTAATAACTTCTGAACTAGCTTTGGTGGCATCAATATCTTTATTTCGCCAAGTGCACAGGTGCATAAGGCATCATTATGCCAAATGTCATTAACTTTCTATGTTGGCGTATCGAGTTATACCACCGCAAAGTTCCTAGCACCCGGATTCGAGGTGGAGTATGTGGGTTCAATAAACAACGGGTACGCCTACACTGCATCAAAAAACGACCCAAACCAAATTTGGTGGCAAAATGATTTTTATTTCAGGGCATAAAGAGATGAATAAACTACTAGAATACAAAATTTCAGAAGGCTCCTATGTTGGCGTTTCGAGATATATTACCGTAAACATACTAAACATATGAGGGGAATCGGGTTAGGGTAGGCTCACTATACACCTAATAACTTCTAAACTCTCTTTGGTGGCATCAATATCTTTATTTCGCCAATTGCACAGGTGCATAAAGCATCAACATGCCAAATTTCATTAACTTTCTATGTTGGCGTATCGAGTTATACCACCGTAAAGTTCCTAGCACCCGGATTCGAGGCGGAGTATGTGGGTTCAATAAACAACGGGTACGCCTACGCTGCATCAAAGAACGACCCAAACCAAATTTGGTGGCAAAATGATTTTTATTTTACGGCATAAAGAGATGAATAAGCTACTAGAAAACAAAATTACAGAAGGCTCTTATGTTGGCGTTTCGAGATATATTACCGTAAACATACTAAACATATATGGGGAATCGGGTTAGGGTAGGCTCACTATACACCTAATAACTTCTAAACTAGCTTGGTGGCATCAATATCTTTGGTTCGCCAATTGCACAGGTGCACAAGGCATCAACATGCCAAATTTCATTAACTTTCTATGTTGGCGTATCGAGTTATACCACCGTAAAGTTCCTAGCACCCGGATTCGAGGTGGAGTATGTGGGTTCAATAAACAACGGGTACGCCTACGCTGCATCAAAGAACGACCTAAACCAGATTTGGTGGCAAAATGATTTTTATTTCACGGAATCAAGAGATGAATAAACTACTAGAATACCAAATTTCAGAAGGCTCGTATGTTGGCGTTTCGAGATATATTACCGTAAACATACTAATTATATGAGGGGAATCGGGTTAGGGTAGGCTCACTATACACTTAATAACTTCTGAACTAGCTTTGGTGGCATCAATATCTTTATTTCGCCAAGAATATTTGTGGCGTAGTCAATTCCCCTCATATGTTTAGTATGTTTACGGTAATATATCTCGAAACGCCAACATAGTGCCTTCTGAAATTTTGTATTCTAGTTGTTTATTCATCTCTTTATTCCGTGAAATAAAAATCATTTTGCCACCAAATTTGGTTTGGGTCGTTTTTTGATGCAGCGTAGGCGGACCCGTTGTTTATTGAACCCACATATAGTGAGCCTACCCTAACCCGATTCCCCACATATGTTTAGTATGTTTACGGTAATATATCTCGAAACGCCAACATAGTAGCCTTCTGGAATTTTGTATTCTAGTAGTTTATTCATCTCTTGATTCCGTGAAATAAAAATCATTTTCCCACCAAAGCTGGTTTGGGTCGTTCTTTGATGCAACATGGGCATACCCGTTGTTTATTGAACCCTGGCAGTTGGGATGGCCTAGTGTTCTAGAGTGCCGCGCTTCGACCCCTAGCTGGCCGGCCACCTCTGGCTTGCGGCTCGGATTTCGAGCCCTGGTGTGAGCGTATGTGGCATGGAGATAGGGGCGCCTTCTCAACCTCGTGGGTTTCCTCCGGGCACTCCGGTTTCCTCCCACTGCTAACGACCCCTACGCGGAGGCGAATTATTGAAATAAAATTAAACCATATGTTGACCTAGTTGTGTTGAGTGGACGTTAAACCCCATTTTTTTCTCTCTCTCTCTCTCCCTCTCTCTCTCTTCATTGAATCAACAAACTCCGCCTCGAATCCGGGCGCTAGGAACTTTGCGGTAGTATAACTGGATACGCCAACATAGAAAGTAAATGGCATTTGGCATGTGCAAAGCTTATGTATCTGTCAATTTAGTGAAATAAACATATTAAAGCCATCAAAGCTAGTTTAAAAGTTATTGGGTGAATAGTTATTACATCCCACTTCTACCTCGTTGCCATTGGCAACCTTAGATAAAACTGGTCTGTTTATTTCCAATACAGGCTTAAAAGTATCCGTGTATCAGATATGAACAGTACACTTTTAAAAAAAAAGTACTGTTCATTCCTGACAAACGAACACTTCTACACTGTTTAAGATACCATTCAAGCAATAAGTAGCGGACGTTTAGTCCGGCCCAGATCGCAATGATAGCTATTGCTCTATACAATGCAGCCGGACAAATTACATGAAACAACTAGTCAAAATCACAGTAACAAAACAAACCGGGTGGAACAAACTGGCAGTTCAAAAATATATACAATGACATTAAATTAACTAAACATCATATTACACAAATCAATTATTGTACATGTCAATTGGCACCTATTCCATAATTTGGTTTGATTTATATTAATATGCAAAACATATAAATGAGAACACTGAATAATTATTGTAATTGTGATGATAAAAGGCGCAGTTCTCTTGCTGGACACTTCACAGACATTTAAAACAAGCAGGATAAAAACAAAAACGCCTAGAAAGACATCTATTTTATTACAAATAATTCGTTGATGCATACTTTCACCAGGAATGACCCACGTTTCGCATTTCCTTCACACTACATTTAATAATAATATTATTAATATTGCGGTCTTCTACGATGTGGTCTAAACAAACACGTGATAGTTTTACGCCCAGGGTATAGCTAGACCCACGTGTAAATACTACTCAGCTCGTCTCTTGACTGCGAAATCATTCTACCGTGAAATGTAACGTGAGGCTCAGAGAGGTATAAATGAAATAACATTTGTCCCTTTACGGTTGAAACGACTCGATAATAAATACTATTTTTTACATATCGCTTCAAAATACTCGATAGAAATGTGATGTAAGTGACTTATTAGCACCTTTCCTTTGTGTATCAGTGAATATCAGGACAGTTTTGGCCGGGGATCGCCTCGGCTTCGCCTCGGCTGATCCCCCGACCAAAACTGTCCTGATATTCACCGATACACCTCGGAAAGGGTGCTAATAACTACTACATAACACATGACACAATTATATGGAATACAAGTTACTTAAAGAGTTTATTTCAGCGACGTTTCGACGAGGGTTATCTCGTCTTTATCAAGCAAAGAATGACAACCATAGTACAATAAAGATATATACCGTATTTCGAGGCCCGGGTTATAATCGAGTCCGGGTTGTATTTTTTCAGACACGAATTAATGCTCCAAAATCTTCTATAGGAATGACATTTTGGACAAGCAAAACAAGCAGACAGAACGGTCTTGCAAATACGAAGGCTAAACTCTCTGTGCGTGACATGAGACAATTCTACTTCTTGTGCAGGGATCATCAATTAATTTATATTTTGAGAGGGGGTTAATAGTTTTTACGTTAGACACGGGTTATATTAGAGACACGGGTTGTATTAGAGACCCGGGTTCTATTTGAGACCCGGGTTGTATTTATCTCAACACCCCCTTACCCCCGGGTTCTATTTGAGGCTTTCTAGTTTGTCTCATATCATCATCATATGTTTGGCGCAATATGGCCCGGTTGGAGCTCACGTGCCATTTAACAACATTTCATTCATTCATTCATTCTATTCGAGGCCCGGGTTGTAATGGAGGCCGGGGTTCTATTCGAGGAAATACGTTATACTAAATATGGAACAAAGACAAACATTTATATACAAAGAGAGATAATCATTTGGAAACCATCAAAGGGTTGGGAAGCCATAAGGGTGGGTATAGTGAACTAATTTCTAAGAAAACTTGATTATGAAAACAACTAATTGGGCGGTAACTATGCTAGCACAGAACAAAACCCACTAAGACTAAGAGGCCATAATAGGGAAACCATATTGTGTAACAACATAAGAACGATAATCCAGTATTCAATCAATAGGCATTACAAATTCATATATATGAATGCATATCCATTAAACAAAAAATTAAGTAAAGAAAATAATACAAATATAAAAAATAAAAAATTCCCAGATAATTGAATATATTAAATTTTTGTAAAACAATTGAGAGGCAGACTGCGTAAACTATAACATATGAAAGGATGTACATAAAATGCTAGGTAAGCTTGTAAATATGAAAATATGAATTACTTAAGTACATTGTATAAGTGGTGTTTAATGTTAAAGTAAGGTATGAATAAAGTAATATAAACAACTGTTGAAATATTTCCCCCCAAAAAGGCATTGTAAATATTATTAACATAATGAGAAAGGACATACAACCACTATAAGAAAAGATTTTATAAATTATAATGATAGGGTAATAATAAGAATATTATTGAAATAACACTGTATGGGAAATACGGTGGGGGGGGGGCTTACTCTTAATTAAAGAAAAACATGGACGAAAGAGGAGAATGGACAGGGTGTTATATTATTTGATGAGACTATCGTATGCTCTTGGGATGAATAGACCAGCACCGCGGTTGAGTTCTGGCTGGTACCTTTTAATATTGATGGCTTCTATTGTGTCATGTGTTATTCTCATCCAGTTACTAAATGCCACTTAAACAATTTATGAGTGTATAGTTGTTAATTGAAGCCACATACTCTCTTTCTCTCTCTCTCTCGCTCTCTCTCTCTCTCCCTCTTTATTGAACCCACAAACTCCGCCTCGAATCCGGGTGCTGGGAACTGTGCGGTGGTATAACTCGATACGCCAACATAGAAAGTTATCACACTAAGTAGGGTGAAATCGTAAAAACGTCCCCAACGAGGGAAGCGCAAATCACCCTAACTAAACAAACAAATTACATTAAAATAAAACTAACAAACTTTTCACACGAATAAATATTATATTATAGATACTATTATTGATACATATGTCATAAATGCAAAGCCTCCCCTTTAAATTTTCTCTTAAATACCTTTACTATTACTATTATTCTTACATGATTATTCTCTTATTACTATTATTATTATTCTTATATCACTATTATTATTATTATTCTTACATCATTATTCTCTTATTACTATTATTATTATTCTTATCTCACTATTATTTTATTACTATTATTATTATTCTTTTTTTATTATTATTATAATCCCCCCCCCCCGCCCAAAAAGCCTTACTAGACGAAATAAACCACAAAACACCATAAGCCCAGATACTCTCTTTTCTCTTTCTCTCTTTCCAGGTGCTGGATTCTTCCTTCAACAACCAACAACAAAAGGAATGAATTATAGAAGTAAAGATGAATCAACACCACTATACCGGACAGCAAACCCAAATGGAAGGAAGAATGGACCAGGACTTATACTCACCAACAAGCCCCAAGGAAGAGTTGCACCGCCCTGCCATTCAACCAGGCAGAACGACCAGACCGACCAAATTGACCGGAAATATATATATGTACATAATATGTTTATATGTTTGTCCACCTTCATGTTTGTTTTGTCAAAATGTCTATGTAAATGTTTGTCCGCTTCCATGTCTGTCTTGTCATATGTTGTGCCTGTGATTGTCCCAACTTAGACCTCATTAAATTCCGCACCTTATTATTCCACTAAACACACTGTAAATATTATCACCATATATATATAAAATGTAATTGTCTGCGATATCACTTCGGTGGAAGCGGACGTAAAATAAAGCTATTTCACACATGGAAAGTTAATGACATTTGGCATGTTGATGCCTAATGCACCTGTGCACTTGGCGAAATAAAGATATTGATGCAACCATAGCTAGTTTAGACGTTATTAGGTGTATAATTAGCCTACCCTAACCCTATTCCCCTCATATGTTAGTATGTTTACGGTAATATATCTCGAAACGCCAACATAGGAACCTTCTGAAATTTTGTATTCTAGTAGTTTATTCATCTTTTGATTCCGTGAAATAAAAATCATTTTCCCACCAAATTTGGTTTGGGTCGTTATTTGATGCAGCGTAGGCGTACCCGTTGTTTATTGAACCCACATACTCCACCTCGAATCCGGGTGCTAGGAACTTTACGGTGGTATAACTCGATACGCCAACATAGAAAGTTAATGACATTTGGCATGTTGATGCCTTATACACCTGTGCACTTGGCGAAATAAAGATATTGATGCCACCAAAGATAGTTTAGAAGTTATTAGGTGTATAGTGAGCCTACCCTAACCCGATTCCCCTCATATGTTTAGTATGTTTACGGTAATATATCTCGAAACGCCAACACAGGAGCCTTCTGTAATTTTGTTTTCTAGTAGCTTATTCATCTCTTTATGCCGTAAAATAAAAATCATTTTGCCACCAAATTTGGTTTGGGTCGTTCTTTGATGCAGCGTAGGCGTACCCGTTGTTTATTGAACCCACATACTCCGCCTCGAATCCGGGTGCTAGGAACTTTATGGTGGTATAACTCGATACGCCAACATAGAAAGTTAATGACAATTGGCATAATGATGCCTTATGCACCTGTGCACTTGGCGAAATAAAGATATTGATGCCATCAAAGCTAGATCAGAAGTTATTAAGTGTATAGTGAGCCTACCCTAACCCGATTCCCCTGATTTGTTTAGTATGTTTACGGTAATATATCTCGAAACGCCAACATAGGAGCCTTCTGTAATTTTGTTTTCTAGTAGCTTATTCATCTCTTTGCGCCCTGAAATAAAAATTATTTTGCCACCAAATTTTGTTTGGGTCGTTTTTTAATGCAGCGTAGGCGTACCCGTTGTTTATTGAACCCACATACTCCACCTCGAATCCGGGTGCTAGGAACTTTGCGGTGGTATAACTCGATACGCCAGCATAGAAAGTTAATGAAATTTGGCATGTTGATGCCTTATGCACCTGTGCACTTGGCGAAATAAAGATATTGATGCCACCAAAGCTAGTTTAGAAGTTATTAGGTGTATAGTGAGCCTACCCTAACCCGATTCCCCTCATATGTTTAGTATGTTTACGGTAATATATTTCGAAACGCCAACATAGGAGCCTTCTGAAATTTTGTATTCTAGTAGTTTATTCATCTCTTTATGCCCTGAAATAAAAATCATTTTGCCACCAAATTTGGTTCGGGTCGTTTTTTGATGCAGCGTAGGCGTACCCGTTGTTTATTGAACCCACATACTCCACCTCGAATCCGGGTGCTAGGAACTTTGCGGTGGTATAACTCGATACGCCAACATAGAAAGTTAATGAAATTTGGCATGTTGATGCCTTATGCACCTGTGCACTTGGCGAAATAAAGATATTGATGCCACCAAAGCTAGATCAGAAGTTATTAAGTGTATAGTGAGCCTACCCTAACCCGATTCCCCTGATTTGTTTAGTATGTTTACGGTAATATATCTCGAAACGCCAACATAGGAGCCTTCTGTAATTTTGTTTTCTAGTAGCTTATTCATCTCTTTATGCCGTAAAATAAAAATCATTTTGCCACCAAATCTGGTTTAGGTCGTTCTTTGATGCAGCGTAGGCGTACCCGTTGTTTATTGAACCCACATACTCCACCTCGAATCCGGGTGCTAGGAACTTTGCGGTGGTATAACTCGATACGCCAACATAGAAAGTTAATGAAATTTGGCATGTTGATGCCTTATGCACCTGTGCACTTGGCGAAATAAAGATATTGATGCCACCAAAGCTAGATCAGAAGTTATTAAGTGTATAGTGAGCCTACCCTAACCCGATTCCCCTGATTTGTTTAGTATGTTTACGGTAATATATCTCGAAACGCCAACATAGGAGCCTTCTGAAATTTTGTATTCTAGTAGTTTATTCATCTCTTTATGCCCTGAAATAAAAATCATTTTGCCACCAAATTTGGTTTGGGTCGTTCTTTGATGCAGCGTAGGCGTACCCGTTGTTTATTGAACCCACATACTCCACCTCGAATACGGGTGATAGGAACTTTGCGGTGGTATAACTCGATACGCCAACATAGAAAGTTAATGACAATTGGCATAATGATGCCTTATGCACCTGTGCACTTAGCGAAATAAAGATATTGATGCCACCAAAGCTAGTTCAGAAGTTATTAAGTGTATAGTGAGCCTACCCTAACCCGATTCCCCTCATATAATTAGTATGTTTACGGTAATATATCTCGAAACGCCAACATACGAGCCTTCTGAAATTTGGTATTCTAGTAGTTTATTCATCTCTTGATTCCGTGAAATAAAAATCATTTTGCCACCAAATCTGGTTTAGGTCGTTCTTTGATGCAGCGTAGGCGTACCCGTTGTTTATTGAACCCACATACTCCACCTCGAATCCGGGTGCTAGGAACTTTACGGTGGTATAACTCGATACGCCAACATAGAAAGTTAATGAAATTTGGCATGTTGATGCCTTGTGCACCTGTGCAATTGGCGAACTAAAGATATTGATGCCACCAAAGCTAGTTTAGAAGTTATTAGGTGTATAGTGAGCCTACCCTAACCCGATTCCCCATATATGTTTAGTATGTTTACGGTAATATATCTCAAAACGCCAACATAGGAGCCTTCTGTAATTTTGTTTTCTAGTAGCTTATTCATCTCTTTATGCCGTAAAATAAAAATCATTTTGCCACCAAATTTGGTTTTGGTCGTTCTTTGATGCAGCGTAGGCGTACCCGTTGTTTATTGAACCCACATACTCCACCTCGAATCCGGGTGCTAGGAACTTTGCGGTGGTATAACTCGATACGCCAACATAGAAAGTTAATGAAATTTGGCATGTTGATGCCTTATGCACCTGTGCACTTGGCGAAATAAAGATATTGATGCCACCAAAGCTAGATCAGAAGTTATTAAGTGTATAGTGAGCCTACCCTAACCCGATTCCCCTGATTTGTTTAGTATGTTTACGGTAATATATCTCGAAACGCCAACATAGGAGCCTTCTGAAATTTTGTATTCTAGTAGTTTATTCATCTCTTTATGCCCTGAAATAAAAATCATTTTGCCACCAAATTTGGTTTGGGTCGTTCTTTGATGCAGCGTAGGCGTACCCGTTGTTTATTGAACCCACATACTCCACCTCGAATCCGGGTGCTAGGAACTTTGCGGTGGTATAACTCGATACGCCAACATAGAAAGTTAATGACAGTTGTCATAATGATGCCTTATGCACCTGTGCACTTAGCGAAATAAAGATATTGATGCCACCAAAGCTAGTTCAGAAGTTATTAAGTGTATAGTGAGCCTACCCTAACCCGATTCCCCTCATATAATTAGTATGTTTACGGTAATATATCTCGAAACGCCAACATACGAGCCTTCTGAAATTTGGTATTCTAGTAGTTTATTCATCTCTTGATTCCGTGAAATAAAAATCATTTTGCCACCAAATCTGGTTTAGGTCGTTCTTTGATGCAGCGTAGGCGTACCCGTTGTTTATTGAACCCACATACTCCACCTCGAATCCGGGTGCTAGGAACTTTACGGTGGTATAACTCGATACGCCAACATAGAAAGTTAATGAAATTTGGCATGTTGATGCCTTGTGCACCTGTGCAATTGGCGAACTAAAGATATTGATGCCACCAAAGCTAGTTTAGAAGTTATTAGGTGTATAGTGAGCCTACCCTAACCCGATTCCCCTCATATAATTAGTATGTTTACGGTAATATATCTCAAAACGCCAACATAGGAGCCTTCTGTAATTTTGTTTTCTAGTAGCTTATTCATCTCTTTATGCCGTAAAATAAAAATCATTTTGCCACCAAATTTGGTTTTGGTCGTTCTTTGATGCAGCGTAGGCGTACCCGTTGTTTATTGAACCCACATACTCCACCTCGAATCCGGGTGCTAGGAACTTTGCGGTGGTATAACTCGATACGCCAACATAGAAAGTTAATGAAATTTGGCATGTTGATGCCTTATGCACCTGTGCACTTGGCGAAATAAAGATATTGATGCCACCAAAGCTAGATCAGAAGTTGTTAAGTGTATAGTGAGCCTACCCTAACCCGATTCCCCTGATTTGTTTAGTATGTTTACGGTAATATATCTCGAAACGCCAACATAGGAGCCTTCTGAAATTTTGTATTCTAGTAGTTTATTCATCTCTTTATGCCCTGAAATAAAAATCATTTTGCCACCAAATTTGGTTTGGGTCGTTCTTTGATGCAGCGTAGGCGTACCCGTTGTTTATTGAACCCACGTACTCCACCTCGAATCCGGGTGCTAGGAACTTTGCGGTGGTATAACTCGATACGCCAACATAGAAAGTTAATGACAATTGGCATAATGATGCCTTATGCACCTGTGCACTTAGGGAAATAAAGATATTGATGCCACCAAAGCTAGTTCAGAAGTTATTAAGTGTATAGTGAGCCTACCCTAACCCGATTCCCCTCATATAATTAGTATGTTTACGGTAATATATCTCGAAACGCCAACATACGAGCCTTCTGAAATTTGGTATTCTAGTAGTTTATTCATCTCTTGATTCCGTGAAATAAAAATCATTTTGCCACCAAATCTGGTTTAGGTCGTTCTTTGATGCAGCGTAGGCGTACCCGTTGTTTATTGAACCCACATACTCCACCTCGAATCCGGGTGCTAGGAACTTTACGGTGGTATAACTCGATACGCCAACATAGAAAGTTAATGAAATTTGGCATGTTGATGCCTTGTGCACCTGTGCAATTGGCGAACTAAAGATATTGATGCCACCAAAGCTAGTTTAGAAGTTATTAGGTGTATAGTGAGCCTACCCTAACCCGATTCCCCATATATGTTTAGTACGTTTACGGTAATATATCTCAAAACGCCAACATAGGAGCCTTCTGTAATTTTGTTTTCTAGCAGCTTATTCATCTCTTTATGCCGTAAAATAAAAATCATTTTGCCACCAAATTTGGTTTTGGTCGTTCTTTGATGCAGCGTAGGCGTACCCGTTGTTTATTGAACCCACATACTCCACCTCGAATCCGGGTGCTAGGAACTTTGCGGTGGTATAACTCGATACGCCAACATAGAAAGTTAATGAAATTTGGCATGTTGATGCCTTATGCACCTGTGCACTTGGCGAAATAAAGATATTGATGCCACCAAAGCTAGTTCAGAAGTTATTAAGTGTATAGTGAGCCTACCCTAACCCGATTCCCCTGATTTGTTTAGTATGTTTACGGTAATATATCTCGAAACGCCAACATAGGAGCCTTCTGAAATTTTGTATTCTAGTAGTTTATTCATCTCTTTATGCCCTGAAATAAAAATCATTTTGCCACCAAATTTGGTTCGGGTCGTTTTTTGATGCAGCGTAGGCGTACCCGTTGTTTATTGAACCCACATACTCCACCTCGAATCCGGGTGCTAGGAACTTTGCGGTGGTATAACTCGATACGCCAACATAGAAAGTTAATGAAATTTGGCATGTTGATGCCTTATGCACCTGTGCACTTGGCGAAATAAAGATATTGATGCCACCAAAGCTAGATCAGAAGTTATTAAGTGTATAGTGAGCCTACCCTAACCCGATTCCCCTGATTTGTTTAGTATGTTTACGGTAATATATCTGGAAACGCCAACATAGGAGCCTTCTGAAATTTTGTATTCTAGTAGTTTATTCATCTCTTTATGCCCTGAAATAAAAATCATTTTGCCACCAAATTTGGTTCGGGTCGTTTTTTGATGCAGCGTAGGCGTACCCGTTGTTTATTGAACCCACATACTCCACCTCGAATCCGGGTGCTAGGAACTTTGCGGTGGTATAACTCGATACGCCAACATAGAAAGTTAATGAAATTTGGCATGTTGATGCCTTATGCACCTGTGCACTTGGCGAAATAAAGATATTGATGCCACCAAAGCTAGATCAGAAGTTATTAAGTGTATAGTGAGCCTACCCTAACCCGATTCCCCTGATTTGTTTAGTATGTTTACGGTAATATATCTCGAAACGCCAACATAGGAGCCTTCTGAAATTTTGTATTCTAGTAGTTTATTCATCTCTTTATGCCCTGAAATAAAAATCATTTTGCCACCAAATTTGGTTTGGGTCGTTCTTTGATGCAGCGTAGGCGTACCCGTTGTTTATTGAACCCACATACTCCACCTCGAATCCGGGTGCTAGGAACTTTGCGGTGGTATAACTCGATACGCCAACATAGAAAGTTAATGACAATTGGCATAATGATGCCTTATGCACCTGTGCACTTGGCGAAATAAAGATATTGATGCCACCAAAGCTAGTTCAGAAGTTATTAAGTGTATAGTGAGCCTACCCTAACCCGATTCCCCTCATATAATTAGTATGTTTACGGTAATATATCTCGAAACGCCAACATACGAGCCTTCTGAAATTTGGTATTCTAGTAGTTTATTCATCTCTTGATTCCGTGAAATAAAAATCATTTTGCCACCAAATCTGGTTTAGGTCGTTCTTTGATGCAGCGTAGGCGTACCCGTTGTTTATTGAACCCACATACTCCACCTCGAATCCGGGTGCTAGGAACTTAACGGTGGTATAACTCGATACGCCAACATAGAAAGTTAATGAAATTTGGCATGTTGATGCCTTGTGCAGCTGTGCAATTGGCGAACTAAAGATATTGATGCCACCAAAGCTAGTTTAGAAGTTATTAGGTGTATAGTGAGCCTACCCTAACCCGATTCCCCATATATGTTTAGTATGTTTACGGTAATATATCTCAAAACGCCAACATAGGAGCCTTCTGTAATTTTGTTTTCTAGTAGCTTATTCATCTCTTTATGCCGTAAAATAAAAATCATTTTGCCACCAAATTTGGTTTTGGTCGTTCTTTGATGCAGCGTAGGCGTACCCGTTGTTTATTGAACCCACATACTCCACCTCGAATCCGGGTGCTAGGAACTTTGCGGTGGTATAACTCGATACGCCAACATAGAAAGTTAATGAAATTTGGCATGTTGATGCCTTATGCACCTGTGCACTTGGCGAAATAAAGATATTGATGCCACCAAAGCTAGTTCAGAAGTTATTAAGTGTATAGTGAGCCTACCCTAACCCGATTCCCCTGATTTGTTTAGTATGTTTACGGTAATATATCTCGAAACGCCAACATAGGAAGACTTCTGAAATTTTGTATTCTAGTAGTTTATTCATCTCTTTATGCCCTGAAATAAAAATCATTTTGCCACCAAATTTGGTTTGGGTCGTTCTTTGATGCAGCGTAGGCGTACCCGTTGTTTATTGAACCCACATACTCCACCTCGAATCCGGGTGCTAGGAACTTTGCGGTGGTATAACTCGATACGCCAACATAGAAAGTTAATGACAATTGGCATAATGATGCCTTATGCACCTGTGCACTTGGCGAAATAAAGATATTGATGCCACCAAAGCTAGTTCAGAAGTTATTAAGTGTATAGTGAGCCTACCCTAACCCGATTCCCCATATATGTTTAGTATGTTTACGGTAATATATCTCAAAACGCCAACATAGGAGCCTTCTGTAATTTTGTTTTCTAGTAGCTTATTCATCTCTTTATGCCGTAAAATAAAAATCATTTTGCCACCAAATTTGGTTTTGGTCGTTCTTTGATGCAGCGTAGGCGTACCCGTTGTTTTTTGAACCCACATACTCCACCTCGAATCCGGGTGCTAGGAACTTTGCGGTGGTATAACTCGATACGCCTACATAGAAAGTTAATGAAATTTGGCATGTTGATGCCTTATGCACCTGTGCACTTGGCGAAATAAAGATATTGATGCCACCAAAGCTAGATCAGAAGTTATTAAGTGTATAGTGAGCCTACCCTAACCCGATTCCCCTGATTTGTTTAGTATGTTTACGGTAATATATCTCGAAACGCCAACATAGGAGCCTTCTGAAATTTTGTATTCTAGTAGTTTATTCATCTCTTTATGCCCTGAAATAAAAATCATTTTGCCACCAAATTTGGTTTGGGTCGTTTTTTGATGCAGCGTGGGCGTACCCGTTGTTGATTAAACCCACATACTCCACCTCGAATCCGGGTGCTGGGAACTTTGCGGCGGTATAACTCGATACGCCAACATAGAAAGTTAATGACAATTGGCATAATGATGCCTTATGCACCTGTGCACTTGGCGAAGTAAAGATATTGATGCCACCAAAGCTAGTTCAGAAGTTATTAAGTGTATAGTGAGCCTACCCTAACCCGATTCCCCATATATGTTTAGTATGTTTACGGTAATATATCTTGAAACGCCAACATAGGAGCCTTCTGTAATTTTGTTTTCTAGTAGCTTATTCATCTCTTAATGCCGTAAAATAAAAATCATTTTGCCACCAAATTTGGTTTGGGTCGTTCTTTGATGCAGCGTAGGCGTACCCGTTGTTTATTGAACCCACATACTCCGCCTCGAATCCGGGTGCTAGGAACTTTACGGTGGTATAACTCGATACGCCAACATAGAAAGTTAATGAAATTTGGCATGTTGATGCCTTATGCACCTGTGCACTTGGCGAAATAAAGATATTGATGCCACCAAAGAGAGTTTAGAAGTTATTAGGTGTATAGTGAGCCTACCCTAACCCGATTCCCCTCATATGTTTAGTATGTTTACGGTAATATATCTCGAAACGCCAACATAGGAGCCTTCTGAAATTTTGTATTCTAGTAGTTTATTCATCTCTTTATGCCCTGAAATAAAAATCATTTTGCCACCAAATTTGGTTTGGGTCGTTTTTTGATGCAGCGTAGGCGTACCCGTTGTTTATTGAACCCACATACTCCACCTCGAATCCGGGTGCTAGGAACTTTGCGGTGGTATAACTCGATACGCCAACATAGAAAGTTAATGAAATTTAGCATGTTGATGCCTTATGCACCTGTGCAATTGGCGAACTAAAGATATTGATGCCACCAAAGCTAGTTCAGAAGTTATTAGGTGTATAATGAGCCTACCCTTACCCGATTCCGCTCATATGATTAGTTAGCCTCTAATGTGCGATATTTTAGTATGTTTACGGTAATTGTATATTTTTGGGTGAGGGGTGAGGTGGGGGATCTATTATATATATATTTTGCATTAATATGTTTTAAAATTGTATTTTCCAATAAATACAAAGGTAACAATTATTTTCCCTCCGCTAGGAATATGTGTGCTAACTTGATTTCGAATCCGGGTGCTAGGTTATGGCTGCGAGATTTTGTTTGCTAACTTGATTTTGAATCCGGGTGCTGGAATCCGGGTGAGAGCTTCCGCTCGGTTATTATTATATCACTATAGGATAGGTAAACAACCCGTCTTTTTTTTTTGCGTGAGGCAAGGCCTAGAAATTAGTAGAAATGCGGCTTTTCTTGACTTTGCCTTTATTAATTTAACATCGAATTTTAACTGTTTTAATGAACTGGAAATATACAGGTGGCAATTCTATGGAAATCCTAATTATCACGAAACGTCGCTCAGTGATAAAACAGTATTTGTATTCCATTGAATTGTGACCTGTGTCGTGTGCTGGCCGTGCATTGCTTTGAAACAATTGTTTTGAAAGCAAAGTCGTATCTAGGACGTCATTTTTACTCCGATTGAACTTTGACCTACGTCAAATTCAATATGGCGGCCCCCACTGGCAATTGGTCTATGGGGAAGACAGTAGGCTAAATAAGAAAGCCTATAAAATATATAGTTAATTGGGATGCCTCTCAATTCATATCTACAAACAGAGGAGTTGAATATTAAAAGGTATACCAGGGTACTGTAAATGTAATAGTGTCTATCAGTGTTTTATAGGAAGTTTTATAGTAATTGAACTAAAATCAAACTGTGTTGTATTATGTATATTATTAACATTACATACTAACTATCATACTACCTTAAACTGTTGAACCCTGGGAGGTGGAATTTGTACTCCAAAGACTATATATTATTGACCATGGATTGGATGGACCTTATAAATACGTCATGTATATTTATATTAAAAGGTCCATGACCATGTATTGACAATGAAAATAACAATAAATTCTATCAAATGAAACCATATATTTAATACCTAATAACATATAGTTGTCTGGCACATAAACTTTACAGTTGTCACTAGCTTGCGGTCAGTGTCTTTTTGTCATGGTAGGCTACTATTTCTATGCATGCACAGTAGAAAGTCACGTTGACACTTTGATCAACTCAACCACGCCCCCCTTCTAGCAGACAGCTTTTTCTTTTGTAAATAATAATTATTTTCGTATTTGTATTGTTGACGGGTATCTGCTCGACTAAGCTTTAATATGATACAGTATTTGTTAATTCCAACTTTCAAGCAATAATACGTCCGCTGATATCCAACATTTTCCATTTTAGCCACTTATTTAACAAATGGGTCAAATACGAAAACAGTCAAGCTAACTCTACATCAAGGTCATGAGTCGAAATGGACGATGTGTTGATCACAAGACAATGAATTGATTAAATTTTTATAGAATATATTTCAAATATTAGACCAAAGGTTAGTAATAGTATAAGTTAATATCAGTTCTTGTCTTTTGCTCAAGTAAACTGAGAGACGGCCCGTAAATAATGTTATATAAGCGAACAGATATGTCGATGTTGTTCAACGGGGAAATTCGATATTGAAATGGAGTTTCGATTTGTAAACAACAATGATATGATGAAGGAAGCCAAATGTCACCACCATAAAACTTACTCCACGACTGCACTTAAAGGGGCAACAGCTGATAACAGATCGGTTGTATTTGTGTAAAAGAAGTCTGAAAGAAGTTTAATAAACTAAACTAAGTTTTGGGCAAAATATATTGTTGAACAGATTTTAATTTCCGTTTCCTACCCCTGCTAACTTTAGATGGTTCTGGAGTAAAATAATATGAATAGTTTTATGTCATTTATGTTTTTTTAAATGTCATACTGTGATACTGATTACTGATAACTCTCTTAATATCTTCGTCTTTCATATCATGTAAGTATGTTGACTATAATCAAAATGTCTCCACTTTGAGATAAGTTAGATAAGTATATATAGGGCTAAGAGAGAGCACTATAACTATGTAGGCCTATTAGGCCTACATGTAGAGCTGGGCGATATCCCTGGAAACAGATATCGCGATATTTTCAAAAAATATCGCGATATTATCACTATATCGCAATATTTTATAAGATGTCAATACTTTCAGTTTATCACTTTTTAAATGTAAATAAACATGCACTTAGGAGTCAATAGACTTAATATTATTAGCATTGTCAGATATAGGCCTACAGTGGGCCGACTGAATTTACAAACAAAATTTAATGAGCTGGTTAAAACATCGAAAACTTGCTAAAGTTATTGTTTATTACAATTTTAATTTTCAAAATATTGATTATAATATTTTTATTTAAATCAAAAATGTTTTCATATGAAAGAGGCACAAAAAACATTAATAAAAAGTTTGTGTTATTACTTCCGTGCATATTTATATAGCTACGTGCAGTTTAAATTTACCCTTGCAAATTTGTTCTTTTTCATTGGAGCGTATACATTCTTGAAAATGCATTATACAATACAAGGATACTAAATAAAACTATAACATATAAGTACTATGTCAAAGGGTGTCCATTGGGCATTGATTTAGTCAAATACTTTTATCCAAATCACGGACCACCATGATTGACAATTACGACGCTGGATGATAATCAGTCCAGCGAAACTCTCGATATAGTTGGCATTATTTAGATTTCTGTTTTATTAAAATTCATTTCAATGTGAAAAGCAATGATTCCTTTAGAAAATCAAAGGATCGGTATAAACATTTCGGCAAGATGTAAAGAAATTGAACAGAGACTGGGATAATTCTAACGCCACGGTCGGTGGAAAGGTGAGCGAGAATTCACGTGATGTAAACAAAGCTCCTTATCGGCATTTGCAAACTTCGGGGAATGAATACTTGGGAGTTTATAACAGTATTTATTCATTATTAAACAATAAAATATCGTAAATAACATAAAAAGGAAAACATTTTGTTCAATATTTATGTTAAATATCATCCAGAAAAATCAAAACCGTGATATATCGCGGTATGTTCGGTTTTTCGATATTTTTTGAAAACGGTATTACCTACATGATTACTACATTACATGGGGATCATCCAATGCTTTTAGATCTTCAACACACTGTTCAGATAATTGCACTCCTTGAGGAAACATGCAGGCGTGTTGACCATTTTGCAATCCAATCCCCTTTAATGTACGTTAAAATTCATTCAGTATTGATACACTTTTAGATTTGTTTAATCTTAACAATGATACAGTATATTGACATATTGATTTCAATTCATTATCAATATTCATTCACAATATGCATTTATTTTTTAAGCTAACATCATGATGAGCTCAGCAGAAAAACCGAGTAAGGAGACTAAAGATGACAAGAAGGGAAAAAAGATCCAATTAAAGGAAAATGATCTTCTTTGTTCAAATGGATGTGGCTTCTTTGGTAATCCTGCTTGGCAAGGATTCTGTTCTAAATGTTACCGGGAAGTTTACCAGAGTGCTCATCAAGCCCAGATGCAGCACGATGCACATCGGCAAGAAGCAAAAAAGTGAGTTTTTAGATATTTTCTCTTGAAGCAATGCTTTGAGTAAAAATTTATTAAAATGTTTGTTACAAGAAGTAGATCTCATTTGGATTTGAACAAATTAAGCTTAGGCTATATGTATAAAAAAAAATTATGGTTCTAAGATAAATCACTTAAAGCCCCAATAACACTCTTGTTGTAACTGAATAATTTGTCCCAACCTTTATTCTGGTCAACAAATTGTACTATTTTACAATATTCCAATTAATAAATGATACAAATTTCATCCTAACCCACCTAATTTTAAAAATTGGAAAATTTCAACTACATGCCGTAACATGGTTTGGAAAGCCTTATGTAAGCACTTCCAAATGCAACTTGGATTTAAACATATTTTCGAACCCTCTGGACAGGAAAGATAGGTTGTAATAGATAATTTACACAACAGGTAGGACACTTAAACATCTAGTAGTTAGAATAAGGCTGATTTTTTTTTCTTGACCTGTCAAGGCAGCAAGAGTGTTATTGTCCCTTTAAAGGAGCTAAATCGCCAAAAATTGGTTCCTAGAAATTGAAACAAATGCAATATCTATATAATAATGTGATATAATAATATGAAAGTATTTAAATTGATGTAGGCCTACATTCAATCATTTTCGTTTTTACTCTTAATTTCAAATCATTTACGTTCAGGGAAATATGCAAGAAGTCTCAATCAAGTAGCAATCTCCAGTGTCCAGTTAATAATTTGTGTTTTCTACGTCTTAGACTTCAGATGATATTGAGTTAGAGACTTAACTACATGTTAAAAAGAGCTGCATATAACATGTTTTTATTTTGAAAAATAAAAACGGTAATAGTAAATACCACACGTAGTAATTATAAATCTGGAAATGTAATGTGGGAACAATTATGCAACCCTGGTAAATGTTATTGACAACCGTAAATCAAACTGGATAATCATAAATTTAATAACATTTGGTGCCTTGTTGAAACTGGATAACCATAACTTCCATAACATGACGAGATACACTTGGTGCCTAGAAACGTATGAGAAGTCTTTTAAATAGCCAAGTACTGACCTTTACTAAAATAAAAACAAAAAACCCACTCATGGCCTCATGCATCAGATTTTTCAGAGTGAATACTGTTAAATTTATAATACCTGGCAGTTTACATCACAACACGCACAGAGATTCTATGTATCCCGGGATTTTATGATTTAGCACAAAATATGCTATTTTTCCATCGTGCCAAATGCACTACGGGTCTCATCGGGTTTCGGTCATTTTCCAGAGCTCTCGGTCCCGACCGGCATACAACTGACATGGAACCTATGCTTAGAACCATAAAAAAAATTTGTAGGCCCATTGCATGTATGTTTTTATTATTCAACAATAAACGCCATTGGTAGACATAATCAATATTCTGAGTTCAATCAAAAATACAATAAAAAGTCATATGTAACATATGGTAACAATTTCATATTTATAAATAAATTAAAGAGAAAAGAAAAAAAAGAGAAAGAAATGCGGCTTAATGTCCACTCAACACAACTAGGTCATTTCGGGACTAACATATGGTTTGATTTTATTTCAATAATTCACTTGCGCGTAGGGGTCTTTTGCAGTGGGAGGAAACCGGAGTGCCCGGAGGAAACCCACAAGGTTGAGAAGGTGCCCCTATCTCCATGCCACATACACTCACACCAGGACTCGAAACCACAGCCGCAAGCCAGAGGTGGCCAGCCAGCTAGAAGTCAAAGTGCGGCACTCTAGACCAATAGGCCATCCCAACCCCCCTATTTATAAATAAATTATAGGCAAAAAAGGAAATGCTGGTCAGTTCTTGAATAGAATGAAATGGAGTTTAAAATCCTACTGGGCTAATGAAGAAGGGCATACTCCATACAGTGTGTTATGAGGGAAATTTTGCCATGGCAGCAGCACTACGGCCTACTCTTATATCAAATTCTAACTGTCAAGGGATCTTTTACGTGCATGCCAATGTGTACCTGACCAATGCAGGGATCGAACACCCAAGTTCTGGAATAAAACCATACATATAGGGCTTCCTGTTTTAAAAAGGCATTGTGTAATTAATCCTACTCATAGAATTATTATCCAGTAACTCTTTGATACTTTTAAGTAACATTGCAACAGACTTCTGAAAATAAACAGCAACGGCAATTTACACATGATATGTCATGAGTAAAAAAGATGCACTTTGACTCCCATTAATAAAGGGTACGGGACAATTTGTCCCCGGACAACTTGTTCCCGGACAATTCGTCCCCAAGGACTATTCATCCCTGGATAGTTCGTCCCGGACTATTAATAAATGTTGTCTGTACCCTGATATTTGAATCAAGATAATTTTAGAACAGTTACTATTGACTGTATTATTAATATATACAACTATCAGTCAATTGGAGGGGGGTTGGGATGGCCTAGTGGTCTACAGTGCTGCGCTTCGACCGCTTGCGGCTGTGGTTTCAAGCCCTGGTGTGAGCGTATATGTGGCATGGAGATAGGGGCGGCTTTTCAACCTCGTGGGTTTCCTCCGGGCACTCTGGTTTCCTCCCACTGTTAAAGACCCCTACGCGCAAGCGAATTATTGAAATAAAATTAAAAACCATATGTTAGTCCCGAAATGACCTAGTCGTGTTGAGTGGACGTTAAACCCCATTTCTCTCTCTCTTTCTATCAGTTAATTGGTTCTGCTCCACCTACTTTAATAGAACATATGTGATGATTGACTGTCTGTAATACATATAGAATCATCTTCAATAGAAGTCTTGATCTCGCCTTCACTCAACACTCTGCATTTTACGGCACTAAATTTGAATGGGTATAGGCCCCAACCGTTATCCAATCAGATTCCTTCGTTAATTGGGTTACTATAAATAAACTACTTTCAATTCATTTTATTTATTGAAGGCTGCGATTAGCCCATACAGAGCACATGATTTCACTGATGTCATAGTCATCCATCAAATTTCTTATTGCATGCCGAAGTGATTGTCCTTTATTGTGTGGTGAGTGGTCTTATTGTGTGCCAGTTTGGTCTCGGTGATAGTACAGTGTGAGTGTTTTATGTGTCACAACCTCTGATTGGACAATGCTAATTAGCCAAGTGTAAACACAACAAGCGTAAAAGTTCGGGAATTGCCTAGTGTTGGAGCAACATTTAGATGTTGTAAAATGCGCGGCCGTTACTTTAGGAACATAATATAGAATAGGACCATGACATTGATTTAGATTTTATCCTTTTTTATATGAAAGTTTGACTTGCTGCATTTACTGTTGATGATTTTTTTGCTAATTTACTGAATGTTATATTTTCATAACACAATTTTTTTCGGGTCCGGTTGTCAAGTTGTCTAATTGGATTATGGGCTTGTCATGTTTATAAATGTCTTAATTAATAGTTTTCGTTCTTTTAGAGGCATTAATTTTAGTGACTGGAGAGAACAATGAACATTAACACATACTTGAAACCCAATTACTTAGTTTATTTGTACAACGTTTCAAAAATTATCTTCTCAACGGTTTCAAGCAAGTACAGTAACAAATGTATAGGGTAATTACATATAGACAACGAAGACAAGCAATAACAACAAATCAAAAACCAGGCATGACATGTCAACAACAAGATCAAAGGCATGAAAAGAACAACCATATTTTATATAATATTTGTGGCTAAAGAAAGTCCTGCAATGCATCTTTATGTACCTGTACCTTTATTTTAATAAATTTTTGTCTTTCAGAAAAGTAGATTTACCGACATCATTCAGTAAATTTGCTGAGAAGAAAACTCAGCAAAGTAACAAAAGAGCCAATACAGTAAAAGCTATTTTCCGTAAAACACCAGCAAAAGGTAAATATTGTCACTTGTCAGAAGATGGAACGTCCCTATTCTTAAAAATTCCAAAAATCATTAAAAGGGTGCTATCTGCATTTTTAGGAAAAGTAAAGCCATCATGATAATAAAGTTCTATCTGCATTAGGGAACTACCAAAATTTTTATTACAGGGTTTCTTGGTGAAACTATGATAAAACTAGACCAAGAAAACTTTTGATAGTTCCCTAATGCAGATAGTACCTTATTATCATGATGGCTTTAATTTTCCCGAAATGCAGATAGCACCCTTTTAATGTCACCATGTGAAAAACTGACAATCAAATCAAAAGGGGGATTTCGGAATACAACCATATTCGTTTTGTTTAATTACGTCATGATTCTACTCACTACACCTCCGTTGTCGAGACTGACATAACTGTGACTAGGATTTATTCCACAACACTTGACTGCCTTTGATTGCCTTTGGCTTATATTTTAAAACACCAATTAAAATATAATACATTGTTCCTGTGTCTTAAAGAAATGAAAGGAAACATGGTTTAATGTCTTTCTCTTCTGCTATGACTGGGCTAATGAAGATGGGCATATGCCATACAGTGTTCAATAAATAAAGTATAAAGGAAATTGTGCCCAGACAGCGACACCAAAGCATACTCTTTAATATATCAAATTGCAACTACCAAAGGATCTTTTACATGCATGCCAATGTGTTTTAGGGAACCTCAGTTTTCCGTCCTATCTCAACAACTATACGTTGTCCCTTGCTTCTCTGATAAGGGGGAACGACGCCAGAAAATCCTGATAAAGGCTAACACCAGGATAGGGATCAACACGCCTTACTCACTGCTGTTATTAATCAGTACTGCTCCCTAGACAAATTCAAATCACTCTGTCATGTCGTTAATGACTGTGAAATGTTAACAGACCATTTACTAGGGAGCAGTATTTGCGCCAGGTTTTGACCAGTCATGGGATTTCATTGTATAAAAGGATAACTTCTTTGCAATATTTTTCATGGAAATTGGGTAGTCATTATTTACATGAGTCAAGCGCCCAAGTGCATAGTTTTCAAAACATTTTGAATTGTTGATATAGAATTTAGGTCATTTATGAAAATTCAGGCTTGTCTTTTGTGGTGTAAGGGGAGATAATAGAAGTAGATGGAAGAGTTACCTCCCTTAAGGTTTTCAATATTAAATATTTTTAGATTCAGATCAGTCAACTACTGTAAAGAAAGAAACTCGTCGATCGAGTATTGAAAGTCAGAAAATTGGACATGAATTTATGGAATTCCTGAAAACCCTTCGTAAACCTGCTGCCCTGGAAATATCGAAAAATGTTCGAACTTTTATAGAGAAAGTGCCGCCATATGAAGACGTTATTGAAGTTTCAAATCTTGTTCAGGATTTTTATCAGTCACTAAATGATAAGCTTCTCTCCGCATCTCTCTTTAAAGGTCAGTTGATTAATATTTCACTTTATAATTATTATTTCCCATCTGAATGTGGGACGCTACTCCTTGTCAAGTACAACTGTGTAATCAAAACCACACCAGTTGACTGAATGAAATGGACTTTATGATACAACGCGCACATGCTAACCATTCTGCCAAGCTCACACATATCCCCCCCCGCAAGTAAAACGACCCTGGATAGTTAGAATTCAAAATCAGAGTAGGCCTTATTGTCGCTTAAACCTCATTTCATTTAATTATAAATCATATATTAAATTCTGAACATTAAATGTTGTCGACAGGTTTAAGTCATGATATATTGTTGACGGGCTTAGGTCATGGTATATTATATTTTTCCACCCAAAAATACGTTCTACTGCAATGTATTCAGCTTCACTAAAAGTGAAATCTATAGCAAAGAATTAAATATATTTATTTCTGCATGTAAGAAGGGATTGGGTGATAAATAAAATCTCCTACTCGTCTTTTTTGATATCAAAATATATCGACACTCATTGATAAAGTAAAAAACGTCGACAGAGCCTCAGTTTTTATTTACATTAAAAAGACAAGTAGGAGATTCTCTATATGTTGTCGACAAGCTTAAATCATAGTATATTATTTTATGTTGTCGACAGGTTTGAGGCTTTGTGATATTATTATTTTGTATGTGTTATTTTGTATCGACAAGCTTGAATCATGTTAAATTACTTTATGTTGTCAACAGGTTTAAGTCATGGTATATTATGTTATGTTGTCTGTTGTCGAAAGGTTTATGCAATGGTACATGTATATTATTTTATGTTATTGACAGGTTTAAGTCATGAAACTATTGAGAAGGTAATGGATTATACCGAGAGATATATATTAACGAGATTATACCGCTATATATTCTGTCCTCCTACAATTAATGATGAAGAAAGAGACCTGGAGCTGCAGGCTAAGATACGTAGTTTACACTGGGTGACGGCCCAACAACTCGAGGCATTAATTAATGAGAATGATCCTGATATACGACTAGAGGTAGATAAGGCAATAACAGGTATATAAATTCATTATTATTTTAGTTATGGAGTTGAGCTGTTGTCAGGGTGAGGGGTTGGATGGGTGAATGGTTAGCGCGCTGTATCAAAAAGCCTTTCATTGAGTCAACTGGCGTGGTTTTGAATCCCCAGTTGTATGTGACAAGGAGTAAAGCTCCGGTCCAACCTCGAGGGTTTTCTCCGGGTTCTCCGGTTTCCTACCACTTCTTAAGACCCCTCTTAATATTAAACCATGTAAGTCCCGAAATGACCTAGGTTGTGTCGAGTGGACGTTAAACTCCATTTGTCTCTGCTCTCTGTTGTCAGGGTTGGGGTTGAGGCATAGTATGCAAGTGGTCAGAGCACTAGAATGCCCTGGGTTAGTCATATTGACTTTAATACAGGGCTGGGGTATGGCAATTGAGTGGTCAGAGGGCTGGACTACAAATTTTTGTCAAGCTCAGCCGCTATATGATGGGTGGATGGGGGGTGGGTGGGATGACAGACTTTTAGGTAGTTGGTAATTATAAAGACACATTTTAAAAATCAAATATTGCACCACTGACTGATGAAAAGTATGTTTATTCAATTAGATCGAATAATAATGAAAATGTTTGATGTTCTCATTTCAAAAGAAGTACACAAAAAATCAATCTGATTAAAACACAGATCCAATTTTGTTTTGTTTTTTATAGTTCAAAATTTCATTTTTACTTTGTCTTTACTACTCTTGGATCTGGAAGACTTTTTATTTACATGTAACTCGTGTTCTGCTTGAAATGAGGGGTCAACCAATCAAAGAGTCTGTCGAATTGATCGTTTGACCTTTTTTGCACGGAACTGTGGGTAGACATTACCAGCGATAGAAATCAAAATCAAAACAAAAGTAGATTTAAAAAGCACGGTGGTCGCTGATTATTGGTTAATCCAATGACTTGCGTTACCAGGTCAAATGTGGCTTGCTCAGTGACGTAATAGAATGTGAACTCCCACTATAACTTGTTAGATCTACATGTAGTGTAGGCCATCGAAAGCATAAAAAACGAAACAAAATATAGATCTGTATTTTAATCAGATTGACAAAATAATGTGAAATGACAATGTAATAATACTGTATATTGGTACATGTACATGAAAATCATATCCAACAAATTAATAACATAACTGATTTTAAAAATATTTCAACTTCAGTCGAAAAGGGTTTAAAATCGAACAGTGGAGTCGTTTTATCATGTCTTACTAAATAAAACCTAAGTCTTGTTTTTATGCAAAACTTGTGTAGAATCTGCATCAAACAGGAATATGAAAACAATGGATTGAGGAATCTGATACGGAAGTTTCTTCATTAGATAAAAAATAACGTTTATATTTCAGACATTATAGAACTGGATTCTAAACGAGCCACCCAAGATAAACTGGATAGTGTTGTCAAGTGCAGTAAACATATATTTGAAGCGTTACGTCAAACGAAACAGGGTCCTGCTAGTGCTGACGAGTTCCTACCAGCATTAATCTATATTGTATTGAAGGCTAATCCTCCATTATTACAGTCCAATATACAATATATAACCCGGTTTGCTAATCCCAGCAGATTAATGAGTGGAGAGGCTGGATATTATTTCACTAATCTGGTACGTAATACTTTTAGATTTTTAATCTAAAGATAAAATTCAAATTTTAGTTGATACTTCAATTTTGATTGGCTAAACATTAAATCCATCTAATATTATCCAATCAAATTACTAAAATTTGGATTTGATTTTAGTTGAAATTTCGTGAAACAGGCCCTAGTTCTGAAAAGACCGATGTTGGTTAGATGGCCGAAGGGATTATTAAACGTGTTAGATCTTAAGGTTCGGCATTGATTCGGGTGACATGGTTTCGATTCCCTGTTCCAATGTGATGAAAAGGAGGGTCGCCTGTCAACCTCATGGGTTTTCTCCAGCTCATCTGGTTTTGAATTATTGAGATAAAATTGAACCATATGTTGTTTTTTTTGTTGTTTTTTTTTTCAGTTTTAAGATTTTATTCTCCCAGACAAATATATTATGAGTACTGCCAGGGATGGGGCCCTGGGGTCAGCACTTTACAAAAAATAATAAGTGGGGCTGTGACATATTCAGTTTCTTTCGAGTACATACATATGTTAGTCCTGAAGTGACCTAGCTTGTGTGGTGGTGGTTATCTCTCTGTCTCTTTGTCAAATGGCCCCTAAATGAGCAAAAAAAAATTAGGATCGTCTGTCTCACTTCGTGAGGTTTCTCCGTATCCTGCAGTTTCCTCCCACTGCTAAAAACCTCTACGCACAAACGAATTATTGAAATAAAATTGAACCATATATAAGTCCCAAATGACCTAGTTTGTGTCAAGTGGACATTAAACCACATTCTCTCTCTCTCTTTTTATAGAATTATCAGGGATCTCACGCCAAACTTGACATTGTCCCAGATTGTCCCTCCCCTGCTGTAACTCCTGAATTATCATTGTTTTCATCATATTTTTACTTACAGTGTTGTGTCGTGAACTTTATACAAAATCTAACAGCTGAATCGCTGAGTTTATCTCAACAAGAATACGACCGATACATGTCAGGGGAGTTAACTCCGTCTAATGACAGTCAGTATATGTGTGAAGGACTACGTTTAATGCATGAGAATTTACGTTCACTGTCAGATATGAGAACAAGACAAGAAAAAATGATGGCAGAAACTCTCCAACTTCAACAAGACATGGTGGAATTTAAAGATGATTTTATCCGTGAAATCCACAGAGTCGTTGAAAATAATCCACTTATAATAAAGCCGAGAAAAACAAAAGTTGATCTGGACGAGACAGAGGATACAAAAAACCTAAATCTCCCTTCTCCACTTCTTCCCCAACAAGTTACTCCCCTTGATACTAACTCTTCAACACAAGAAGAACAGGTGCCCCAAGGGCAGATAACTACTGACACCGCGTGCAATGATTTACCTGTAACAGATTAAATTGAGAGATTATTTTTCTACTTTTTTCATTATATTGTTTATTTATTATGAATAGAAATTATTTATTAGTAATTTTGTTGGGAGAGGGATACCGGTTTATTAAGTTTTTTGTTTTTTTAAAAAACACTGGGAGTAAATACCATTCCAATTTTTAAAAATTATGTGAACAAGACCCAGACATCATCTTTATATCCACTGCATTTCTTTCGCAAATATTTTTTTTACCCCAATAAATCAGTATGTTTTCCCATTGAGTCTACCAATTTAAGTAATATTCGACTTTTTAGCTTTACTGATGTTTTACTTGTAATAACATCAGGAGGTGATATTATAGCTGTTGACTATATTCCGGCCGGTTGAGTCCAGTCCGTCAGGAGGTTATTTCCAAAGGGAAAATGTCAAATTATTTTACATAATAGTACTGGCAATGTGCCAATCATATATTATTTATACTAGATGAAAAATTGGACTTGCGTGATGATGTCTAAGATAGTGTCTGTATCTTGAGTTGTTTAATGGTCTCGAGCAAGACTGCCTAATATATTGAAACAGTACTCAGACTTCAAGCCTCATGCAGTATCAAAATATTACTTAAAGTGCCGCTCTCGAGCATTAATCCAACCTCGTGGGTTTTCTCCGGGTCCTCTGGTTTCCTCCCACTGCTAAAGACCCCTGCGCACAAGCGAATCATGGAAAAATCAAATTGAACTATGTGTTAGTCCCGAAATGACCTAGTTTGTGTCAAGTGGGTGTTTCAGACCCAATTTCTCTTTCTCTCTCTCTCTCTAAACCTACAAAATATGGTTTATTAATTTTAATAGCTGGGTTTGGTACAACCTTGTCAACCGACAGACAACATTAGAGACACCATTAAACCACACATAATGTATTGGCTGTGTGCCAGAGTGAATTATAATGCATTAATAAACCTTGTGTAGAGTAATCAGACATTAGATATATTTATAGGACATGACCAGGGGCGGATACAGGAATTTTGAAGGGGGAGGGTGTACTTGAGACAATGTGTCTCCCCCCACCCCCCAGATGGATCCGATCCTGCATGACTATTTCAGTTAGTAAATAGTAAAAGTAAATATTCTTTTAGCCATAATATAATTAATTGAAAGGATATACATAGGTCTTAGACTAGGTAGTTTAACTCATTTATTCAGGCCTCGAGTTCACAAAGCATTCTTAGACAAAAGTTAAGAATTCACTCAAATTTGTTCACCTTATTCTAACTAAAATGTAGCCCTTTATACAATTTTTCTTGTTTTAATATATCAAATACATCAATAAGAAACTATGTGCAAAGTTTTGTGTGTCTGCATCAAAGATATTTCTCAAAAACAGTGATTGAAAGTTTAGTAAAGTCTGAGAATGCTTTGTGAACATGGGTCTAGGTCTTAGAGTAGGACAGTGAACCCCATTTCATATAATTTTCCCGGGTGGTAGTTTAGTGCTGTATAAATAATTTTAATATATTTTTAAAACGTTTTTGAAATCCATAATAATAATATTTATATACAAAACTATGTGAACTTCCCATATAATATAGAAGTGATGTCAGATTATAGGATAAGTAAGCTAACTCTGCCTTCTGGATTATATGCATTGCCAACAGTGAGTTATTTGAGGATTTGTATGCCACATATTTTTAATTGATAAATATTTCCTTCTTGCTTTGATATTTTTGAATGCAATGTGAAATTCAATCTGATTAAAGCACAGTTCCTGTTTTGTTTTGTGTTTTACAGTTCAAAATTTCGCTTTACTTGTCTTGATGTGAGGGATTAGCCAATGAAACGGTCTGTTACGGCGAGTTCTTGGCTTGTGGTGCATGGAACTGTGGGTAAACCACTAGAAACTTTAATGCTGATTGATTAATCAATGTCTGAGGTCATAAGATCACAAACACTCGCACGACTCCTGACATGACCTCCCACTATAACCAGTCAGATCTTCATGTAGAGTAGGCAATTGAAAGTACAGTATATAAAAACGAAAAGAAATATAGATCTGTATTTTAATCAGATTGTGTGAAATTTGTTCCTATAACCAGTCAGATCTTCATGTAGAGTAGGCCATTGAAAGTATGTAGAAAAACAAAAGAAATATAGATCTGTATTTAAAACAGATTGTGTGAAATTTGTCCCTATTTGTATGTGACTGACTCTTGTCACGGCTTAAAGCTTTATTAACATTATCCTAACACATATACTTGATTATTTCTACCACTATTTACACAAAACTATAAAATAAACCTTGCTACAAACGTGATTTGTATTATTATTTATTTTGGTTATTTTGAAGATCATGTAGACTTTAATCCATTACCTGAAGGGAGTAGATGAACAAATTGATTGATTGATACATGAAAATAAAAAACCTGGTATTGGGAACTTAGTAAAAATGAATTAGGAAGAGTTTCAGACATGAGAGTGGTGAGAAGTGAAATTGGCTAAAAAAAATTTAGTCAAAGTCGTAAAGAGCTTGGCGTAGATTACCAAAGGGTGTTCAAATTGAAGCGAAAACGACTTGCTAGAGTTTCGTCTGTTTTCATTAGTATACATATGGCGATAATTTTTGTTTGAATAGTTTTTATGTGGCCTTTTTTATTGGTTATCGAATTTATAAAAAATGCTTTAGGTCCATTGGAGGAAATCCGCCAACTGGCTGAAAACTCTCATGTCTGGAATTCGCTATGAAGTTAACCGTATATATACATATATATAGTATATGTAGGTGTATTTAAACAAAGTAGATGTAGAGTTCTCTACCCTCTATTGTCCATTGTTACCATGACAACTGTATTCTTTTATATTCTATGATTGTATTGTAAATATTTATCACAGTGGAAATAAAATTGTTAAATCTTTACCATCTATTTCATTATATTTAAAATATGACCCCTTCAGATGATGAATCCCATTTTCCACCTTCCCTTATAATTCCACCTATTTCATTTTCCACCTTCCTCAAAAGATAATAAATTCCACCCATTTCTACTTGGCCCAATACAACCTTTTTATTTTCCACCTGCCCGCTTAGATGATTAATACAACCAATTTAATTTTCCACTTGTTTGTGTTGATGATAAATACCACCAATTTCATTTTCCACCCACGTATCTAGATGATAAATACCACCAATTTCATTTTCCACCTGTCCGTGTAGATGATAAATACCATCAATTTCATTTTCCACCTTCCCTTATAATTCCACCTATTTCATTTTCCACCTTCCTGAAAAGATGATAAATTCCACCCATTTCTACTTGCCCCAATACAATCTTTCTATTTTCCACCTGCCCGTGTAGATGATAAATAAAACCAATTTCATTTTCCGCCTGCCCGTGTAGATGATAAATACCACCAATTTCATTTTCCACCTGCCCATGTAGATGATGAATACCATCAATTTCATTTTCCACCCACGTATCTAGATGATAAATACCACCAATTTCATTTTCCACCCACGTATCTAGATGATAAATACCACCAATTTCATTTTCCACCTGTCCGTGTAGATGATAAATACCATCAATTTCATTTTCCACCCACGTATCTAGATGATAAATACCACTAATTTCATTTTCCACCTGTCCGTGTAGATGATAAATACCATCAAATTCATTTTCCACCTTCCCATAAATATCACCAATTCATTTTCCAACTTTCTAAAGTAGGCAAATACCATCAATTTAATCTTAGCCATAGTGCAGAGGTATTTTTGAGGTAGTAGTCTGTGAAGTAGAACATTTGCCACTCTAGCTGTGTATCGCTAATTATAAACCGAATGTGTGAAGACAGTTAATATATATCACACACAGAATTTTCAGTACAGAGTTGATTTAAGCTCGATTTGTTGCTAAGTAAACCAATGGGATTATTTTCTCAACAGTGTATGAACTTATCCATAGCGTTAATATCCTTACACTGAGAGAAATTATCTAGTCTCGGTGAATAGAACCATGGTTGTCTGGTAGAAAATTACTTTTGTATTTTTGGGAACGGAAAACAGTGTTTTTAGACGCAAACTAACCTGCCGCACATGAGGAAGTCATTATACTAATAATAAAAGGCGAGAACTCTTTTTGCGGCGGAGGCTTATCACTAAGTAATAGGTCAAGGTTAAAACATACAGTACGCGCATCGCAAAGCTTTGACTAAGCACGATATTACCGTTTTTTTTATCGTGGAATTCCGTGAATTACCGAGTGAAATGATAGTACTGACAGAGCAGCCCGGAGTCGAACAATCGCCGCCGGAGCTGTCTTCGTCAGCTAGTTTCAAAATGGCGTACAACCAGTTCAAGTGGGAAAAGACGACAATAAAATCAGAAATATGTTATTTATTATTGTCTGAATTATTACATCACTCCTGTCAAACAAATCATAAAGCTGTGGTGTTACGGTGGCGGCATAGTATTTCACCGTAACACCACAGCCACTCTAACCATTCATAATACATCTAACTATCACTCCCTACACATTTCCCCTCGTCTACTTTCCCAAACGTCAACAACACATCTCATACCTCCATTTCGCTGATTAACCCTTGTACCATGTCTACTAGATACATTTGTAGTACGCAAATACTATCAGATTCATAACCCTAATATTGTTTATCTTTATTGATGCTACTTGTTTACTGGTTTGGCAACTGCGGGTTTTCCAATTTCTTCGCACTGTTAAACTTATGTTTTTCTCCAGGTTCTAACGTCCCCACCGTTGACAGAAAAAAACACCCCAGCGCACAATTAATTCGTGGAGTTTTCGGTATTGTGGAAGTATCCGCCGCTGTAGAGATGACCTACCAGCCAGTGCCGGATTAAGGGTCTGCTGGCCCTAAGGCACATTTTGATAGGTGACCTGAAAATACAGATATGTTAGCTTAAAAGTTAAATTTAGCAACAGAAAATTCGTAGATGAATGAATGAAATGGGGTTTAACGTCCTACTGTTATGCACTTAACCTGAGCTAATTGAAGACGAAGAAGGATGCAATTTATTTACAAGAAAATAAAGGCAAGCATTTTTGTTACCACCTGATATTATCAATAAAGTTTTACTTTGTTATTTTGTGGCCTGGATTTTTGCCCGGCCCTAAGGCACGTGCCTTATTTGCCTTATGGTTAATCCAGCACTGCTACCAGCTAGAGGTCGGGAATTTCCAGAGTCCACAGTAACCGCTGTATATAAATGAGTATTTTGGGGAATATTAACCCAAACCGTTTCAAGAATGCTAAATTGGATCCTAGTTCAGTCTTCTGAAAAGGATTAGGGCTAGTATTCCCCCAAAATACTCAATCATATATAGCGGCAACTGTGGATCTATTTGTTAAGGTCCCTAAGATGTAAATAAAGGACGTGACTGTTGGTGAGATTGTAGGTTAGGGTTAGGCGATTAGCGCCTGGTATATTGTTTATTTTCGAGTTGGGGGGGGGGGGCGTGTATTTACTATCAATATATATATAAAGGCCAGCATCCATGTTTAGATATAGATATTAATTTAGAGTTGCTATACTTTGATTCATCCTTGACAATGAAATAACTAAGCATTTAATCTCTGAATACCCTTATAAGCTTATAAAATTTTCGGGGACTACGGAATTTTTTTTGAGGGGCTGAGGATGTGGCAAGCTAAGAACACTCCTAAGAAATCGTTATTGTTAGCGAAATATTGGGGGGAGGGGGGGGGGGTAATTCGATTCGGGGGAGGGGGGGGGCAACCCGCCGACCTGGCTACGGCTCCGGTCCTGCAGCTGCAACCCCATACCGGATGCCTTAATCCAGCCCTGACTTTGGTGGACGAAATACAAAGTAAACATCAAAGCATATAATAAATTATGATATCAAAATAGAATTTTACAGTATATACAGTGTAAGATATATATAATAATAAATCAAGTTGACTACGACATTAAAATAGATTTTTACACAAAATACAGGGTAAGCTTCAATAATAAATTAAGTTTATTACGACATTAAAATAGAATTTTACAGAAAATACAAAGCTACATGTATATAAAAGTTTAGTTTTAATTTATTATGACATTAAAAACTATGAATAAAGGTCAAAGAGAAAGTCTGTTCGTGAACTTAAAATAACTTCATAAATACCTTCTTTTTTACAAAAAAAATAACGATGCATTATTTAAAATTTAGATAAAGAGCTGGTTGTTTGAAGTTTTGACAAGATGTGGCATATATTGTTTATTATCGTAGCAACGGTACTTTATCCATTTTTAAATTAAATCATTAAATCGCGACCATTTTTTAATCCATTTAAAATGTCTGCCGTCCCATGTTAATAAATGCAGAAATAATAGTTTATATAATATTTGAAGTCAAAATAGAGACCCGCAGTAGGCAGATTTAGTTCTTACATAATGCATCTGTAATGCTGTTAATTATTTTGTATTTTGTGCATATACCTACGTTTGAGCAGAAGTGCCCACTTACTTAGATTCCTATGTTCGAGTGTAAATGCTCTCTGACCTTCCTGGACCCCAGATCACTGTTTTGTTTTGTAGTACTGGTTTTGGCTTATTATAATGGTGTGATAATCTACCAATCGTTAATATAATTAATGTTTCTTAAATTAACCATTTTAAGATCAACTGGCTAGCAAGTCGTTAACCTGTCACATCTTTCAAGCCGTCATTCGGTAACGACATTAATCAAATCTATTGTTTTTGTTGATTTATTATATTGTTTAATCTTTTATGCATTGTTCATATATCAACATGTCAGTTTTACTTACAACATTTTTTTTTATCCTATTATCTGATTTTTCTTAAATATTACAAAATTTGTACATTGAAGGCAGTCACTAGTTAGGAATCCTTACTATGTGCAGTAACTGGCCTGTCGGTATGGCAATATATGTATATTTATGTTCCGGTATATTAAAGAATTGAAGAATCATTCGATGTCAGTTATATCCGAAGAGATAATTTACACCTCTTAAAGTTGGGGGAGAAGTTTTTTGTGGCAAGACCCCAACCTCTCTACAAGTCATAGCGAGTGTACCACGCCACCCCAAACGACAACTTCAAAATGGAGCAGGTTGTAATCCCTGCAAAATTGGCTGAGATTTTTAAAATCATGGATATTGAATCAGTGGCCAACCAATGGAGAATAGAAAGCAAGGGAAACAATTTTAGCGTTGTGCTAACATGCAGTGGTTTCTATTCTTCGGTGCCACAAAAGAAGAAATTAGCCAGTTAACTCAAACGAATATGCTACAGAAGTCAGAGTTACAAAGAAAAACAGCAGACTCAACTACCAAACGTGAGTACCATTACAAATACAGAGGAAAAACTTTTTCCTGATATCCCCACAAAGAAATCGAAGTCGAAGATATGCCAGACAAAAGCAGTGCGTGTTTTTATCAAGACCGCCCAAACAGTAGCTGTTCCTAAAGACCGGATTTCTCAAATAGATTCTTCGATGAACTATGGCGTGTTTGGCGAAGTTATGGACATATTTTTAGGGTTGCCACATCAAAAACGCGACGACACCTTCGTTGCGCTGATGGGGGAGCACACGAGTATTATGTCAACCCTCCCAGCGGAACCTTCACCCTTTGCCCGGGTTGAAATTTTTTTTACGACAGCGATATGTGGGCGATGAATACCTAATACAAACTGAACGAGGAACATACTGGGAATGCGCAAAAACTGTGAGACAACAATGTTGAGATTTTAATTCGAGAGCCGTGTTCGTGGAAAGTTACAGGACTAGGAATAAAGAATGGGAATCCAACTGGAAATGCAGATCAGAGTATCTTAGAAAGTACTATTAGTTTTTGCTTTTCGTATTATACCACTCTTGCCTGTTTGTGTGTTTTGTTAATCCTTGATTGGGACTTTGATATTGTCGCTGTATTTTGTAAGGTAGTAACTACGGTGAGTGTAGACTGGTTTCTTGACAACCGGGGCGGGGGGAGGGGGACGTGTAAATCACGTGGCTAAGTGGGAAAGACGCTGGCTCGCTAGCCTGGATATCAGTCGTTCGATCCCTGCATTGGCCGAGAAACTTCATCCAGTGTCTAGTCGTTCGCCTGGAACGGAAAACCGAGGTAATGTGTACACATTGGCGTGCACGTAAAAGATCCCTTGGCAGTTGGAATTTGATATAAGAGTAGGCCGTTGCCCAGGTAAGGAGCAGAACAGTGGGACGTTAAACCCCATTTCATTTCTTAACAACTGGGTTAATAATAATAATAATAATCGCGTCATTTTACAAAGGTAGCAAATTAGGCCTGAGGCCTTTTTCCAATTTGACCCTTGGCACAGATCGTTGAGGATTGGTTGTTTAACAATTGGGCTGGAGATTGGGTGTTTAACAACTGGGTTGGAGATTGGGTGTTTAACAACTGGGTTGGAGATTGGGTGTTTAACAACTGGGTTGGAGATTGGGTGTTTAACAACTGGGCTGGAGATTGGTTGTTTAAAGATGCCTTCCCGGGTACAAACTTTGTGAATTGACGATATATGTGGACTAAAAACATATTCAAAGTAACCAATCTATCAAAAATTTGCTTAAATTCCCTTTCAAAACTTTGCTTTCGTCGTGGATACACATAGCTATAAGTAAGCTGTTGTTAGACGCAATGTCTGCCAACTTAACTTCATTGTGGGAGGGTCCATTTTTCAGAATGTATCCTTTATACTTACTGTACATTTAGGCTACCATACTTACTGAGGCCTAAGTAAATTCTTAGTTATTTCTGTCTACTTCTTTTTAGACCTTTTAATCACGGAGTCTTTTGTACGTTGACAACACTCAATGTCCCCCCCCCCCAAAACCGCCTAACCATTTGAGCAAGAAATAACAACTGCTCCCCGACCTAAGCTGGCAGACAATAAGCCAGCAAAACCTGTTGGGTTGCTAGTTAGGAATTCCCTGACAATATTGCCCAGTGCTTGCCCCATGGGCGTTTTTCGCGTAATCCAGTATTTTTCTAGTAAGATTGGGTGTCTATACTTTCCATATATACCAAATGTAACATACTTTTATTGGAAATAACCACCCTATAAATACTTTGCTGGCAACCCAACTTTAACAACTGGGCTGGAGATTGGGAGTTTAACAACTGGGCTGGAGATTGGGTGTTTAACTACTGGGCTGGAGATTGGGTGTTTAACTACTGGGCTGGAGATTGATTGTTTAACAACAGGCTGGGTTGGAGATTGGTTGTTTAACAACTGGGCTGCAGATTGATTGTTTAACAACTGGGTTGGAGATTGGTTGTTTAACAACTGGACTGGAGATTGATTGTTTAACAACTGGGCTGGAAATTGATTGTTTAACTACTGGGTTGGAGATTGGTTGTTTAACAACTGGCTGGGTTGGAGATTGATTGTTTAACAACTGGCTGGGTTGGAGATTGGTTGTTTAACAACTGGGCTGGAGATTGGGTGTTTTACAACTGGGCTGGAGATTGATTGTTTAACAACTGGGCTGGAGATTGATTGTTTAACAACTGGGTTGGAGATTGGGTGTTTAACAACTGGGCTACACCATGTCGTACCAGACAATATATAATTAAAAAAAATTTTTTTTCCGGCAATCAAATCCCCGTCGATTCACTCAGCTTCAATCCAGTCGTTTTGATTTGCATAAATAATCCCACAAAACGATATCATAGCCATTTGTTTCCAATATTTACATGTTTATCGTAAATTTTCATTTTGTCCTCAACTCCATGCGCTGATGTTACACATAACATCGAACACAAATAAATTAGCAGCTATTCGACCGATGCAGCTGACAACCTGTTTGTTGCCAACCTATTCAGAACGAAGACAACAGTCGCCTTAACTCAACTACTGTAACTTATTCAAAGTACACTAAGGTAATATAGAAATCAATTTGGTGTGGTATCTCAAACATAAATATTCCTCGCTAGAGGGCGACTGTCAGGGGGCGAGCACTGTTTAAAATGTAGGTCGTTCATAGTAGATGATTTACTATCAAAATGGCCCTTAATCTGACAATATTGGAGATAGACCCTTAGAGACCCCCCTTTAGGGCATGTCTGTCAGGTGGGTGTTACCCCCAATATTGTCTGTCATTACTGTTTCCATAATTAAAACACCCCATTCATCATGTATAAATTGATTTCACTCGGTACCTTAAATGTTGGATCCAGACATGTTTTTAGGGGCCAGTTTTAGGGGGGCTACTGAGATCAGGCCCCTGATATAAGCTGACAGACGTCCAGTTTTATTGTACACGGACAGACTTCTAAATAACGCTATAGGTGAACATTGGTGTCTTCTTCGTTGGAGTGTGAAGGCCTAGGCTGTCGGTCTACCACTCCTAGGTCTATCAATATCATCACAGATGCAACAATATGAAAACAGTGTTTGTCATCAACTCATTGATTTGGAGTTTGACTGGATTTCCATGTAGCTTAAGAAGTTGACCTCTGACAAAATGTTCTTTTAAATATAAGATCCGGTCCAAATAAAATAAAAACCAAGTACGAACAATCCAAACCATAACTGTATACCCGATTGACAGTCGCTGTAGAGTTTTGCTACGTAAGGTAAAGACAAAACAAATAATTAATTAGCCTACCTAGGCCTAAAACTAGGTGTCACAGCTCCATTCAATCTCGTTCCCAGAGTCAGCCGCGGGGCTGGAGCCATAGACCATCCATTATCATCAAATTTGTTTACAGGTAAGCCCTGATTGGTCAATCTTTTTAGGTCGATTTCTCGAAAACTAGAGGTCGGATCGTCGTTTCGTTTGTTGTAAAATGATCCTTGAGTCAAAGTCAACTCGATGACATGATAAAATTGGATCCTAAACGTACACATTCAAGTTTTTGTAAAGATCTATTTTTCTACGCGTGGGGGTATTTCTAAGTGATTCGGTCATCAAGCCACGTAAAATAACTACGCGTGGGTATATTTTTTATGTAATTCGGCCATCCAGGAACGTAAAACAAATACATGTCACGTGATTCGTTACTTTCGGGAAAATGGCTACCCTGAGTCACCAGAGAAATTTCTCCAAGAATTTTTCTGGTTTCGAGATTGAGCTCCATTGCTCGCATTGGAAGAAAGTCGTTTTTCCCCGATTTGTAACCCCTTTTTAACTTAACTTCATACACTGGCTATTTAATCTGTTTGTAATAATTTTAAAATATTTTGGAAGCAGATATCCTGTTCTTTTGTATGTGTTCATTTTATCCATTTCATAAAAGGCTAATTCTAGCGTGACAGACAGGACAGAAAGCTGACTATGTAAAATTTCAAGGGAATTTATTCATGGTATTTCCTAGCAAAGACCACATAGTTAGTATCAAATAAAATATGAAACTTAACACAGTCAAACAATCTCTAGATGTCATCACGGTGACAGACGGGACATTGATTTACATATATTTTTCAAGGGATTATTTCAAAATAAAAATCCGATCTCAAATCAAAACTAAACCACGGATTTGAGATAAAAAATCATGTTTCCTATAAAATAAGAAGTGTCTAGGACAAGAATGATAGTAATAAGTTGAAAACGTTCTGTCACTGTCAGAGATTAGCTTTCGTGTGTTGTGACACTATCCTGTGTCACGGCAACCAAAAAGACAACGTGTCACTGACTTGCTTCAGGGACTTCACATTGTTTGGTTCATTACTTCAATATCCAATTAGGAGATAAACACTTCTTGTTTGGCATTTAGAGGGGTGTTTTTGTCCAATAGACATGTCCTGAGATCATTAGGACCCAAGACGCGTAACATTGTATTTAGGATTTTAAAAGAAATTATTAAAACAGAGGGGTGTTATTGTCCAATAGACAGTGTCTAATTAACCTATCAAAACGCGAGGTTTACTCTCAAGCATGTTACAATTAGGTCTAAAACACTGTTCATGTTGTTAACTAGGTTTATATATCGAATACGGCAAACTACAAGGTTAAATACAGGAAAACTACAGCATCTATGATAATACTTTTCGAGTTATTAAAACATGTAAGGTCTGAGTTTAAAGGACCTAAGTTCGTAACTCTAAATCCTCCAAAATCTCCCGACATCGAAAACACGAATTATTGGTCAATTTAAATCAACATTGATTATGTAAACTTACCGGGAAAAGATGAGCTTCTGATATCAGATATTTAAGATAAAATAATTTTTTTAACATTAGTACACGACTCGTGTACCATACCAGAATATTTTGTCTTATTCAGGTTTACTTCTAAGATTAAATGAGACGTGTCATCAGCAAACAATTTGATATTTGATTGAATATTTTCAATAATGTCATTAATATAGATTAAAAATAAAAGCGGCCCGAGAACGGAGCCCTGTGGAACACCGGAAGTGACGAATGATGACTCCGAGGCGACATTGTCCAGAACAACACACTGTGAACGACCAGTTAAATAACTTTTAAACCAACTGTACAATGTGCCTTGGACCCCAACAGCACCAAGCTTAAGACATAGTCCAGCATGCCAGAGGATTTAGAAGTATCGATAGATTCAAGCATGTCTTTAACTTAATTCGGCTGTAGAATAATATTAGTTATACTGTTGGTGTTTCTGTTAATTCATGGCAGTGGGTGATTAAGATCATTAAGTTTGGATTGCTCAGCAAAATAAGTGTTGAGTGCATTTGTATTTTCTATAGGTTTGAAAGCTGTGCCAGTATTTGTTGTTATAGGAGGTATGTCACGGTTCGATGAACCCGTAGTTTTCATAAATGAGTTGACTACTTGCCACCAGGACTTTGATCCAAGGTCATTGACATCGTTAATTTTATTATCTAAACTTTCATGACATTCACTTTTACATTTCTGAATTAAAGATATATGGATTTTATTTTTCAATTTACTTAGCTTCCTTATGTTATTATTCATCAACGGCATATCTCGTGGTCTAATGGTTACTAATTTATTTGGAATATTTTTAACAGTGGATACTGATATAGCTGTCGGTAAGCTACCTCATTACCCTAGTTTTCGTCCCACATCATGTTTGTAAAGATGTCTATATTACACAAAACCCTTTTTTTAGATTGTATTATAATGATGTGGCAGACGGTACAAAGCCATTGTGCAAGGCGGGACATTTTTGGACAAGTAGGCGAGGTGGGTAGTCCAGTGCATGTACTTTGGTTCACAAGGTCTGTCATTGAGTCATTTAAGATTATTTCAATCCAAAGGTTGTAAATGACAACTTCGCTGCCGCATGCGCACTATCGTGGGTATTCCTCAGGGTCCTCTAGTTTCCTTCCATTGCTAAAAGCCCATAGTAAGTGAATTATTTAAATAAAGTTGTACCATCAATCTCTTCCTCTGGACAAGAGAGAATTTAAACTTAATTTAAATTATAAAGTGTAAGCTCTCTTTTACGGTTATCATATTGTTCAGAAAAAAAGACAAACTTGTTTAAATCATGAATTAATTTTCTTTTTCAAAACAAACTATAAAACAAATACCGGTATATGATACTGTTTAGACAATTTAAAACATTATTCCCATAAATAAATAAATATGGCACTTATTTGAAAAATTTCTTAACAACTTGAAAAATAGATTACCGAAGTCTTAAAACAATACTGTTGATCATTTACAATTTATATAGGCCCCTTGCATTTATGAGTGTTGGAATCTTTGTCATTTGAAAATAAAATAATAACCAAGTACGAATAATCCAAACCATTAGACAAAATTCAAATTCCTAAAAAAACGGTATAGGCAAAATAGTGTAATCTGGAAAAATAGTGTAATAAGCATATGGACTGTTCACCGTGTACAAAATACACTACAAACAGTAGTGGTAACAGGTGTCCGGAAGAGTAAGCCTACCCTGCTGGCATGTCACATCCGCCACAGCTGCATCCAATCTATCAAACGAAATCTCGGTAAAATAGCGTGATTGGCCAATGAACTATCGGTATGCAAAATGCACGTGATACACAGTGTTAACGATTTAGTAGACATATATTATCAGGTAATTAGTACTCGTACTGATAACACCTAATGCTCCAGAGCTCCTAAGCTATTGTCTAAATTTATCCTGAGATAAAGTAGCCTAGCAAAGACTCAAGAAAGACTCTCCAATTGACTTATAAGACTCTACAAGAATCTTCAGTCCCAAGGTTGTCTTTCTATTATTTAATTCTTATACCTAAATAAGGTATAAGTTTACTTTGTTTTTTTTAATTTTTTTTTTTGCTTAAACCTTTTTCTTTTATTTTTTGACAGCTCTTTTTGGTTATTCTGTTTTATTTTCTACTTATTTTAATTTATATACTGTTTGCTCAGTCGAGATTATTTTACTTTGTTTTCTATCTTTTTTTTTCTAGTTCTAGTTTATTTGAGCTTATTTTTTCCTTTTTTCCTTTTTTACTTTCTTTTCTAGTTCTAGTTTATTTGAGTTTATTTTTTACTTTTTTTATAGATTATTTTACTTGGTATTTTATCTTTTTTTCTAGTTCTACTTTTCTAGTTTATTTGAGTTTATTTTTTTATTTTATTTTTTTTTTCATTTTTTACTTTCTTTATAGGAATTCCTTTTTATATATATATACTTTTTGTTTATTCTATATCATTTTTCTTATTTTTTGCTCTTATTTAAACTTATTTTTATTTTTATTCTTGCTTGGTTAAATTATCGTTGTAAAGGCTTCAGTTCTAATTCTTTGTTAGGCAATCAGTGTCCAAGCGATCAGAGATTAGCTCAAGCGATTGAACTACGCTCAGATCAAAGGCGATATAAACAAAGGCTTAACCACCTTTGTTGAGTTAACGATCTCACGGCTGCTCTGTCTATTGACTTATACAAACATTAGGAACCTATAGTTAATTAGTATAATCAAATTTAATTAACTAGTGGATCTGTGTGGAAAGGGTCAGTAGCGTGATCAGGTGATCAATCCAAAACAATTACAATTGCATCTAGTATTGACTTATACAAACATTAATATCCTATAGTCAATTAGTATAACCAAAACTGATTAACTAGTGGATCTGTGTGGAAGAGGTCATAATCATCACTCTACTCTAGTACCAACTAGAATCATCTCTTGTTGATCCTTCTTTTTAATTTAGACTTTTTCGAAGCAGGAAAAGGGAAATGGAGTCCGTGGCTGAACTCAACATGTCGATGGTTGAGGCTTTTAATAGCAGTCCGGCACCATCGACCTTTCCGGTGACTAAAAAGAGGGAGGAGCAAGCCTTTGTCGTTCAGGTTAAACCCGCCGAAGGCAAGTCTTTCGCAGGGATCAAGCTAACGGCGATAGGGAAGGAGATAAAGAAGAACTGGGGTATTATAGATATCCCAGACATCAGAGTAACTGTCCCCGGTCATGTCCGACTGGCTTTTAAATCACAGGAGGACATGGACAGGGCAGTAAACCAGGTATCCCTTCTCGGCATAGAAGTGAGGGTATCCCAGCCGTCAACCTTGTTAACTGAAAAGGTGGTGGTACACGGGATTCCCTCCGAATATGACGGAGAAGAGATCCTGGAAGATTTAAGAGACAGAGGATATGCGGTCAAGGAGGTATACCGGTTTAAGGTTGCTGAAGGTAAAAGCCAGGGAAGTGTCGCCCTGACTTTTAACAATAAAGCACCGGAAATACTAAAAGTAGTATATTTATCCAGAAGGACCCACGCCTACATCAACCGGGTAAGGCAATGTTCCAATTGTCAAAAACTGGGCCACACAGTCAAGTACTGCAAGAAAGACTGTGTGTGCCCAGTGCGGTGGGAGTCACGCGGTGGCCGAGTGCAGGGCGGGCATGCAAATAAAATGCTCGAACTGCAAGGGTGGTCACGCAGCGAACTCCCCCGAATGCCCCAAGATACAGAGCACCAAAGCTGCCCTAAAGATACAGGGGAAGGAGAAAGTGAGTTTCAGCGAGGCTGCACTCATTCTCAAAAAAAAGGAGCGTTCGATAAAAGATGTCAGGAATACGGCTCCGGTTAATAAACCAAGGACGGAGCCAATTCCATCGACATCGACGCCGGAAGAAACACCAAAGGCCCCCCGATTAGAACAACTACCAACTACAAAGACCCCAAAGAAAAAGAACAACCCAAAGAAAAAGGAACAAGCAAAAATGAAAGCTGATGAGACTCACTTTATTCCTAAATTCAAAACGGAAAGTGGTTTCATGAGCTTCATGATTGAACTCCTAAAGGTGGCAGTGTCCGACGAAGACAAAACTACAAAAACGGCAAGCCTCCTAGGCAAACTCCGTGCATATATGGTAAACGCAGACACCCTAATCACCCTCGTCAACTCGATCAACACAGTTAAAAAGAGATATAGAGATGACGACGAGGAAGACGAGAAGAATGATCAAGAGGTAAATCTCGCATTACGTAGGAGGATATCTCATGTCCGCCACTACAGTACTGGAGATATTTCCAGTTGCTCGTCGATGGTAAAACCAAAGGCGAACACTGGCGGTGTTTCTAGTTGCTTGTCGGTTGCAACACCAAAGGCGAACACCAATGAGGTACCTTCTATGGAAATCGAGACACCAGTAGATCAATAGAACTCCAACATTGAGGGGCATCCATCCGGACAGTCATCATGGCGGGCCAGGTTAAAGTTCTACAACTTAATGTTAATGGACTGGCCCCCAGATGTGCTGAGCTGAGAAAATACATCACACGCAACCTCAGGGATGTTATTTGCCTCCAAGAAACCAAGTTACTACCAACCTCGAAAGAAATCTACATACCCGGATACACTTGTGAGAGAAGGGACAGACCAGGAAGTACGACACGTGGCGGCGGCATTGCCATCTATATCCGTGATAACCTAAATTATATTTCTGTTTCACTGGACGTAGACGGACCTCTAGAAGCAATGGGCATAGCCATCACATTGAGCAATAATACGAATTTGACAATAGTGAATGTCTATGTACCCCCAGATGTCACGAAAAAACCAGTTGACTTCCAGTCACTTCTCGATCAACTTCCACAGGGCGAATCAGTGTTTTGCGGAGATTTCAACGCAAAACACGTTCTGTGGGGGTCGCCGAGGAATGACTGTCGGGGGACTAGCCTATGCTCAATAATAGAAGCAAACAACCTATGCATGCTGAACGATGAGAGCCCTACTTTTGTCGGAGGAAATGCCCCACCTTCGCATCTAGATCTCACGTTCTGTACGCTTGGTCTGGCAAACCGCTGCGACTGGCAAGTACACGAAGATGAAACACTTGGCAGTGACCATCTCCTGATAGAATTCTGCATTCAGACCGAAGCAACCAGGGAAGTCTATAACGGGAGACCCAATTGGATTATGAAAGAAGCTGATTGGGTTAAATTCCGTGTAGGCTGCCTTGAGTGGAAGGAAGAAGATATCATCGATACCAACATCGACGTGTACGCTACCAACATTACGAGCTCTATTATAGGTGCTGCTAACGACTCCATTCCAAAGACTTCTGGTGGAAAACCAAGGACTAGAAAACCATGGTGGTCACCGGAATGTCAGAAGGCGGTCAACGACAGAAGGAAGGCCCTCCGCCTACGGAAACGCCACTACAATGAAGCCAACCACCAAAATTACCTTAAGTTGAAATACGCTGCAAGAGACGCCTTAAAAAAGGCACAAAGTGGGCACTGGATGACATTCTGTAATGCGTTGAATAAAAACACGCAAACGGGTGCCGTCTGGAAGAAGCTGAACGCCATGAACGGGAAACGCAGATCATTCAACATACCAAACCTTGAAGATGGAGATAAGTACGTTACGAACGGCAAGGAAAAGGTAGACCTACTAGCAAAAACTTTTGCTGACGCAAGCAGAGACGAAAACCAATCACCAGAGTTTCTGAAGAGGAAGGAAATCTTTTACTCGCAGCACCCTTCATTAGTAATTGAATCTAATGAAGTGGCTGAACCAATCAACCTACCCTTCTCTGAGGGAGAGTTAAATAAGGCTCTTTCCCTCAAGAAGGATAGTGCGGCTGGTGAGGACAAAGTAAAGTACTCCATGCTCAAACATCTACCAAGAAACGCCAAAACGATACTACTAAACTTCTTCAACACATCCTGGCTGTCAGGAGAGGTACCTAAAGAATGGCGAAAAGCAAACGTCATACCTCTACTGAAAGCTGGGAAAGAGAAGAACAAGGCAGAGTCATATCGACCAGTAAGTTTGACATCCACACTATGCAAAACCTTGGAAACAATGGTTAATATCCGATTACAGTTCTATCTGGAGAGCAACCGATTGATCGACGAAAATCAAAGTGGGTTCAGGAAAGGACGATCAACAATGGACCACTTGGTTAGACTACAGCAAGTCATGTCGCAGGCACTTCTCTCGGGAAACCTGTTATGTGCCGTGTTCGTAGATCTGACCAAGGCTTTCGATCTAGTTTGGTTAGACGGGCTGCTCTTCAAGTTAGGACGTATCGGTATAACGGGCATAATGTTTCGGTGGATTAAAAGCTTTCTGAGCGATAGAAGGATACAGGTGAATGTTGGCAGATTCCTGAGTGCCGAGCAAACATTAGAAAATGGCACGCCTCAGGGGTCTGTTATCAGTCCCACTCTCTTCAACATCATGATCAATGACATTCACAAATCGTCCTACCTCGATTCCAAAACTGACTTGGCTAAATTTGCCGATGACAGTACCATATGGAGAAATGGGACGAGCTTCTGTGAACTACAAAAGAATATGCAAAAAGCCTTAGACAAATTCATGACATGGGCAAACGACTGGGGATTTAAAGTCTCGGAGAAGAAAACAGTCGGCATGCTTGTGAGCAGGGATAGAGGGATAAACAGAATGACTCTGTGTATGAACGGGAAAACCATCGAGTTCAAAGACCAAACCAAGTTCCTTGGCGTAATCTTTGACCGACGGTTGACCTGGAAACCGCACATCGACTGGACTGTAGATAGATGCTCCAAAATCCTAAACTTAATGAGAAAATTAACGGGCAGTACGTGGGGCGCCAATAGAGTTACACTAATGATGGTATATCGTGCTCTAATACGTTCTGTATTAGACTACGGCTCTTTGGTCTTCATGAACTGTGCGCCAACACTCTTAAGCAAGCTTGACACCATCCAATACAAAGCTCTGTGTATTGCGACTGGCGTAGGGCTCGGGACTAGGCGAGAGGCACTACTACAAGAAGTCGGGGAGTTGCCCCTATCCCTAAGAAGAAAAGAACTGGCGACAAGGTATTGGGTCAAGATATCACAACTAGTTGAAAGATCCCCAACATTTGTCAGTCTACAAAAGACAAAATATGTAAGAGATCCCAAAAAGAAAACCTTCAGCCAGGGTATCAGAGAAACGATCAAGGAACTACGACTGGGGGAGCTCGTGATAAATAAACACGACCCTCCAGTTGTCGCCCCCTGGACGCTCCCTATACCACTGGTCAATCTAGATCTACTACAGAAAACCGACAAGAAAAATAACCCCAGTGCTGCACGTGCTTTCTCTCTAGAACATTTGGAAGACAACTGGCCGTCTGATGACTGGGACCATGTGTACACGGATGGCTCACGCAATCCTGAAAGGGGCACCAGCTCGTTTGGAATATACCTGCCAAACGGGGAACAGGGAATAAGCAGGAAACTGCCCAATAACTGTTCGGTGTACACTGCAGAGCTTGTTGCCATTCGTGACGCTATTTCATGGATCTCCCATCAAAAGACCGGCAAGTTCGTCATTCCAAGCGATTCTCTGAGCAGTCTGATTTCAATCCAAAATGACAACTCGGAATCAAGACCAGAAGTCATTTTGGAAATCAGGCAGCTATATCAGAGGGTCCTAGAGAAGGGAAGCAAATTAGAGCTTGTGTGGATTCCATCACATGTCAACATTAAAGGAAACGAGGAGGCAGATCGACTCGCCAACGAGGGTCTCAAGGACACAGCTACACCCCGCTTCATAGACTACAGCACCACGGAAATCTACAGTATGGTCAAAAGACAGGTCAATTCAATCTGGGAATTAAATCTCGTTGAACTTGACACATACAGATTCCGACTGGATGACGAGATCTACACCAAGACAGCGACCAATCACCATAGACGAGATATATGCAGACTCATATCGAAACTAAGGGTGAAAGAGCGGCTGCGAGACTACAAACACCAAGTCATCGTCTGTGAGTGCGGAGAAGAGTGTACCACCAACCATGTCCTGGTAGACTGCGAGGTTTACAAGGAAGAGAGACGGGACTTAGTGAGAATGATGGAGACCAATAACATACCATTCAACACTAAGAACCTTCTCTTCCCTAGACCAGATCTGAAGCTACAAATCTTCGAAGAAATCCACACCCTAATGAACACAGTTGGACTATGTAAATTAGTGAAATAAGAAAGGGTCACGACTGGATAAATTCTCCATACAACGTAGGATGGTTGAGTAAAAACGTCCTCACGAAGGAAGCCCAACCATCCTATACATTTATTTTAATTTATTCATTTTACTTTATCTTTACTTTACTTTTACTTAAATTTATTTTATTTTTATTTATTACCTCAATTTATTTTTTATTTTTTCTACTTATTTTTTATCTTAACTTATTCTATTTTTTTATACGACGTAGGGTGGGGAAGTAAAAACGTCCTCTCGAAGGAAGCCCAACCACTCTACAACTTTATTTTAATGGATTCATTTTACTTTATCTTTACTTTACTTTTATTTTATTTACTTTTTTATTTTATTTTATTTTATTTTATTTTATTTTATTTTGATTACCTTTAATTTAATTAACTAATAAATTTTAATTAACTCATTTTACTTTATCTTTACTTTACTTTTACTTTAATTTACTTTATTTTATTACCTTTAATTTATTTGACTACAACTTTATCATACTCTCTTTATTTATTTAATTCTATATTAGTTTAATTTACTACTAACATCTACTAAACTGGCGGGATAGTGGAGTAATAGGGAGTCATGATCAGACGGGCTCGGCATCTAAACACTATTCTGCCAAAACAAATACCAGTGGGATAGTGGAGGAAGGGGAGGCCACGAGAAGACAGGCCTGGTACCTAAACACAAATCCCACAAAGAAGACATCTACCAATCCAGAAGAAGAGATCATCTACCAACGATGTATTTTTATTAAATAAAGGGAAGAACTTCCCACTAAAACCTAATCCATGGCCTAAGGCCAAACTGGAAAGATTGCAAAATCATATTCTAAAAATCAGGAAGCAGCTTCGGCTCTCCTATGTCTTGTCTGTGATATCACTTAAGTGGAAGCAGACGTTAAACACCAAAAAGAAGAAGAAGGGATCTAGTACAGTCCGGGTTTAAAATGAGGGAGGTGCCACCTGGAGGAGTAGAAATTCTCATGTGGTTTTTGTTGACCAGTTTTTTTTATTCTGAACAAGAATATATGAGGTAAACAGGCCAAATCCCGAATCCTTTCAGATAGGACACTTTTTCAAAATGGCCGCAAAAATATCATTTAAATAGTGACTATATGGGTTTAGTAAGTAACAATGATGCATGTTAAACCACTATTTGCATTAGTTAGTATTAGAGTTATTAAAAAAAAAACTGTGATTATAGTCCAGAACCTTGAAAGTGATGAAAAGTGAGGACGCTCTTTACATGGCCGCCAAAAAACGTAGATGAACTGTCTATATCTTTTCATAAGCATTTATTAGGCCACGCAAAGGTCATTAAGGTTTAAATAAGCATTACAAAGCGTAATACGTATACCTGTATGTTTTTATGTCGAGATAGTAAGTTACAATTTGATAAGTTGTTTCTATATGATCACTGAAAAGTATACTGAATTGTCCTTACAATGTATCCTGGTATGACAAATCACTCACTATGTTATAGCATTAAATTACAAAGTCGTTCAAACCACTGCATTCTGAATAGTCCCCGCACACATTGTCAATAGACTTCGAGAAGAATGCCTTTGCAAACCTGGGCCCTGTTTCACAAAAACTTAAATCTCCTTAAAATCATTGTAAACTAAAATTTCATCCTAACTTAGGATAGAAACGTTTCACAAAACGATTTTAAGCATTGTAGCTAAAATCCACTAAAATAATATTGTAAGTTACAATTGTATCCTAACTTAAAATAGAGGCGTTTCACAAAAACTATTTTAAGGACAATTTTAACTAAAATCAATTTTAACGTAGGATAGCTGTCACTTACAATCACGACATTAACAAACATTGATTAGAGCTCCATTGTTTGATCTATTGCGACATACAGATATAATTGGCACATAGTTTTAACATACAATCATTCACAAAAACAATTTGCATTCAATTTCTTTTCATAGTATGGGGTATACAGCTACGATCCACACGTTTTTTTTTATTGTAAGGCAATTTAAGCATTGGATGGCGCCCCATATTAGAACTCCAAGAAAAGCCCCACCCACAACGCCAGTAAACTACACACTAGAAGAAAATTTATATCCAATGTCATGGAAAGAAGAACACTCTTATTTATAAAGAAAATATCTTCGTGTTTAATATGGCCAATTTTTTGGTATTAGAAGGCCTTAAAGGCCTATAATACTAGACATGCCATATGTAGTATTTACTCATGTTTTTTGGGTTATGATGATTAGTAAAAAGATAAATCAATAATACCAAATGTGTTTATTCAAAATGTTATAGGCCTATTTGAAATTAAATTTTAATATTATAAATTTATTATTATTTCTTAATGAAGTTACGTTAGTAAGACATAAATAAAAAAAATAGGCGCCAAAACTATTTTATCTTGGGGAAAAATCATTTAATTGAGTAAGATAGATAGACTCTTTTGCATTTTCAAAGTATCTATTAGAATGGCATTTATAATCTAGGTATCGGAACATTGCCTATTTGGCGTATTAATTTCAAAAGTTGATAAATACTTTTAAACTACGACAAAAAGATAGTAAGCTGGCACTGCCAGGCAGGATACGCCCACATTTTCGAGAGATAGTTAGAGAACAAGCAAAACTGAAAGTGATTTTTCCTACAATCAAAGGCTAAAATTCATTAAATTACAATTTGAAATGCGCATTATCGAAAAGAATCAAGATCTTTAGGTTATAAACATGCATTTCAAGTTTCATCAAAATCGAATTAAAATTGTGACCTATACTGGGTCCACATTCCACAACCTTGATATACCATAGTTTAGCACTATTAGCGTTGTCTGGCAATTATGGTCCGATTTCCCTGAAATTCAAACTCAACCTTCCGTATGGTGTAACGGTGATAGAGTCAAGCGTTTTTTAAAATCGGATAATAATCGTGACATCCACAGGGACCATAGGCAATTTTTCGGACAATCAGGGGCCATAATTCAGGAAGTTATGATCTGATATGTGCAAGTAACGAAAGGAACCAAGATCTTTGGGTTATAACTATGCATTTCAAGTTTCTCATCAAAATTGAATCAAAATTGTGACCTATACTGGGTCCACAACCTTGATATACCATTTTTTAAACAGTATTTGCATACGAATGGCGGCCATTTTGTATGGCAATTTTGGTCCAATTTTTCCGAAATTCGAACTCAACCTTCCTTAGGGTGTAACGATGATATAATCAAACGATTTTTTAAATCGGATAATAATTGTGACCTCCAGAGGGACCACACGCTAAACAAAGACGATTTTGCGTATAATCAGGGGCCATAATTCAGGAAGTTATAATCCGTTATGCGCCAATATCAAAAGGAACCAAGATCTTTGGGTTATAACCATGCATTTCAAGTTTCATCAAAATCCAATTAAAATTGTGACCTCTACAGGGTCCACAACCGTGATATACCATTTTTTAACAGTATTCGCATACAAATGGCGGCCATTTTGTATGGCAATATTGGTCCAATTTTCCCGAAATTCGAACTCAACCTTCCTTAGGGCGTAACGATGATATAATTTAACGATTTTATAAATCAGATAATAATTGTGTCCTCTAGAGGGACCACAAACTAAACGAAGGCGATTTTGCGTATAATCAGGGGCCATAATTCAGAAAGTTACGATCCCATATGCGCAAATATCGAAAGGAACCAAGATCTTTGGGTTATAACCATGCATTTCAAGTTTCATCAAAATCGAATTAAAATTGTGACCTCTACAGGGTCAACAACCTTGATATACCATTTTTAAACAGTATTTGCGTACGAATGGCGGCCATTTTGTATGGTAATTTTGGTCCAATTTTTACGAAATTCGAACTCAACCTTCCTTAGGGTGTAACGGTGATATAATCAAACGATTTTTTAAATCAGATAATAATTGTGTCCTCCAGAGGGACCACAAGCTAAACCAAGACGATTTTGCGTATAATCAGGGGCCATAATTCAGGAAGTTACGATCCGATATGCGCAAATATCGAATGGAACCAAGATCTTTGGGTTATAACCATGCATTTCAAGTTTCATCAAAATCGAATTAAAATTGTGATATCTACAGGGTCCACAACCTTGATATACCATTTTTAACAGTATTCACGTACGAACGGCGGCCATTTTGTATGGTAATTTTGGTCCGAAATTCGAACTCAACCTTCCTTAGGGTGTAACGGTGATATAATCAAATGATATTTTAAATCGGATAATTATTGTTACCTCCAGAGGGACCACAAGCTAAACCAAGACGATTTTGCGTATAATCAGGGGCCATAATTCAGGAAGTTACGATATGCGCAAATATCGAAAGGAACCAAGATCTTTGGGTTATAACCATGCATTTCAAGTTTCATCAAAATCAAATTAAAATTATGATATCTACAGGTTCCTCAACCTTGATATACCATTTTTTAACAGTATACGCGTACGAACGGCAGCCATTTTGTATGGTAATTTTGGTTCGATTTTTCCGAAATTTTTACTTAACCTTCCTTAGGGTGTAACGGTGATATAATCGAACGGTTTTTTTAAATCGAATAATAATTGTGACCTCCAGAGGTACCACGAGCTAAAATAGGTGATTTTTCGGACAATCAGGGGCCATAATTTAGGAAATAACGTTCCGATAGGCGCAAATATCGAAAGGAACCAAGATCTTTGGGTTATAAACATGCATGTAAAGTTATATCAAAATCGGTTCAAAATTGTGACCTCTATAGGGTCCACAAGCTAAAAACGTGATTTTTCGTACAATCAGGGGCCATAATCCATGAAGTTTTGATCCGTTACATGCCAATATCGAAAGCAGCCGAGATCTTTTGGGGATAAACCTATATTTCAAGTTTCGTCATAATCGGACAAGAATTGTGACCTGTAGAGAGTCCACAAACAATTGTGGACGGACGGACGTCCGGACGGACATGGGCGACGACATAATACGTCCACATGAAAATGTGGGCGTATAAAAATTGAAGCCTAGATTAGTTGTTTGAGTGACATATCAAAATATGTTTGTGAAAATTCTCAAAAGTTTCTCTTGTCCAAATTACTATAAAATTCGAAATTCAAGCGCTTTAGTTTGGTTCAAGGCAACCCACCATGCAATACATTTCGAAACTAATAATACGCAATAAACTCATTTATTTCATCTCTCTACGACTTTCTGACCATGTGCAGACATTTCTACAACGTATGAAACTCTCCCTATTGATAATGTAACAGTTAATTCAGTCTGTCAACAGTTTTCAGTTTCGAAGCGTATTTGCTTTCACCGTAAGTACCCGCAGCGGAAATCTGCACTGCGCGGGCGCAAGCGATTTTAACTAAAATCTATTAAAATTGCATTTTAAGTTACAATCGATCTTCATGAAACGCATAAAATTTAAAATATCATTTTGATTTTAGTTAAAATCGATTTTAAGGATTTTAGTTTAAGTTTTCGTGAAACAGGGCCCTGGGCTTGGTCCCCAACATCTTCCAACATACCCGCAGCTTCGAGGCGCTTGAAGAATACGTATCACTGCTGTATGGGGTAATGACCAAGAACGCCAATGAAACAAGGTATGCCATTTTTGACCGATAGTTAAGAAGGAAGTAAATATAGGCCTAGCATTGCTACCACCCTGTTGTCAAACACTGCAACTTCATAAACTCTGAGCGCATTTCATAGCTCGAGAATGTTGTTCACCAGACATCAACGATTATGAAGGCACCGGTTGGAATGAAGAAATTGAGCCGAAGTGGATGGGGACAATGACGCCTGAAGATGTGCAAGAACTGTTTATTGACAATGAGTGCGAGGACAATTCAGAATGCAGTGATCTGAGCGACTTTGAAAATTAATGCTTTTGAGTGATTTGTCATAACAGGATACATTGTAAGGACAATTCAGTATAAACCTTACCCTAAAGATCGAGATCCCAATATCTTTTCATTTACAATATAGAAATGATTTACAACTTGGCGTTTAGCGGTAATTCCGAAGAGCATCCGAAATTTTCACCTCCATATAGATTATGTAGATTCCTTTCAAATAACTTTATATAAAACTAATGCAAAAAGAGGCCAATTACGCCGCAGTAATCTTTTCTTAAACTACCCGGGCTATATCCTTTTTTCGTGAGATGTTAGCGTATATTGCGAAGAGCGCCCCCACCGTTTTATATCTCTATAAAATGTGTGATACATAATAACGAAGATGCTTTGTAAATAACTCTAATCACAATTAATGCAAAATGTGATCACTGCGTGGCCTAATAAATGCTTGTTTAAAGGGGCCATCCCGATAACATTTTGGGGTTAAAACTGCTTAATTTTGTATGAAAAGCCCTTAATAGCCTCTAACTTAGATCCGAGCAACTTCTTCAAGCTATGTGATACGTTTTCAAACAACTTCCAATCGCCGGTATGGCTCGGTGGCCGAAGACTTGTGTTCTGTTTGCATTACACAGAAGTGTCTGGTTAAAACGAGTCTATATATGTGCAGCTTTCAATCTAACCCTATTGACTCACTTTTAAAGCATAACAATTTAAAAGAAAAACAAAGAGCTAGTGTCCTGTTAAGCTTTTTTTGCATTCACGTCCAAACTACTCAATACTGTATTTTGAATTGAAATTTTCAGACAAGGTAAATACGCTATTCCTCTATATTTTGGTGTTTAAATTTCATACGTTCATGAACGTGTAATTTTCAGATTCTTTGAAATTCGGACTGGCCCCTATGAAGATATAGACAGTTTATCTACGTTTTTGGCAGCCACGTGAAGAGCGCCGTCACTTTTCATCACTTTCAAGAGTCTGGACTACAATTGCAGCTTGTTTGGGAATAACTTTAATTCTAACCAATGTAAAAAGTGGTTAAACATGCATCATTGTTACTTACTTAACCCATACAGTCACTATGTATATGGAATTTTGGCGGCTATTTTGAAAAAGTGCCCTAATGGAAAATGGCCCAGAATTTGGCCCGTTTACCTCATACACTCTTGTTCAGAATAAAAAAAAATGGCCTAGAAAAACCACATGAAAATTTCTACCTCTCCAGGTGGCATCTCCCTCAATTTTAACTCGGACTAAGTATACCCGTCAATTAAAAATGTCTAGAATAATAGTCGAGAGAGACATGTTATATTTACCAATCAAGTCTATATGAGGGCCATACAATTTGTTAAAGGTTTTATTTTAGATGACATTTACCAATCAAGTCTATATGAGGGGCATACAATTTTTTAAAGGTTTTAATTGAGATGACAAATGCCTCCATCTACTTAAAAAATCAGAATAGAATGAACAAGCTCTCGCGTAATGAATTAGCTGAGACACAAACACTCCACAAGCTGGTGATATTGGAATGTTACTACTAATAAATGGAAAGTTAACTATCGGAAAGTCAAAGTCATCACGTTTATCGTACAGCTTAACACTTAGTTTATGGCAATTGTCAAAATCGAGACGCAGATCCAAGAAGTAAGCGCAATTCTCACTATCGGTAGTGTTTTTAATCTCGAGCTCATCAGGATATATGAAATATATATAATCATTGAATTTTGAATTATTCAGTGATGAAACAACTATTTGCGATTTTAAAGCCCCAATACCACTCTTGCTGCAACTGAATAATATGTTCCAATCTTTATTCTGCTAAACAATTTGTGCTATTTTACAATATTTCAATTAAAAAATGATACAAATCTCATCTTAACACACCTAATTTTAAAAATTGGAAAAATTCAACTACATGCCGTAACATGGTTTGAAAAGCCTTACGTAAGCACTTTCAAATGCAACTTGGATTTAAACATATTTTCGAACCCTCTGGACAAGTAAGATAGGTTGTACTGAATAATTTACACAACAGGTACGACACTTAAACATCTTGTAGTTAGAATAATGCTATTTTTTTTTCTGGACTTGTCAAGCCAGCAAGAGTGTTATTATCCCTTTAAAATATCATCCTTTCAGCTTCGAATTTATACGCCTTGGCTTGTTATTTCTAAGCATTTTATTCGATATTCCTCATTTCTAATGTCAATTATCAGTCCATAAAAAAATGCTTTCTTCATATTTCACCATTACCCATAAATCACCATGAAATGTTTGATTGTTATGTTCATTACGATTTATGTCATGGTTTTAAGTTTCATTACAACAGCTTTCATTATTGTCATTTTAAAAGGCAAATATTGACTTTGATGAATCTACAGACGTCATACAATACTTTATTTATTGGCATAAAGCAGCCTAACACTTTGAAACCAATGGGCATCCCGTGGCCCTGGTATAGTTGAAATAATGTTACCCTCTGGGCACCACAAACCTCCAAGTTCATTGGTTTTGCTAAGGATAACGTCTGACGATACGAAAATTATATTGACATTTGGGCAGACTTTTTTAGCAAAGTCCTTAGCTACATTTATATCAAAATTCCGTGCCATGATATACTCATTGACACGTCTATTTACAGACCCTCCAATTCCATCAATGCAGCTTTTCAAATGAGATGTTGCGGAGAAATACAATTTCAGGGGTATATCATTCAAAGTAATTTTAATGTAAATATTGGCTTAAAATGCTGTGAGGCTTCATCAGAAATATATAATCAATTGAATTTAGTTAAACATCAGCATGTTTAAATTTGAAATGTTCAAGTATGACATCTTTAAAACAGGCAACAGTATATTTATCGTGATATTTGTAGTCTGATATCACAAGATACGGCTCAGATTTTATAGAGTGATCAGAATTAGAATCATTAAAACAAATCATACACGTATATAATGTTGAGGAGGAGTTAACCCAATACACAGACTGAATTTCTTGTTTCGTTTGTAAGCTTGATTTTTACTAAAATCGTTTTGAATTACTAATTTCCCATACAGCAATTTAGTTTAGAGAGTGTCAACGAAATTTGATTGGACATGGTTTATATCATGATGCTTTAAAAATGCTACTAGAATGAAGCAAAGAAAGGACATTATCAATGGTATCTCTTAATGTCACCTGTAATAATTTATTATCTTCATTCTTTAACCATTGTTTGTATTTAACCAATTTTCGAAGAAAATATTAAACAAAATAAGATCTTTACATTTATCGCATTTTTGTAACATACAATTTTTATTTTCTATATTACACACTATTGATTTGTAAAAATCATTTGTGGAATTTGGCAATGATAAAATAGAAGAAATTAAGTGGCGGACATTTTCATGATAAATACACAGACAGACCTGCTCAGGGGTCTCAGATCTTAAGCAAACATTGGACAGTCCAATTCGATCTTCTGGATAATCGGCCTTAAACTGTGTGAAGCATTCTTGAAGGGTTAACATCAAATATCTCCTTTGAATTTTCTCTTTGGTTTCATTGTTTCTGATAATCTTAAAAGCCTTGACACCAGGGGCTTGAACAGACACACTGTTGTCTGATAGAAGTCGATAATATGTTTAGTTTCAGAAGATATATATCTGTCTCACGAATATGACTTATTGTAGCTTGGGAAGCACCTCCAAAACACGTAAGCAACTTTTGAACAACTGCTCGTCTTCTTCTGGGACTATTTGGAAGTGCTTTCTTAACTCTGTTGAATGATTTGGATAATGTTGATCTTGGAACCAGTATATATACAGTTTAAGGAGTACTTGACGTTGTTTCTGTAATTTGCTTTTTGTTTTTCTCTGTATCTTCTTTTACGTTCCTTTTCATTTCTTCATTGTTCTAGCTTTTTTCATCTGTTATATTGTGCCTATCCTCTAATCATTTTTTTCATTTTCATTGTTGTTTGTTTCTTTTTATAAAGATCATATTTTCCTTCATTATTTTAATCTTTCTCTCCCTTTTGTTGTCTTTCTGCACTAGATGTTCCCATTATCAATCTTGAGCTGAAGTAATGTTTACAACACTTCTAAGTCAAAGAAGTCTAGGTTCATCTTCCCGCAAAAAAATTACTTCTGGTTTAATGCACAAAAAAAAAAAGTCATTTGATTGGACCAAAAGAAATGTATATTTTGGGGGGAATTTTTTTTTATTTTCAAAGGTGAAATCTATGAAAGATTGTTAATTCTCATGATATTTACAGTTTGAGAACCTATGTTGGAACATAATTCTATTGAAAAAAGTGTTTAGCATATTATGCGCCCTATAATTTCATAGATGTTAAGCGGAAACATTTTGTCACGTTTTTAAACGAGGGTACCCCACTTCAAATGCTCGGCTAGGTCACTCATTATTAATATTTCTTTTTGATTTTGTTGACATTTCAAAATACCAACCTTTCTTTACATTAAATTCACATAATCTTTTTTTGAGGCAATTTGCCAATATAGCACTCAAACCGTTCGAAAGTTTGTGTTATTGTAGTTTCGATGCTATTATAATCAACAAAATCGGAGCATGTTAAATGACCTCGCCGACTATTTGAAAAAATTATTCATCGGAAAATGTTTTGCAAAATTAATAAAACGTAGTTTGGCATGTGATGACGTCATTGCAACACGAGAATAAAAATCCATTCCCGAGACTCACATTCGCGGTAAATGACGTCAAAATGCAAGTCGATTATATTTATAAAGCAAGCGTTATGTTATATGAATAAGGGTCTTACCTGAAAATGAAAATCAATGGTTGAATTCCATTTTATCAAGCCTTTCTCCGGGCCGCCAGTTTTCATATCACGTGACTCACATTCGCGCGTTTTTATTTTAAATATTTTAAACTGCTTACTTTAAAATGTGGTATGACCTTTTGGGTTCTGGTAAATAGCGCTGAAAATGGTCAAAAATTGCATTTTTTTTCCATTTTTGTTGCTATGACCACCAAAAATGATCATAAATGGCGGATTGGAAATATGTTATTTTAGAAATTCACAAACTTTTTGACATATTCCCATAATTTCATTTCCGTATCTCCATTCCTTCTCATTTTATTAATGACCCCAATTGTGTGCCGCGGACAATGGTTCAAAAATGAACATCCCAGCTCTCGAGAGAAAGCATATTGATATTTTTACTAATTTTTGTTTTTCTGTTAACCGTACTTGCTAGCTACTGATTTTAAAATGCATAACAACCAGGTTCAATATTTCAGATGCAATTGGGACAAGACCAATTTTGATGAAAAAAAATTGACGAAATGGAAGTTTTGAGAAAACCTAGGTACATGTATTTTGGAAATGCCTGGGGAACCAGAGTATTTGTTACACAAATGTGAAAATTGAAACCTTATTAGCCTTAAAGTTGTATTTTATGAATTTATATCTCCATTTTTGATAGTCTTTTTAGAAAATGAAATATGGCATCTAAAAGAACCAAGAATTTTTTTTTTTTTAAAGTGAGGAAAAACCTTTCTTCCGCGAAAAGTCAAAAGTCGCAACTTTGAGCCTCAATTAAAAATTATAATTTTCATCCGATTTTGAATTTGTAAAAAGTTTTATGAGAAAAATGATGAGATCTATCATGGAAGAGCTTCCGATGGAGAGTATACCTTTTGCCCACAAAATACGTAAAGCAAGGTTGGATTTTGTACTTGGTGTTGAACCTACAGTTCAACTAACTAGCTCAGCTGCTTTGCTGGATCCAGGATAATTTGTCAAGAAGGCAAAAGCAGAAAGTCGCCACCGAGAAGAAGATGAATTCGTAGAGCACAGTCTTTTGAACGGCAGTTTGAAAGAAAACTCTGACATTGCCTGTCTGGCATATATTGGCAACATTAGGAATTTCAGCTTGAACCCAGTTGTAACGATAAACATGTTCGGATACGATCCAAGAGATTCGCCCCCTCTTACCCTCTGGATATGAATCTTCGATTGATCTACCTGAAGACTTGGATTCTGTGTTTGTGCCCTCCATCCGATCAAAAGACATGGTGTTTTACAAGAACGAGTCGTCGGACGAGGTAGTTATGGTGTCGTATATCTAGGACGCTTGCTTATAACATCTAAGCAGATTGTTGTAAAAGATTTCTTCAACGAAAGCGTCTGCTGGAAATTTGTTAAACATAAAACTCAAAGTGTAGCCCTGTTACAAGGAAAGGGAGTAACATCAACCTTTCACGGGATCATGATCATCAACCACCGACGAGAATGACTTTTCGGTGGTGCAGGAAATTTTTGGATCGGGAAGCATCGAGGCCATCTTGAAACACCATGGTGATCTGTCAGCTCATTCATGGATAACAATTTGCACAAATATCAGCAAGGCGCTATCCACAGCTGCCATGTTATCCATAATAAAAATGCTTTATTTCATACTTAAAGTACACATAATACAGAATTAA